>JARHVA010001512.1:1220000-1820000 GCA_037957365.1 Torreya grandis
AGTTATGAGGCCTGAAGTTGGGCAGAGCATTTTGGAGATGTGACACACCTGATGTGGGTGAAAAGTGTGGCATGAGGTTTTATCGGGTTAAGAGATCAATGATATCTAACCTATAGAAGGCCATTATTGGTATCTTTATCTCCCAACTAGTGGGAGACAAGGGTTCTTTAGGATACTATTTAGTTTATCACCAATTGTGTATCATATTGAAGAGAGGGGAGTACACTACTCTTGGAACCAATAACTACTAGATCAAACTTATAGGGACATTTAATGCATGGCTTATCTATGGGACCTCTTGATAATCCACCTGATGGTAGTCTTGGGATGAATATATGAGCAGATCATCCCTTATTAGAGGGGAGTTCCAATTAGAGTGATCAAGGACATTTAGGTTACTATATGGATAGACATGGTGTCATTTTATGCTTTTATTAGAGCATTGGGGAATTTGACAGTGCTGACTTGATTGCCTTAACCTACCAAGACATGGTTAGGAATTGGTCTAATGAGGGGGCTTATCTTGCAGTAGTTGTTGGGGCCATTCACATTTAGGATAAGATTTCATAGGTTGAGGTACACACTATAGATAGGGTACCCTAATAGTTTAACATGTCCTATGTAGGAAACCTTCCTTTACTTAGAATCATCTACAAAGGCATACAAGAGGTGAGAATTATTATATTGGGATGATTAGCAAGACACTTGATTAAGAGAGGGGTGCCCATCACCTGATTATTTTAGTCAGAAGTGGCATAGGGACCTACCCCATAGCCAATTAGGGGAGGAGGAGGCTAGGGTGTAATAGGGAGACAATATATGGGTCCACTAGTACCACTACCACAATAAGGCCTCACTTAGGAGGACCCTGCATAATAACAATATCCATGAGGTGGAAACAATGATTTTCCATAGTACATCAAGCTAGAGGAGGATTTATAAATTGACAAGGAAGAGGTTTTAGATGATGATTCTAACCTTGATTGGTGTGAGGTGGGCTCAGATAAAATGTTGATTTACATAATTATATTTATAGTTTATACTACATTTTTTAGTTTAGCCATTCAACTGATTTTACATGTTTTTGGATTTTATATTAATTAGATCTAACTTTTTTTACATTTTGTGATTAAAAATATCATGAATGGATGGAGGAGCTTGATCATGGACACCCTGATCAACTTTTTCCAATTGAGCATTAGCCTAACTAGAGACCATATCCAAATAAATCCTAGACTCTTCACAGGGATTGGCCAGCATATAAATGTCTTTACCCCAACAAAGCATGTATCTGTGATGGTGATAACATTGAGGATAGAGAAAAATACCTTGATTTCCAAAGTGAGGTGAGTAGAGGCCTTGGTAGACATGATGCTAGGTGGAGGAGGAGGCAGAACCTCTAACCATAGGACAAAGGACAACTTCAGAGGGAGGTGCTAGCAAGGGCCACCATATTGGCCTTTAGATTGGAGAGGGTGAGACAACCTCTAAGGGAGGAACTAGGAGGAAATGTTGTTAGAGAGATATTTTTTAGGATAAATTTAATACAGAAATATATCCTCAAAATTGCAATTAGAGAAACTATGAAGCAAAAATAAACAACTTGCTGAAATTAAATCAAACCATGCAACACAAAAGATAACATGGTTTACCCAATGGGATACATCCACGAAGAAATTTTGTAGACTTTTATTTTTAGGAATTACAAGGAGAATACACAATGATAACACCCTATCACACCTCTCTCCAATATCACAGCCTCCTATCTCTAATGCACTAATGTAAGCTAACACCAAGCTTACAATCAAGCTCTCAACCAAGCCTATAATAAAGACTTCACAAGTATTCAAATCCTCCTCACCTCCTTAAAGAATGAAAAATGCATGGAGTACATAAAATATAAATTACAAAGTATAAACATGCTTTTAATAACATTTACATGAGAACATGAGATAAAAAAATATAAAGGGAAGAAAAATGCACCACACATCCACTTGGAGGAATAGTGATGAATAGGGAAAAGTGTCTCCCACATGTGCAAGGTCAAAATTTGAATGGTATCTTCATGATGCTCTTTTATCTCCTCAATGTGACTCCAAATACTACACCCCACTTCACATGTGAGACCAATAAGGAATAGTGGTCAATGTCTCCCACTTTCCATTTGCACACATGAGTCAAAAGATGCTTCAATCACCTTTTGACTTCAACCAAAGAGCTCCACAGACAAACTATGCCCCACATGCATATGAGTGATTAGAATTATGAAGATCCTATTTGGCTTTGTCCCCCACATGCATCTGAGAGTCAAACCTCAAGAATGGTGCCCCACATGCACCCATATGCAAAAAAAGACATCTCATGTGCCTTAGTGGAGAAATGTACCCCATTTCTCTCACATCAACTTTATAGCTTGAAATATCCTCCATGGGCCATGCCACATTACTTACAAGCCACATTACCTATATGCCACATCACCACGAATAATGACTATTAATAGTGCCCATGAATAGTGACTTCAAATCCAATAATTATCCCAATTGAAATCAATATTCACAAATGTATATTATGTTGCATTCGTTGAACAAACTCCTCACTCCAATCTTCTTCATCCATGAAGACCAACTGAAGTTGAATATAACTTTAGCTTCACTTTTGAAACCACCTTGGTCATCATATGTACAAGATTTTCACTGGTATGGTTATTATCTAGCTTCAATTGTTCCTCCTCCAATACTATCCAAATTAAGTGATACTACAATTGAATATGATTTGTCCTGGAGTGAAACACTGAATTCTTTGCTAGATGGATGACACTTTGACTATCACTAAGTAGTATACCCTTTCCTTGTTGGTGTCCCAACTCTGTCATCAACATTTGTAACCAAATTATTTCCTTGCTCACTTATATAATAGCAATATACTCAACTTCTATGGTTGAAAGTGGCATAATCTTTTGTAGACATGATATCCAATTGACTTCTTTACTGGCTCCTATGAACACATACCCTGTGGTGTTCCTTATACCATCCAGATCACCTAATAAGCATGCCCTCTTAATATCACATCTAATACACCATAACACAACATTGTATCTGTGGTCCCTTTTAGGCAAAGAAGGATCCATTTGACTACCTTCCAGTGTTCCTTTCCTAGATCACTCGCAAACCTACTCACTACTCCCACGACATGTGCAATGTCCAGCCTCTTACATACCATTGAATACATAAAAATACCAATGATTGATGAGTAGGGTATCTTGGATATGAGGATCTTTTATTTTTATGTCTTGTGTCATTATTATTTTTTTAATTTGAAGTGACTTGCCAAAGGTGTCCTAATTGGTTTCACATCTTGCATGTTAAACCTTTCCAACACTTTCCTAGTGATAATGTCAACTCCCAAATCTTTCTATATTTGGCTATTCTCATACCAAGGATATGTTTAGTAGTACCTAGATCCTTCATATAAAAAGAATCACTCAATTATCTCTTGTGCACATTGATATCCTACATGTTAGAACTTACAACAAGTATATCATCTACATACAAATTCATGATAATATAACTACCATTTTCAAAACTTTTAAAGTACACACAATGGTCAAAATGACATATGGAATAACCTTGTTCCAACATAAACCTATCAAACTTAATATACCATTATTTTAGAGCTTGTTTTAGGCCATACGAGCTCTTCTTCAATTTGCACACCAAATTCTCCTTATCATTGACTTCATAACCTTATGGCAGGTGATGGGTTGGGTCCTAATATTTTGTGCTCTAGTGGTCTCCCTCCTAATTTATTTCATTTGACCAGCCTTTTATGTAGGTATAAGTATAATTTATCCTTAACTCCCCATATTAAAATTTTAGATCATGTTCTGATCCTAATCAACGTAAATATCTCAACATTTTTGGTCCATGTCCACTCATGTTTGCCCTGATTCCTTATTTTTTAAAGAACCATTGAACTTCTAACATCCCCCCCTTCATCTTTGATATTTTTTTTCATAAATTTGAAATCAAATTTATTGTACTATTTTTTTTCTAGGTAACTACTTTTGATTGGAGTGCGAACTAATATTGGACATAATTGGGGTCCCAAATTCCCGATTGATTTATTAGTCACCTATATACCACATATATACCAGATATAACCACATGTATACGATATATTACATGTATGATAGCCAATAGGCTCGTGAATACCACTAATAACCACAACTGATCTAAAGCAAATATCTCCAATGACTACAAATAACATGAAGAGTACCAACAATGGTCACAATCAATTTTGAGAATTACGAACAACCACAGTTGACCTCAATAATACAACTAACAGATAAAACTAGTTTTGTATTCCTATAGTGAGATCTAAAACTGATCAAGGCTTAAAATAATAAAACCACTTTACCAACTCACCTACATCTCATTAACTATTATACTACAATATTATAAATATACTTATTTTATTATTATTTGATAAACTACTTAAAACACAAACCTAAATCGTATGCAAAACATCCAATTTTTATATAAAACATTATAATAAATCCATTACCACCATCTATATCCCATATTAACATAAGAACAATAATATTAAATAAATAACCATCAACAAAAATTTACATGACATGCTCTACACATCTTACAACAATCCCATTATATCATTCTCTTTTTATTACCAAATATAAAATATGAGAATATCACTCTATTAAATTTGATATATTTTAATTTTTATAAAATTAAATATATAAATATTATTATTTATTTTATTTTTTATTTATCTCTCATGGATCAATATATTACAATATACTTCCATAAGTAATTAAACAACAATGAATGATTAATTATTTTAGTTCTTTGTATATGACCACCAAAACCTTTGTTTGATAATATCAACCAACCCATAATTACATAATTCCTCATGGTGCATCATCATGGTCCATTTAAAAAAAAAATTTTTTCATGAAATAGATCATTGGCTACTTATCCAAGGAAATAAGTACTGTAATAAAAAAAATAAATTAAATATCTATGATTTTCTATATCCTTATATGTCTATGATTTTCCAAACCTTATGACATTTTATGTAATTAAATGTCTATAATTTTCTATATATTTAGTATAATGATTTCAACCATCCAAATAGAGGTAGGAATGTCATAACAAAATTAATTTAAATTATATAAATATTATTTAAAATTTCATTGTCAATAATTAGTAATACTGATTATTAATATTTTTTTTATTTTTTTAATTATTTAAGAACTCAACATTATTTAATAGAAATTTATCAAACTAAACAATTAATAATACTAATACCCCTAAAAATTAATTGATTCAATTCATGAATCAAATAAAAGGAATTTAAAACTGGTATATATGTCTTAAATATATTTATCTAAAATATGTCGAGATATATCAATCTCAAAGCATTTATATTGTGATGTAGGTTAGATAAGTACCTTGAGATTGATATCTCCGGGCATATTTTAGATAAATATATTTAAAATATCTATGCTAGTAGCACCTATAGGTGTGACATATATAATTCTCAATATATGTAAATTCATGCAATATTTCATGTTCATCTAAATAAAAAATATATATCACATTCAATGATAATTGAAGAAAAGAATTTCATATACATCAAAATGTGTAATGAAATTACTTAGATATTCGCATAGAATGATTTTATATTTCATAGAATAAGAAAATATGAGAGATTCACAGTGATAATTGACAGTAGAACAAAATACTGGATAATATAGCAAAGCCACTTCAAGGGGGCAACCTCCACAACAATGCACTATTAGCAGAATACTTCACACATGATGCTTAAAGACTAACCACTACCTCTTATATATAGTCTAATTAACCAAATTTATTCCATAGACTGACCTATATAATAACATAGAGAAATGTAACAAGTAAATAAAGGAGGTATGTAAGCCCAAGTCAGCCACACATATCCCTAGACACACCAATAGTTAATGGCATAAAAAGTCCTTCCCCTTCAAAACAATGTTGTCCTCAAAATTTTGGTGACTCTGGATGCTGCTGCATAAATGCTTCATCCTCCCAAGTGGAATCTTCACATGGTATATTCTTCCATTTGACCAGATATTCTGTAATTTCTATAGAACATAGTTGCTTGGTGCGTTGTTGAAGGATCACCTCAAGATCAAGAATAACTTTACCTTCCTCATCCAATTTTGGTAATTCTATTTGAATGGTAACTCTATGTATAATGACTTTCTTTAGGCATGATACATGAAATAATAGATGTATGCGAGTGGATGAAGGAAAATCTAACTTGTAGGCCACACTACCAATTTTCTTCAAGATCTGATAAGGCCATAATACTTAGGGGACAACTTGTTATCCCTTTTTTGTTGATTTAATGACATCTATTTGTATGGATATAAGCGAACAAAGACCCAATCACTAATGTCAAAATGCATCTCACTTCTATGTTGATATGCTTGTTGCTTCATGCGATTTTAGGCCAGAGCTAAATTTTCACGTAAACTTGCAAGGAGCTCCTATTGATGGTGAATATGTTCTTCAACTGCACGAACCTTAGGATGGACCTTCAAGGTGGAAGTGATGGATAGAGGATGGTATCCATATAGTGCCACAAAAAGAGACATTTTGGAAGAACTATGAATAGAATTATTATACCACCATTCAACAAGTGGCAGCCAATGAACCCATTTATCCTATTTATCAGAAACAAAACAATGGAGATATCCTTCCATATATTTATTGAATACCTCAATTTTTCCATTAGATTGAGGATGATAGGATGAAATATGAGCCAATTGAGTGCCTAAACATGTAAATAACTTAGTCCAAAAATTACTAGTAAAAATGGGATTTCTATCATTGACAATGATCTTAGGAGTCCCATGCAGTTTTTGAACTATATTGAGAAAAGTATAAGCTACTGTAATAGCAACAAATGGCTGGGATAATGAACAAAAATGAGCATACTTATTGAGATGATATACCACAACCATGATAACATTTTGACCATCAGATCTTGGTAACCCTGTAATGAAATACATAGAGACCTCTTCCCAAAGCTGGCTAGGGATAGATAAAGGCTGTAAAAGACCTAGAGTTTTGATGGTTTTGTCTTTGTTTTGTTGACAGAACATACATTCAGCCACATATTTCTGGACATCCCCCTTAAGACCTTCCCAAAACAAATCTTGCTTGATCTTGTGATAGGTTTTCAAAGATTTTTGAATGACCCCCAATTAGAGTTGCATGAAGTTCTTGATGGATTTTTTGTTTAAGAAGAGAATTCTTACATAGGTACAACCTATTTTTATACCATAATGCATTACCTTTCCACGTGAATTTTTCAAATCCATCTAATCCCTATTGAAGATTTTGAATCAAATCATGAGTAGTACTATCATGTTCCCATTTTTATTGTGCTTCCTCTAGCCCATTTGCTTGAAAAATGGGTATGGAACATAGCAATGCCTCAATTGATTCATCTTTTCTAGATAGTGCATCTGCCACCACATTGTCCTTACCTTTTTTGTAGACAGTTTCAAAATCATAGCCTAGCATCTTAGTTACCCATTTCTATTGTTATTCAGATGACAACCTTTGTTCTAAAAAATATTTAAGACTATCATGATCATTTTTTACCTAAAAGTGACAACCCATTAAATAAGGTCTCCATTGTCTGACTGCATGTAAAATGGCCATCATTTCCTTCTCATAGATGGGCTTGTGCTGATTTTTACCCTTGAGTTGATGACTTTAAAATGTTAGTGG
The DNA here is from genome assembly GCA_037957365.1 of Torreya grandis. Taxonomy (NCBI): domain Eukaryota; kingdom Viridiplantae; phylum Streptophyta; class Pinopsida; order Cupressales; family Taxaceae; genus Torreya; species Torreya grandis. The sequence goes on from JARHVA010001512.1 coordinate 1,227,803, forward strand.
TCTGCCTTATTTCATGAGTGTAATACCCATACCATACCTGGATGCATCACATTCAACCACAAAAGTCTTAGAAAAATTGTGAGTGGCCAATACTAGAGTAGTACACATAGCCAATTTTAATTATTCAAATGCATAGGTAGTTTCATCAATCCACTGAAAGGAGTCTTTCTTTAATAAAGAGGTAAGTGGGGCTGCAATACTACCATAATTTTTGACAAATCTGCGGTAATAACTAGTAAGTCCTAAAAATCCTTAAAGTTGCTTGAGTGTCTTAGGAATTGGCTAGTCTACCATTTCTTGGATTTTTTAGGATCCACTTTCACTCCTTTAGAAGATACCAAATAACCCAAATATTCAACCTCACTAGCCCCAAAAGTACATTTGAAAGGTTTGGCATACAATTGATTTTGCTCCAAAATGGAGAGTACCTGTTTCACATATTGTAAATGGTCTACCCAATTTTTACTATAAATGAAGATATCATTAAATAATACCAGAACAAATTTCCTCAAAAATAGCTTAAAAATAGTATTCATCAAACTCTGAAAAGTAGATGGTACATTTATTAGGCCAAAAGGTATAACCAAAAACTCATAATGTCCCTCATGAGTCCTAAAAGTAGTTTTGGATGTCTTCATCATGGATCCTGATTTGATGATACCCAGAACGTAGATCTAACTTGGTAAAATAAAGAGCACCATTTAATTCATCTAAAAAATCATCAATGACAGGAATTGGAAACTTATCTTTGAGAGTGTACTTGTTGAGTTCTCTATAGTTAGGGCACATACTCCAAGTGTCATCTTTATTTCTCACCATGACAACTGATGATGAGTATTTGATTTGGCTATAGTGAATGATTCATGCATCTAACATCTCTTGTACCATCTTTTCAATTTCAATTTTTTGGGCATAGGGATACCTGTATGGCCTGATGTTGGGTGGTGTACTACTAGGAATAAGTGTGATGGCATGATCATGCATGCAACTAGGTGGAAGTCCTTTTGGCATGTCTCCAAAAACAACAAAATGAGCATTAATTATTTGTTGCAGATCAAGAGGTAGAGATGGCTAAGTTAGTTGTACTTCTATAGAAAACAAGCAGGCTATAAATCCCTCAGCACCCTTATGGAGAATCTTTGTCATTTGATTGGAGCTAACAAATTGGGAATATTTAGATTTTAATCTTTTTAGCTCAAATGTCCTTTCTTCTGAATGAAAATGCATGACTAATTCCTAAAAATTCATCTCAATAGTGCCCAAAGTGGTGAGCCACTAGACTCCCAAAACAATATCAGCTCCACCCATCAAAATAAAAAACATAGGAGAATCTAATAAGTAGTCTCCCATGGCCAACTTAATATGATGACATTTTCTTGAGCAACTGATAGTACCACCATTTGAAATCATAACCTAAAATTTTGAAGCTAGATAAATGAAATAGTTCAAACAAGCAACTAATTTATTGTGGATAAAATTGTGTGTGCTCCCATAATCAATCAAGATAGTGACCTATTTCTTAAGGAAACCCATCACCTTAAGAGTTTGGGGAGTACTAATACTTGGCAGGGCATGGCATGAAATAGTAGTCTAAGAGTCTTCAAAGTCTTCCTTAGGAACTTCTGCATCCGCATCATGTACTTCTGCATCCTCTTCATCATCATTGGCACCTTCAATGTAAAATAGCTTTTTCTCAGCACAACGATGGTCTTTGCTCCATTTTCTATCACAACCATAACACAACCCTTTGGCTCGCTTCTCCTCAATTTTTTTTTGTGTTAATTTGGTGGGTTGTGGATGATGGTGCTGGAAAGTTACAATCATGACCAATAGTGAAAGTTTTCCTTTTGACCATCTCTTTTTCTTCTATCACATGTGCCTTAAAGATAGCTTCTAATATAGATTATGGGATAAACATTCAAACTTCTTATTAGATTCTATCTTTGAGGCCACCCAAAAATAGATCTATCAAATTTTTCTCAGTGATATTTTCCACCCTTAAAGAGAGATTCTGAAATTGATGAATATAATCCTTCACAGGTCCTATTTGTCACAACTTGACTAATTGGCTGAAATAGCTCTCAGAGACATTATTCTAATAATGAGATGTCAACTCCTTAGTAAAAATAGTCCATTTAATAAGATCACCATTCTTTTTATTTTGAGCACATAACCAATGATAGCAAATGAATTGCTCAAGTTCCATATATAAGGATGCCACCATCACCCTCTGAGAACTAGGGGTTTGATGCAACTCAAATAAACTCTCAATTTAGTTAATCCAAGTGAGAGGATCCTTAACATTTAACTTACACATGTCCACTTTTTGAAACATCAGTTTCATATCATTATGGGAGTTGTTGAGAGGAGGATTTGAATGCTGAAATAGAGGATTGTTAGGCTGAAAATGAGATGTGAGGGTAGACAATTGCATAGTGATATGATTAAATTCACTATAAACTCCATTAATCTCTTTTTACATCCTTGAAACATCAGCTTGGACTAAAATAAAGTCATCCTGTCTCACCAAGTTTTTTATGTCCTCTTAAAGCTGAGAAATCATCGAATCTAAAGTTTTAGATTTCATGTCATCAGTAGAAGGAGTCTTAGGAGTTTTTGGTGCCCCTTTTCTTTCTCAAGTTGAATGACCTACCATAAACAAACCCTAAAAGAGTTTTGACCCCCACACTCTTGCGATCATCTCGCCAAGATGAATCCAATGATTGCAAGTGTGCAAGGGATAAAAAATTTCTAGACTTTTTTTTTCAAATTTTTTTTTTCAAAAAAGCGTTTCAAGAAATACTACGCTGATGAAAAAAATTAATTCTTCCCATATTGTAAGTTATGTTTTTTTTATTTCACTACTCCCAAAAGCCACACCTCACCAGATCCAAAAAAAATACCGTAGAAAACTTGCCCAAATCGAAGCTCTGATACCACTTGCAATGAAATTACTTAGATATTCACACAAAATGATTTTATATTTTGTAGAATAAGAAAATATAAGATATTCATAGTGATAATTGACAGTAGAACAAAATATTGGATAATATAGCAAAGCCACTTTGAGGGGGAAACCTCCACAACAATGCACTATTAGCAAAATACTTCACACATGATGCTTAAAGACTAACCACTACCTCCTATATATAATCTAATTAGCCAAGGTTATTCTATAGGCTGACCTATCTAAGAACATAGAGAAATGTAATAAGTAAATAAAAGAGGTATGTAAGCCCAAGTCAACCACAAATATACCTAGAGACATCAATGGTTAAGGGCATAACAAAATGTGAAAATAAGTATAATATATGTGATATTAAATATGTAACATTATTGTAGTTCTAAGGATTGAGTCTCTCTTCCTTAAATTTTCATTTAGAAAGTTGTTTCCTTATTTTCAACTTTCTATATATATCATATAAAAATGGAGACCAAATTTTGAGTCCTTCCAAATATTTTACATGCGAGATGAAAACAAATGTTAACCCTGATCTTTCTATATGCCCTATATCAATTTTTGCTTTAGAAAGAGTCAATCGTTATTATTTGTGTATGGATAATCATCAAGTTAATCTTAAGGGCAGTTGTCATGTCGATCTCCTCTATGAGGAGATGCATATTTAAATGGCATTCCATAGTAACTGTCAAATTCCACCATAACATATGTAGGTGGATCTGATGGAGAACTTCCAAGTATGTATATTATACTTCAAATATATCCTAGAGATCCATTTATAAGTCATGCTTATATCCATAGGTTGGATGTTAACATCACCCTTGCATCCCTAGAAATTAATAACTCCACATCCAATTCCTCATTCTAACCTTCTGATGGATTTTTAATACTTGTTATGGTTGTAATGCTCCATGTAATCGATCATTTTAATGATTTCAATTTCATTTTTTTATGGTTTTTCACATTATCATTTATTAAAAATAAATGAATAACATTGTTGAAATCTTCCCTGATGCTTGGATATAACCTACTATTTGTTCTTGACATAAATAATTTCAAGTCATCAATAGTCAGATGTGCATCTCTAAGATTTATGAAAAGTTATCAAAACCTTTTATGGTCCTCACTTTCTCCTTGTATAAATACGTTATCAAGAGTAACAACTATTTTGAATTCTTTCCATAATATTTTTTTGTGTTTGTTACTATTGTACGGTACTTTATCCACAAGAAGTAGTTGGCCCAAATCTCCTACTAAAATGAATAATATACCTCCAAAACTCATGTTTACATTTTCAAGAAATGCTTGATGAAGTCGCACATCTCTGTTTTGTAACATTTTTTATCCAATGAAACTCATTTCATCAATTAATATGTATATTATATGTCACATTTCTTCTTGAAAACTTGTGAGTCTTGTTCCTTCTAATTCATTAATGTCTACAATTGGGATTCACATTGTTGAGTGCATTATCGAAGCACCAATATTAAATGTTGCAACTCTAGTTGGTATAAGTAATAGAAGTGGATAATGATGCATAGTTGATGATTCAAATTTAAAAGATTCACGAATGGCATTAATTAGATGTGATTTTATTGTTCTTATTGTTCTTTGAATTACCATGCATATTGGTGCAACATTATGAGTCTGAATAAAATGTCTCATGATTATATCAAGTGCATTTTTTTGTTTGAAACCTAAGGTTCCATATGAAATATTACGTGTTATATCATCTAGTATGAGTAACCCATCATTTTTCATTGTGATTATGAATTTTATAGCTAAAGTTATGTATTATTCTCCTTCATATTCACAATTCCATGGTGTTTGTCTATCAAGATCTCTTCTGCCCAACATATTTAATTATGATACTTCCATAATTTGCCCATGATGTAGCATTGATATGATTTCCCACTCATGTTCCATTATATTTTGATGAACATCTTGAACACCATCACCTTTAGCATCACTTTGATTTTCATGGTCATCTAGCATAGTCCTCCACTCTATATGCCAAGGATTGCAATTAAATGACTCTTAGTTTGATGTTATTATATCATCATAAAGTCTAATATCTCTTTCTATATTATGAAATGGATTATAAAGCAATAACTCTGACCAATAAAAATCAACCCATTTTTTTGATTCCTGTACTGGTACTATAGTAAACCTTGGGAATACTCTCACAATAGCTACCACACTCCTATCCTCCTATTTATTATCTTGCCTTTGCTTGGGATTATTGGTGTTATGACCACGATCTAGATGTCTCTATAAGTGAAAAAATTTCAATTTCATGTAGATCGGGCCAATACATATCCGTTACACCCAACATAAATAAAATTGTTGGTGTTCCAATTTGATGCAACATGTCATTTAATCTTGCACAACTTTTTTCCCAATAAGACCTTGTACCCCTCAATGTGGTACCAAAATGCATCAAATAATCAGCTAGTTGAGAGTGCAACATGCTATCCATATGCCCACATAATTAATTAATGGTGATTGGCATGTCTTGCAGACTCTTTTTCACAAACATTGTAGATAAATTGTGTGCACAATATCCCATAATCATATTCATCATATAATATCTAAGTCGTAGGTGTCATCCAAAATAGTGATCCCTGTATTGAATCAAATGTTTAACAATTTCATTAAGATTTACTCATTTAATTCTTGGTTATAACCAATTGCATCTTCCATTTATAAACAATGTGGGGAAGGCCATATCAATTAAACCTTTTATGACATAATCATTTATAAGGGATGCACTAATTCTTGGATAATCCATTAGATCTCCAGGTTCTGCATTAGGATTATTCACCCATGCATGGATCAATTCCATCTCTCTTGTGGATTTTGGGGGTTTTGAGGCCATTTAATTGATGTGATTGATGATATTTCCTTCATCCATTTTCATCATCAGACCCTAAAATACATATTAATTCACATGTGAATTAGACTCCATATGTATAGAGTTCAATTGGTCAAAGATATATTTTCTCAGAATTAAGTGGAAGTTCGATAAGTGCATTTTCATCAATCTGAACATCTCTGTATAAATTATCATGTTCTATTTTATATTTTAGTTCCCTATATACTCCCTCTATTAATTGTAAAATTATAATTCATTCCGCATTGATCTCTTCTTCGAACAATAATGATAGGCAAATCTTTTATTTGATGTGGTAAAACCTAAGCAATTTCTTTCACTTCTTATGGAAAACTTATTGTATGTCCTTTATATTTATATTGACCTCCAATTGTATGTGTGACTTAAAGCATTCAGATTGACTCATGTTATCAACATCTCTTTTACTTGGGTTAAGCATGCAAGTTCTAGTGGTTGTAGACCAAGATCCATATTGTTCGATGCTGAAAATTGATGATCATTTTTCTCTTGTTGACATCTACGAAAAATTGGACCTTTAGGTGGTTGAGAGATATTTATTCCCGATAACTATCTTGTCAAATATAACACATACTTGGTGAAGCCAATTTTTCTCTACGATGGCAAAAAATCATTTGTAACATCTTTAAATCTACCTCTATATTTCCACTATTATCATGTTTATGTTGTATATTATTTTAAATACCATCATCTATTTCATTTATTTATCTATTATCTAGCATTTTTAACACACATTCTATGGTCATTGAATTCACTTCTTCAGAGTTAGTATCAACATTAACATTCTATTTGACGACGTCTTTGAACTATTTCACAATTATGTTCTTGTAGTTGATTTCTTTCTTTCTCTATGAATTGATTCAAATTCATTTATCTTTACATTATGATTCTTAATTTATGTTGACCATCTTGAGATGCTTGTGTGTAATATACCATCATTTTTTGAGCATGTTCTCTCACTTCTGCTTCCAGTTCTTAAACTAGCATTTCTATCCTATGTTTTGCACATCTTTCTCTTTCATTCTCATTACATTATCATCTTTATTCTTCTATTATTTGTTCATATTATTATCTTTAATATTGTCTAAAATATTCTCTTTGATATTCTATTTATTACTCTTTGGTTTCAAAATTTAATCGTGAATGTTCCATACCTATAAAATATAAACATAAAATATTCAATCTATTTTTTTCAAAATATTAAACTATAATTAACCTTTTTTTATAAAAACAAAAAATTAATAATAATATATTATTAATAAAAATTAGAAAAAAAAATATCTCATATTATATATAACAATATATTAACATATAAAATAATATAAATAAAATTATCTATAATACTATTTTATATTTTAACTTTTCTTTGAATTACACCTAACTGTATATGTTATATAATATTAACATATAAATTAATTTAAATAAAAGTATTTATAATATTATTTTAGATTTTAACTATTAATACCTATATATAATATATCACATTCCAATAATTATACATATTTAATATATCCATATAACACTATTACATGGATCATAATATATAATACATCGATACAACAATAATTTTAATTATAATTATCATATAAATAAAATTATATATAATATTATTTTATATTTTAAATGTTCGTTGAATTCTAATTATAATATATTATAAAATATTAACATATAACTTAATATAAATAAAATTACTTATGTAATGTAGCAGCAATAAAATTAGGATATAAATAATTCAATTTCATTTTTGGTTTTAGGTTTTTAGTGATTATTGAATATATTTAGGGAATGCTTCACCAGAACCCAACTAGTATAATAGGATGCTTCTAAAAACATACTTATTTTGGCTTGATTGGTTTGGTACATATATATTCTATCCTTAGAATTTCTTAACGAAGCAAACACAATAGCCCATATGGAGTGATGGGATTGTAGAAGTCTAAATGTAAAACTCGATATGCAAAATTAATTTAATTGGAACGATAGAAAAATATAGTTGCAATGCAGTGTGTTTATATTTTTTCTTTAAATATTTTATCGAATGTATATATATATATATATGTACACACACACACACACACACACACACATTTTTTTATTACATCTTTTAAAAGTAAATGTCGATTAGTTATATATTTTTTTATAATTTATTTTTATATATCAACGCAAACAAAAATAAAAGTTATCCACTCACACCATTACACTCCTGAGTGCCACTGTAGATTATTCCTATCAATGTAATAAGACTAAACATTAAAATTTGCATTATTTTTATTTTTATTACAAAAATAAAACCAAGTTTTTATAGTTTGGGGTAATGTGAATTAAATTAATAATATTTTTAAAAATTTAAAACTATTTTTTATTTATAAAAAATAATTTAACTTGTTTTCTATTGAATATTCCTATTGAATATTGTATAATATTATTTAGATTATTGATAATTAATTTATATATTATTTTTTTAATAATTTTTTTGGCTTGGTGCTAACTTTTGACCGGAGGTATAACCAGTTCTGGGGTACAAATTGGGGGCTCAGTCTCTGAGAGAATTATAAAACTATTATAAATAGATAACACTTGAATCACATTGAAACCATCAAGTAAACAATGTTGGAGAGTTGTCAATGAAGTCGTGGAGGTGTCTTGGTGAGTGGATGAAGTGCTTTGATAGCCTAAGTGACAATGACAAAGTGTGCAATGTGCTTGACAAAGTGTGCTTGAAGTTGGCTTAGTTGATCTTCAGTTTTGGCTTGGTTAAAGATGTTCAAGGATGAGTATGGTGATTTGAGCATGAGCAAAGGGTCCTATCAAAAGTCAAGAATGGTTTGAATGCTTGTGTGCATGAGTGGAATGCACCCGGTTCATCATTATTCTCATCTAGACATTTTGGGTCCTATGGCAGAAAATCTAAGTAGATAGTTTGATGATGTCACAATTTCCATGTGTGAATGAGTCAGGGGGATTTGGTCATATGGTTGTGATCAAATTAGTCCTTCGTTGTTATGCACTAAATCTCAAGTCATGCACCTAAGAAAAGTCAAAGATATATGGGTGTAAAGTTGGGCTCTCATGCATTTTGACAGTATTTTCTATGTTCAAATAGAGTTGAGTAAGCATGTTGATGATGTCAAAATTATCACGCATGGAGGTTTCAAGAGGAAATGGTCACATGGGTTTGTTCAGTATTGTGACTAGTTCTTATATGCTAAATCTTAGGTCATTTACCCTAGCACAACAAAAGATATGCAAGGGAAAAGTTGGGCTCCCAAAAAATTTGACATTATTTTCCCATACTTAACCAGTTTTGCATGAGGCAAGAAAGAACTGAGTAAGTAGTTTGGTGATGGCATATCTCACACATGTGGATGTTTCAGGAGAAGTTGATCATATGGTTTTGTTAAATTTTGTGCCTAGTTGATTTGTGCTAAATTTCAGATCATGCACCGAAACACATCGAAATATATGCATGTACAAAGTTAGACTTCCAAGTTATTCTTGACATTGTTGGATCTATGCAAAAAAATCTAAGTGAGTATATTAATGACATTATATCTCATATATGTGAAGGTTTTAGGAGCATTTTGATACATGGTTGGATTCTCCTATGTGAGGATATCATATGGTCCAAATTTGAGAACATGCGAGTGAATGAGGTAAAATTTATTAAGGATGGTTCCCATACATAGTCAATTTTGCAAAAGATGAAGTTTGAACATCATCGACAGAGTGCATGTTTTCCAAGAAGTCAAGAAGCAGTGAGATGGTGCCAAGTGTTTAATTTTTAATGTTGAGCAAAGATAAAAAATGAGATTCTTCCAAGGATCAACAGTGAGCAGGTGATTATATAGATAGAGATCAATGGTATGCATTAAAGTCAAGAGGTCAAAGTGACAGTTGTCTAGCATTGTTAAATCTAGGACAGTCTTGAAGATATTGACATAGCACATGAGGTCAAAATTGTAAGAGTGCACAAGATGAGGTCAACATGTTCAAGGTTTAGCATTTGGCATTGGCGGACTATGTATTAAAGGTTGAGCTTCATAAAATAAGATTGATGGTATGTGATTGATTTAAGAAATGAGGACACAAGATGCAATCATACTGTTCAAAGTTTAACTGTGACCATTTGCATTTGAATATTTGAATTTGCAAAGGAAAAAACTAGTGCTCTATATTTTGGCTATATATTTTGATCCAGGCAGAATTTGCTCATGGTGTAAAAAGTGAATTTGTAGAGGACTCAAAGGTGAATCTAGAAAAATGAGTTTAAATATCATGAAAGTGTGTATAGTAAAATTTATGAATGTTCAAATTTGATTGTGTGTTCGTATATGCTCTGCAACTAACCCAAGAAGGGTAATTAAGCTTGTATTGATGCTATTTTGATGTCCAATGATAAATTAGCTATTGGATCATGTTGTATATTCCATGAAGATAATTTTGTGAATTATTAAGTTTTAAAAAATCATATGCAACATGAACAAAGGATTAGAAGTTGACTATGTATTCATTCATGGTAAATGTGTGCATAGAATGTTGTTTGAGCCAATTGTGCTTTAGTAGAAGTGTGGTTTGGAAACTATGATATTTTGAGGATGTCAAACAGGTCATGTAAAATGGGTCCACACATTTGGAAGTGGTATTATGTTCTTATTTTTCTTGGAGAAGTGTCAAAAAGGTGGGGTCTTCATAGGACCTAAAAGGTGACTTAGGCCTATTGAATGAAGAGATGGTCTTAAGTGTGACCCATGTGAGATGCCTTAAGGGTGAAGGCATGTATTATGGCCAAAAAGGAAATATTGTGGACTTGATAATTTTTGAATACTCTATAAATAGTGAAACCAAATGTGATGGTTTCTAGGCTTGTGGAAGACTTGAGAAGATTTGTGCAAGGTGTATGTGAGAGTTGTGGAGCAAAAAAGAGGTAGAGTGCCCAGTTGATGAATTCATGAGCAAAGTAGATTGATGATTCTGTGTATGACTCATAGGTTATATTTTTAATGTCAAAAAAGTGATCTTTTAGTTTGAGGATATGCGAAGAGTTTTGAGTGTGCATATGAGTATAGTTTGAGTGAAGAAGGAGAGAGATTGTAGCATGTCTATGTGAGAGGCCTTTATGAGATAGAGAGAGAGAATTTGTGCAAGGGTTAGATAGATAGAGATCCATCATCAGGTGTTGAAGACATCAATTCTAAGGTAGATGTGTTCACTTCAAGGAGGGTCTAAAGGACTTGATCTTTCTTAGGGGCAGTTGCTCATTGTGAAACAAGTGTTTCACTAAATACCTTTGGTCAAGAGGATATGATCAAGGTTTATTGGTCTAAAAGAGTTGACTAGTCTCTTGTTTGTAATTTCTTAGAGGACATTTATCTATGTGTTGCAATCTTTAGATTGGGTTTTATTCTCCATGAGGGTTTCCCACAGGAACTATGTGTTATGTGTTTGATCTTGTATATGCATTGAATGAATGAGCTATATTATTAATATTGCTTGATCAAGTTGACATATGATAATTATTTAATAGTTTGAATAGAATGTAATTGTAATTAAAATATCTAGGATCATTGATTCACCCCCCATCCCCATCTCCCCCCCTCTTAGTGATTACACCTCTAACAAATGGTCATATCTAGCCTATAAACACCCTTTGAGATTTAAACTTGAATGAGGCTCGACACAACCAAACCACTTCACCAATCCTTCTACATCTCATTGATTATTTTTAATAAATAAATACTTCTTTATTATTAAAAAATTTAAATATATATATATATATATATATCTTTTTTTACTTTAAATTTTTTAATAATAAAGAAGTTTCTAATTTATTCTGTAAAGAATGAGTCACGGTATGCCACCTGATTAAAACAATAATGAAAAGATGAAACTATCAAATTATAATATGAATATATAAATTACAATTAAATAAAGCATAAATAATATTATTATATGAATTAGGTTAAGCAATACATATTAAATATAATAATAATGCCTATTTAATCATTCCAAATCAAGTAGGAGGGAATTCATATGAAGTTTAAAAGTGTATTTTGAAAAAATAGGATTCAATGAAAGTCATATGAATTTGAATATGAAAATATGTACTCAATAGTGAAAGTCATCTCATTTAGAAATTAGGGGTTGATCAGAGACAATTTTACAGAGCATCAAAGGCTCCTTATAAATGTAAAAAGCACCAGGGGTGTTCTAGAAAGTTGAAAAACATGCCTTGAAATAAATGTATGAATGTTTTTTCATGGTTTTGATCTCCTATTTTCTTACTCTAATCTCCATGCTATGAAAAATGTTACCTTTCAAAAAAAATACCTTCTAATTTTCCTATAATGATTACAATATCTAAATCTTAAAGAAAATAAAGTGATATTTATAGGCATGTGTTGAAAGTTATCATGACATAAATAATATCTAATTATTAGGTCCATAATAATGGAAAGTATTTTTAAAAAATATTAAATTGTATAAATAAAACTAACTTCAGAAATATATAAAATTTTAGATCATGCACAGAAGTGTTCAATGATAAATATTAACTCTAAAATCATTAGATTGCATAAAGAAAGCCAAAAATAATATGTTCTTCTATTAAACACAAAGAAAACCTAATATATAGGCAAGAAACAAGCACCTACAAATACAAAGGTAGGTAAAACAAAGAGTTTATGAGAATAAAAAAATAAAAAACTTGTGCAATAATAAAACAATATTAGTTATAACAATACAACCAAATACACAAAAGCTTAATTATTCTAATACCTTCCCTTAATGACTAAACTAATTGTTTCAGTCATTATTACAATAGTATGATTAAGTCTATACAAAACTCAACTAGGGTATATTATTGTTGCCTCTGTAGTGATGTATCCAAATGTCCCTATTGTTACCAATCCATCTAACCGAAATACGTGGGTAATGTGCCGATGCAACCGCCAAGTAGTGTAGGAAATGGTACTGAATACTAGGTTCACTGGATTCTATTACTCAAATTATTAACATGTCTTGGATGTGTCATGATTTAATTGTTTATTAGAGTGATCAAGTCTAACAAAAAAGTTTAGAATATACATCAATACTAAACAACATAGCATATCCCCTAAGGTATATTCATGTAAAGATTATCTGACAACTTAACACGTACTACTCTCCATTCTGGTAGAATTTTGGGACATTTCTTGTGCACAACACGGTTGTGTTCTTTGTTTATGCCCCTTATTTTTTCACCAATTTTCATAGAACACTTCCATTCGGGTTTGAATTTAGTCTTTGAACTTGTGCTTGGTTTCAATACATATGAAACAATATTAAAAGCAAAATCAACTTTCTCTTCATGTTGCACTTCCCTTTTTCCTGACCTTGAGCATTGCCCTTCCATCAAATAAGGTAATTCATCCTTTTAAACATCCTGCATAGTGGTATGGTACAACTTAGGCCTTTTGTGTTGGTATTCTTGATTTGACTGTGAAGAGTTAGAAACATTATTTTCATCACTAGAACTTGAATCCTCTGGCTTTTCCATCTTTGAACCCTATTCAACTTTAGTACCATAACTTGTTCTACAAACATTATCAGCAAAAATCACTACAATAATTTCAGTAGATTTACCATTATTAGAAAAGATTGGTACTTTCTCATCTATAATAACATCCCTACTCACCATAATTATGTATGTAGAGACATATATTAACCTGTATGCATTCCTCTGCTCAAAATATCCAAAAAACATGTATTCTTTGCCCAATATAGAAGCAATAGATCCAAAAACATCAAAATTACTTACATTCAATGTTTTTCCTAACCATGCTTCTTTCGATGTTACATTTTGCACAAGTTTATAGGGACTTCTATTCAAGGTGAACACTACAGTGTTGACAACATCTTCCCAATATTGATTGTTGTCTCCAAATCTTACACCCTAGAAGAGGGATATTTAGGCCTCTTCTAGATTTGGGCAACATTGGGACATTTTTAGGCCTATGGGTGTGCGTATAAGTGGAAATGAACCTCTAAGTTGAAAGGGATAGTTCCCTATATTAGCTTTTGTTCAATAAGTCTATTGAACTAGTTTGTATGAGTGAAAAGAGTTAGAAGTTTACATAAATGAAAAGCCTAATCTAACATGGTGATACACCAAGAATTAGTATCTACATGTATGCCTTATACTTATGCATAATACAACATAATATAGTCTATCACTCAAGCTCTATAAGATTCCAATGTAGAGATAAAATGAATGAGATCAGATAAGGTAAATAACTGGAAAAGACAACCTATATAGTTTAGATTAAAGGTTACACATGTGCAAAATCTCATACAACTAGAATGCACTCTCCATGACCTATTGGATCAACTCTTTGATCAAAAAACATGAAGGATAGAGACCATAAGGATAAAACATCACTTGCTATTACTTTGTGTCTCTTGCATGCCCAAGCAAATGTCTACAACTTAGAAAGAAAATAGAGTTATGCTTATTTTCTTAAAGGCAAGAAAATGTCAAAACATTCTAGCAGGCTTCATTGTACTATTTGTGGATGATAAAATAAGAGCCCAAGGATCCTATTTATAGAAAAAGAGGGAGAGAAGAGAGAGTGTTGAAGCCTCCAAAATGTTTTGTAGTCACAATCCTATTGAAACTAATTCCAGTTGTTCACTCATTCAGTTGGAGTTTGTCTTTCTCCTTGATTCACCCTCTTGAAATGACCAGGATTGCTGTAAAATAAATGGTGAGATGAACCTCCATAATAAATGGCTTGGATCATTGCTACAAACCTTATATTCTTCCTGAGAGCTCCCACATTTTACACCATAGACCCATTCAGGTTTTCCAAGTGACTTTACTTCTACTTGCTTCTTCGGGTTCTTTGATTACTTCTAATTGTAAAATTCATAAGCAAAGATCTTTTGAAAATTCACAAAGTATTGTCTCTTCCTTTTCAGGATTTGTGATTGCTTTTAATTGTAAAATTCATAAGCAAAGCTCTTTCAAAAACTTGCAAAGCATTGTCTCTTCCTTTTTGGGCTTTTCGATTACTTTTACTTGTAAAAGTCATAAGCAAAGCTCTTTTGAAAACCTGATTTGCAATATCTTTGCTTAAGAGCCTGTCGGGTTCTCTGAATGGATTTACTCCTTGATTGATTACTTAAACATAAATTTGGCATCCTGTGGCATGTCATCTTTGCACCCTAACGACTAGTTGGCCACCCTAAATTTGGCATCCTATGAAACGTCATTTTTGAATTCCAATGGCTAGTTGGTTGCTCTAAATTTAATGTCCTATGGCACGTCATCTTTGTACTCAAACAATTAGTTGGCTGTATTAAACTTGATGTCCTATAGAACATCATGAGGATCCATCAGGTTGAGTTTATTATTTTAGGTAATTTTCTTGAAAGAATTCTTTCAAACAATCTGTCTGAAAGAATTCTTTTAGGGATTTTTCCCGAAAGGCAATGACTGGTTCTTTCAAAAAAAATTCTCAAAGGACACTAGGAAAAGTTTCCTTTGGAAAAGTTCTGAAGGACACTTGGGGAAGGCATAGGGTCCATTTGGAAAAATTTGAAGGGAATTTCCAAAGGCAAAGTGCCCTTCAAAAAAGTTTGAAGGGTCACTTGGGAAGAAAAGTGCCCTTCAGAAAAGTTTGAAGGGACACTTAGGTGAAAAAGTGCCCTTTGGAAATTTTTTGAAGGGTCACTTGGGAATAAAAGTGCCCTTCAAAAAATTTTGAAGGGACACTTGGGAAAACAAAGTGCCCTTCAAAAAATTCTGAAGGGACACTTAGGGGGAAACAAGGCAAGAAAGGCCCTTCAAAAAATTCTGAAGGGCCACTTCGGAGAGGTAAGAATCAAGACCATTTAGGGTTTTCTAAATGCTTTTTCTTATAAAGTCATAAGACTTGCTCCTTGGAAAACATGAAGTCATGCATCATTAAGAACCCATAAATCATTGGAAGGAGTAATTTGGGTTTGTAAACCCAAATTACTTCTACTCATGAAACCTTTATAAGTCAAGTTGTTCAGAGAACTTGACATGGTCTTGATAATGTAACTCAAGTTTACGAGAGGCCAAGATTTGACTTATGGAGAACGTGACATACACTAAAATAGAGACAAAACACCTTAGCCTCCTTGACTTACAATTTTGGACCTCTAAAATGACCTATTCTTGCAATTGTTGTTTGGCTCTCCATGAAAATGGTTGAACAAATTGTATTAAGGTGAAATTTGGTCAACATTCTTGGCAATTTTGAGGGGAGGCATGCCTACTATGTCAAAGACCAGTCACCTAAATCCTTCTATTGGGCATGGATTCACGCATATAGGCACTTCAAAGAGAACTAAATAAGCTTTGGTTCAAAACACACTAGTTGGGTTGATTACACACACAAGGCAGAGAAGCACACCAAAAAAAAGGAAGGAAAACACACTTGTGCTACAAAGAACTTAGGGAAAACAAACACAATAAAGGAAACACACCAAAACAAAGTTTATACAAGACATGGCTAACAAGGGTCAAAAGCAAGGCTTCAAATGGATTCCATTCACTAGAATAGAGAACTCTTCTCCATCCATTTTGGACATCTAAAAGGAGTTTATTTGCTTGCACTTGATGATGATGTAAGGACCACTCCATAAGGTATCAAAATTTATATATTTTCCAAGTTTTGCTCTATCTTCATCCCATTTCAAGACCAAGTCACCTTTTTTGAACACTCTTTCCCTTGCCCTTTTGTCAAAGGATTTCTTCATGAGGACTTGATGGTGTTCCAAAGCTTTATGTACGTCATCTCTTACCTCTTGTAGCTACATTAATTCTATCAATCTGACCCCCATGGGAGTGTTTTCAAGTAATTCCAAATGTTGTGTAAGTTCCAAGGCAGGGATATCTTGTGATATAGACACCCTAGCTTCTCTCCCATAGACAAGTACAAAGAGAGAATTGCCAATTGACTTCTTGGGAGTGATTCTGTCTACCCATAAGGTTGTCTTCAGCTTGCTATGTCATGCTCTTTGATTAGTTTCTAATTTCCTCTTGATGGTCTTGATGAGGTTCTTTTTGGTAGACTCATCCAATCCATTACCTTGAGGGAGGAACCCAAAACTTTGTTATAATGCTATCATAAAACTCCAAGATGGAATTTTCATTTTCTTCCTTCAAAGCAACAACCTCTACCCATCTTGTGAAGTAGTTTTTAGCAGTCAATATCCATTTGTGTCTAGCACTTGATGGAGGGTTAATCATGCGAATGAAGTTAAGGCCCCATTGCATGAAAGGCTGGTCCACTCGGATAGGATTCAATGGAAGGGCATCAAGATTTTGTTTGCCAATAAAGAAAGCACATTAAGGACAAACCTTAACCCAATGATAACAATCTTTAAAAATGCTAGGTTAATAGTAACCAACACTCATTATTTTTGTGGTTGTTTTTCTAAGAGAGAAGTGACCACCATCTGCACCATTATGGAAATTTTCTAGCAAAATATCAAATTGGTCATTGTTAATGCATGTTAGCAACACATTGATCACATCCTTATTAAAGAGAATGACATCCATAAGACAATAAGGAATAGCATACAGCCTAAAATACCTTCTTTGACATTTGTTCAAGCCATTGGGACACTCACAATTTTGAAGAAAACTAATGACGTCTTGTGTCCAACCTTGATTCTACATTTGATCATCTGGTTGGTCTTGAACTTGATTCATCGAGGCTTTCTATTTTGGCTCTTGAAATTCAAATGCTAAGTGCTCACATAAGCCTCTTCTTCTTACTAGACTGGTTGCCTTGATGTCAATGTCATATTCTATCTCCTTCATGATCCATCTAGCTCTCTTCTCATTGAGATCCCTGCTTAGGAGAAACTCCTTGGTGCTAAGATGGGAGACCATGACATGGATCTTGTTCTTGGAAACCATATGCCTAAATTTTTTCAAGACTCTAATGATGGTTAAAGTTTGCTTCTCAATAAAATAATATCTCACTTCGTAGTCTTCTAAGCATTGGCTGAAGAAAGTAATTGGCTACTTAACATCCTCTTCATTCTTTTGCATAATCATGGCTGAGATTGTGTCTAGGTTAGCAAAAGTATAAAGAATGAAATTCTTACCAAAATTTAGATTTAAGAGAGTGGGAGAGGCTGAAATTTCTTTCTTGATTGCCTCAAAGCTGCCTTTACCTTCCTTTATCTAAGCAAAAACTTGGTTCTTTTTTAGCATATCTGTGATAGGCTTTACCACAATTACAAAGTTTGGGATAAACCTCCTTACAAGGTTTTTTTTTCCCAAGAAACTTTGCCACCCTTTCTTGTGTTGAGGCAAAGACAAGCCTAGAATAGCTTCAATCCTTTCGAGATCAATAGATGAGCCTTCTTTTGAAACAACATGACCCAAAAACTTACCTTCATGGATAGTGAAGATGCATTTCTTTGGATTGAGGGATATGCCATACTATTTACACTTCTCAAACACTTGCCTTAGATGTAGCATATGATTAGAAACATCTTTTGAAAAAATGGTTATATCATCAAAATAAACAAGCAAAAACTTATTGATCAAACCTTTAAAAGCCATGTCCATTGCCCTTTGAAATGTAGCTCTAGCATTGGATAAACCAAATATCATTTTCTTGTAAGCAAAGGTCCCCCACTTGGTGGTGAAAGCTGTCTTGAATTGATCCTCTTCATTTACCAATATTTTATTATAACTTGAATAACCATCAACAAGTGAGAAACATTGAAAACCTAAAACAACTTGTAGAATTGTTCCATGGAAGGGAGTGGGTAATGATCCTTAAAAGACACTTTATTTAGATCATAAAAATCCATACAAAGCTTGATTTCTCCTTTCTTCTTTCGAACTGACACAAGGTTGGTTACCCAAGTTAAGTGCTTGATAGGAAAGATAATCTTAGACACTATCAATTTGGTTATCTCTTTCTTCATGAATTCTTCTACCTTGGGGTTGATAGGCCTTTGCTTTTGTCTTACTATTTTAGCTCTATGCTCCAACTCAATGGTGTGATGAGATAGACTTGGGTCAAACCCTTTTAGGTCCTTGTAGTCCCAAGAAAATATGTCATGAAACTCTTTACATAATTCAATAAAAGCTTGCCTTTCTAGCTGAGAACAAGCCTTACCAATCTTCAAAAGTTTATCCTTGAAAATCAAAACTCTTATAGTTCTCTTATTTTGTTGACATGCTCATTATTTGGTTTTCATTTTGATCATCCTTGTTGAAGACACTCTCCAAGGTAATAATACCCTTGGGTATTTTGTTTATCTTCAGTTTTATAATCTTCTCTTCATAATGATCATGTAACTTCTTTTGGTTTCTTGAAGAGAAGCTTGCCTCATTTTGCAAGAAGTGTGTAATGTGTTCATCACTTTCAAACACTTGCCATGACACTTAATTATCTAGAATGGAAGGTCTTAAAATGATCTTGATATGAGATTGATCCTTCTCTTATTAAATGTTAGCAATTGAGTCAAAATGTGTTCTAATTGTAGCTAATCTATCAGCGTGCTTATTCAAGTCTCTTGGTATGGGATGGATGTTGAAGGCATCAAAATCCTCAAGTAGATCCCATACCCTATGATTGTAGGAATTGAGCAAGGGGTTCTTGGTTGTATCTTGAATTCTAATTTGATGAATGACCAACTCACTATCTTCATATACTTTTAAAATTTTGATTCCTCTCTTCTTTGCCCATTGGAGACCATGAACTAAGCCTTCATATTCTGCCACGTTGCAAGTGCAGCTGAATTGAAACCTATAAGAAGATTAGTAATGATTATTTTATGTGGAAACCAATATGACACCAGATCTTGCACATACTTTTCTTCTTGAACCATCAAAGAACATTTCCCACATGCCATCAAGCTCATTATCTTCATTGGTGAGTGAAGGAATTGGGACATTTTTCTCACGTATGCAGTAAAATCCCAAATCAGTTTCCTCAATGAAAGTGTAAGGATCAAGGCCATGTGTTTTGGTGTTGTGATTTTCAACATATAGGTCAAAAATACCTTTAAGAGGAGAAGATGTTTCACTGTTTAGGACTGCCTCTTCCTCCTTGCTGATTAGACAATTTTGATTTGTCATTGTCTCCAAGTATGGCTCAATGTGTAACCTTGATAAGGTTTGAGTCTTTATGGTTACCTTGGTTCCATACCTTGTCTTGAAAACTATAAAGGACCAATTAGTAGAAAGGTATCCTCCTATCTTGGTCATAAAGTCCCTAGACAGACATATAGTAAAGTGTGCTGGAAGGTTTACCACCACCATATCTTACATGATAGGGAAGCTTGGGCAGCCATGTAAAAACACTTTCAGAAATTTGACCAATCCTACCATCTTGGTTAGATTTCCATTAAGCTGCAACATGCCTTTACTATGTGGCTCATAGTTCAAACCCAACTTATCACCCACTACTTTAGGCATAACAATAGTGTTTGCTCCACTATCCACAATACAATTGTGGACCAAATTATCTCTTACAATGAGTGTGAGGTAGAAGGGTAGAGGCTTTTTAGCTTTAGTGGAAGGCTTCAAAAGATGATTTGGATAATTTGTGAGAACCACACTATGATACCTTGAAGATTGAGGAGCCACCTACATGCTTGCTAAATGCTCTTGTAAAAGATCCTTTTGACCAGGTATATGTAGAACCTCTCAAAGCGATATGCTTGTCTTAGTGCTCTTTAATGATTCCATAATATTTAGAGATGGAGTATTCAATTTATCCTATATTTTTTATGGTAATAAAGCAATTATTTCCTACTGTGTTGTAATCTTGGCAACTGCATTTACATTATAATTTTATTGAGCAACATGACTTGTAAAAGGTGCAACACTTTGTTTGGAATTTTGTGGCCTTAAAGGGGTATCAATTGGAACTATTCATGGTTCCTTTCCTTCTCCCAAGGATCTTTTCTTAGACCTTGTATTAGCTGTAATTAACATGCCTTGAGTCAACACAAAATCATCATTTCCTTGAAAGTTCATCATACCCACACTTGGGCTACTGCCTTCTCCATGATTATCCCTTTGGTTGGGACATGCTTCTTCTACTATCATGTAAGGAGTAGCTTCTTCTTGTGTAGTGAAAGCGTAGCTAGTTCCTTCATCATCATGTGTAAACTAACCTATAGGATTCCCCCATTGATCTACATGATCTTCTCCTTGCACTAGGTTTGCATGAACCAAAACAACAACCTTTACGGGAGGATTAGAATTTGGATTATATGCGTTGGGTTGCCTACTATAAACTTGTTGATTTTGTCTTCTCCCTTGATAATTTTATTGGGATGGAGCTTTATATCCTTGTTGAGGATATTATTATGCATTAGGAGGAGAACTTGCTTGATATTGAACTTGCTTGAGCTGAGCTCTCAATGATCTGATTTCTTCATCCTTGTCCACAATGTTATCCACCTTCTTGGGAAAGGCTCTTGGCTTCATAATGGCATTGGGAACCTGAGACATGCTTGGAGCTTCAACAAAATTGTGAGACAACAAAGGCATGGAAACTCTTAGAGGGAGTCTTCCAGCCTAAATCAAACTATTCTTAGCCTCAATTGCTAGCTCATATGCACCTGGAAAAGTGAATCCTCCCATTGACTACAACATAACAACAACATCAATATCGATTCCTTTGAGGTATGTTGGGAACACAAATCTAGGAGGGGTCTCATGATTGGTGGCAGCCTATACCATATTATTTGAAATCTCTCATTGAAATCTCTAATGGATTCATTTAGACATCTTATTACATTCAACTGATGTATTAGGGAAGCATGATCACTCTTATTTTTGAATCTTGTCACCAATAGGTCTCCAAAACCATCTCAACTTGTAATGCATCCCCCTCTAATGTTCTACACCAGTTAAGTGCTTTGTGTTTTAAAGACATGGCAAGTAGCTTAATGGCTATGTTGGTCCTAGTAACATTATGGAAATTTTATAAATTAGAGATGTCTCTAAAATGTTCAGATGGGGTAATATGACCCTCTCCATTGAAACTAAGAAGATTTTTGGTAGCATTTGGAGGGATGGGGTCATATGCAGGAAGCTTTATTAGGTTTTGGGCATTAAAAGTAGGGAAGGGCTGACGTCTATCGCTCCCCTTTTATTCATTTATCTTCTTCCTTTATGATCCTCTATTTTTGATTCTTCTTCTTCAACTTCCTCCTCTCCTTGAACTTCTTCAACCTCTTTTGATTCTTCTCCAAAACCTCCTTACCAAGGATTTAATAGAGTTAAGAGTGGTTCAAGGCATTGTTCTTTAGGAAAAGCTTTAGATGAAGGGGATTGGTCAAAAAATCTTAAGGACTTTGTGAGGACCATGTACGATAATGTATAAAACTTGGTCTAGAACCAAGGATTCATACCCTTTTGGAGTTGCCAAATGTTGTGTTAGGGGTGTTTCTTATACTTAGGCCTATCAAGACTAGCATTCACCTTGACTTAGCAATAATTTAGGTCCCACTGGGCATGCCATAACTATTGTCTCCAAATCTTGCATCTTAGAAGAGGTCTGTTCAGGCCTCTTCCAGATTTGGGCAACATTGAGACATTTCTAGGCATGTGGGTGTGCCTATAAGTGGAAATGAACCTCTAGGTTGAAAGGGCTAGCTCCCTGTATTAGCTTTTATGCAATAAGACTTTTGAAATAGTTTGTATGAGTGAAAAGAGTTAGAAGTTTACATAAATGAAAATCCTAGTCTAAGATGGTGATACACCAAGAATTAGTATCCACATGTATGCCTTATACTTATGTACAATACAATAGAATATAGTCTATAACTCAAACTATATAAGATTCAAACATAAGTATTTTAATGTAGAGACAAAATGAATGAGATCACACAAGGTAAACAACTAGAAAAGATAACTTGTATAGTCCAAAAAGAAGGTTACACATGTGCAAAATCTCATACATCTAGAATGTACACTCCATGACTTGTTGGATCAACTCTTTGCTCAAAAAACATGAAGTATAAAAAACATAAAGATAAAACATCACTTGTTGTCACTCTGTGTCTCTTGCATGCCCAAGCAAATGTTTAGAACTTAGAAATAAAATATACTTATGCTTCTTTTTTCAAAGTCAAGAAAATGGCAAAACATTCTAGTAGGGCTTCGTCATACTATCTGTGGATGATAAAATAAGAGCACAAGGGTTCTATTTATAAAAAAAGAGGGAGAGAAGAGAGAGATATTGGGGGCCAAAATAGAAGCCTCCAAAGTGGATTATAGTCACCATCTTAGCGAAACTGATTCTAGTTATTCAATCATTTAGTTGGAGTTTGTCTTTCTCTTTGATTCACCCTCTTGAAATGACCAGGATCACTGAAAAATCAATAGTGAAATGACCCTCCATAAAGAATGGCTTGGAGTATTGCTGCAAACCTTAGATTCTTCCTGAGAGTTCTCACATTTTGCACTGTAGACCCATGTAGGTTTTTAAAGTGAATTTACTTCTACTTGCTTCTTCAGGTTCTTTGATTGCTTCTACTTGTAAAAGTCATAAGCCAAGCTCTTTTGAAAACCCACAAAACATTATCTCTTCTTTTTGGGGCTTTTTGATTGCTTTTACTTGTAAAAGTCATAAGCAAAGCTCTTTTGAAAACCCATAAAGCATTGTCTCTTCCTTTTCAGGCTTATCGATTGCTTTTACTTATAAAAGTCATAAGCAAAGCTCTTTTGAAAACCGGATTTGCACTATCTTTGCTTAAGAACCTATTGGGTTCTCTGAATGGCTTTACTCCTTGCTTAAAGAATTTAGGCATGAATTTGACATCTTATGGCATGTCATCTTTGCACCCCAATGGCTAGTTGGACACCCTAAATTTAATGTCTTATGGAACATCATTTTTGAATTCTAACAGCTAGTTAGCTACTCTAAATTTGACATCATATGACACATTGTCTTTGAACCCCAATAGCTAGTTGGCTATATTAAACTTGACATCCTGTGGCACATCATGGGGATCCATTAGGTTAGGTTTAGTATTTGGAGAAATTTTCTTGAAGTAATTCCTTTAGACAATTTTTTTGAAAGAATTCCTTCTGGGATTTTCCCCAAAAGGCAATGGTTGGTTCCTTTGGAAACTTTTCTCGAAGGACACTTGGGAAAGTATCCTTTAGAAAAGTTTCAAGGCACACTTGAAGAAGGCACAGGGTCCCTTCAAAAAAATTTGAAGTGCATTTCCAAAGGAAATGGCCCTTCAAAACTTTTCTGAAGGGCATTTCCAAAGACAAAGTGCCCTTCGAAAAAGTTTGAAGGGTCACTTGGGAAGAAAAGTGCCCTTCAAAATAGTTTGAAGGGACACTTGGGCTAAAAAGTGCCCTTCAAAACTTTTTTGAATGGTCAGTTGGGAAGAAAAGTGCCCTTTGAAAAAGTCTAAAGGGACACTTGGGATAAAAAGTGCCCTTTGGAAATTTTACAAAGGGTCACTTGGGAAGAAAAGTGCCCTTAGAAAAAGTCTGAAGGGACACTTGGGCAAACAAAGTGCCCTTCAGAATATTCTGAAGGGACACTTGGGGGGCGAAACAAGGTAAGAAAGGCCCTTCAGAAAATTTTGAAGGGCCACTTCGGAGAGGCAAGAATCAAAACCATTTTGTGTTTTCTAAATGCTTTTGCTTACAAATTCATAAGACTTACTCCTTGAAAAACCCAAAGTCATGCATCATTAAAAACCCACAAAGCATTTGAAGGAATAATTCAGGTTCATAAACCCAGATTACTTCTACTCATGAAACCTTTATAAGTTGAGTCATTCAGAGAACCCAACTTGGTCTTGATAATGTAACTCAGGTTTACGAGAGGCCAAGACTTGACTTATGGAGAACCTGACATACACTACAATGGAGCCAAAACACCTTAGACTCCTTGACTTGTAATTTTAGACCTCTGAAATGACCTATTTTTGCAATTAATGTTTAGATCTCCATGAAAATGGTTGAACAAATTATATTGAGGTGAAATTTGGTCAACATTGATATGGTATATTATAGCTATCCACCATACATCATGACATCTCCATCATTATCCTATTTTGTCTTGCCATGACTTCATTCTGCTCTGAGGAACTTTGCATGTGTATTCCTCCTACATTGTAGAATTCTTTAAGTTTCCCAGAGATAAACTCATGCCCTTTAAACAATCTTAGAGACTTTACCTATTTCCCTCCCTTTTCCTCTACCATATATTTCCAAGCAACATTGTTAGAGAAACATTTTAAATTTTTATGTAGGAAACAAACCCATATTTTTCTAGAAAAGTCATCAATAAATAATAAGCAGTATAAAGCTCCAGAAATAGATGGTGTCCATATTGAACCATGCACAATCACATGTACCAAATCTAATGCATTATGAGTTTTTTCTTGCTTATCAATGTCAAATGAAAGTGAAACATTCTTATCAATTTGACATCCTGAACATACATTATGACTATTTTGAATAGAAACCATTCCATTCATCATATTAGTCTGACCTAATGTATTTAAGTGATCATAACTGAGGTGATCATACCTCTTGTGCCATAGTTCACTAGAGTTATCCACCACTTCTAGTGCATACTCATTACCTATTTTGGGATCAACCAATCTATATAGACCCTTAACACCAATCCTTATAGCAACAACTTTCTTATCACAAAGACTCTGAACCATGTAATTGTGTCTTTTAAATTCCATATAAAGTTTAGGTTTCATAGTTATTTCACTGATGGAAATGATATTTATATTCATGTCAAGGACAAATCAGACATTCTAAAAAGTGTACATGACATAATTTAATGAAATATTAACATCTCCATAACCTTTCACATCATGAACCCAACCATCACCTAAGGAAATCATTTCATTACAACTAGTATCTTCAACAAAATTTACATACTAGTCTCTATGACACGTGTAGTGTCACAAATTCCCTGAGTCAAAGTACCATGTTCTTGACTCCTTTGACTGGTTATGTGATGCCACATGTGCAAATTCACCCACCGAACTGTGTTCATCTTCTTCAGCCATATTTACAGATTGTGACTGCTTTGTCAAATCATATTATTGCTTACGACAATATTTCTTGAAAAGACCAAGTTTCTTACAATAGTGGCATTTCCACTATGATTTATTATGACCACTTTTGAAATCCTCATCACTAGAAGAATTACTACCACTATATTGTCTTCCTTGTCTCTCCGTCAATTCTGATGTCAATGTGGTTGATTGTTCCTACCTTCTCTCCTTCTACAATAGTAACATGGATAGCTTTTCAAATTTCAAAGTCTGTGTCTCAACAATCATGTGCAAGGAATCCATAAATGACTCAAATGAAAGTGGAAGATTTTGCATAGCTAGAGCAATCAAATCTTACTCATCAACATGCTTTTGCATAGCCTTCAACTAATCATTGATGTCCTTGATTTGTAATGAAAACTCATAAATAGAGCCACCTTCTTGCATCTTAATGGAAAACAACAAATTATTCAAATAAAACACCCTATCAACTTCATACGTCTGGTATTTAGAAGTAAGACTAGTCCATAAAATTGATGCAGTAGTCACATTTTTGACTTTTGAGATTAGATTATCTGCTACTGATAGTTTTAACAATATAAGAGCCTCACAATGATGTTTATCATAGTCATCAATACATATGGAAGGTCTTTGCTCTTTACTGAGTACTATTTGATCAAGATTTTGATATTTATATATCGTTAAAACTTTATGACTCCATCTATCAATTTTTGTGAATTTAGCAATAAGAGGTGTTGAAAACTAGCCATTTTGATCTAGTTTTTACACAAAATGCAAATATTGAAAAAAATATAATTATTTTACATAAAATTCCTCCTACCCATTGATTCAAATCATAAATTAGTCAATACCTCCAGTTTTCAGCAAAAAAATCAACACCGTTTGGGAGATTTAAAACTTTGTCTTTAAAAACACCAAAAAAATGGACAAAAATAATTAAATCGAGATGTATAAAAATTCAATTTCAAAAATTCCTTCTTCGTCAACATCTAAATATAAAACCCAGAAAATGATAAAATTTTTAACTGATTTGGCTTTACGATTATATCCCAACACAATTAATTGTGTTCTTCTAAGCAAAACCTTTGGTAAAAAAATCAATTTCTAAAGTTTGAAAAAATAAATTGATTTTCTCAAATTTAAAAAAAATGGACCTTATTTCTGATTGGCTGAAATAAAACTTAGCATAAAAACTTGCATGAAATAAATCAACCAATCAAAAATGCCCTATGCAAATTGGTCAACCTGCAAAACTTCAGATGCTAATTCTGTGTAAACTACTCAGCGAAATCAGATGTCATCAAATCCAATGAGCTTCTCTCAAAAAATAGAAATTTTTAGAGCCCTCACACACCAAAAAAAATATCCTAATGAAAATATGGTGTCCTCCCCAATTCATATGAAATTAACCATCCAGAATCTTCAAATGCAATTTACGGGCAAAATACTCAGCGAAATTCAATTCCATATGCATCTACAGGGTTCTCTCAAGAAATAGAATTTTATAGATCCAAGAAACAACTAAAACAAGCAAAAAAATATTTTTCCACACTTTTGGGCTCTGTACAGAAAAATATTTTCTTCTTCTTTTGCTTTGATCTTCCCTAATGGTCTTCACACTGGGTACGTGTAAACCTCACGCTTTCTCCTTGAACTAGACCTCCTCCTTCACAGGATTCTCTCCCAGGCTTTACCCACCATTGGCTCTGCTACCATACTAGATTACATAAAGAAAGCCAAAAAGAATGTGTTCTTCTATTCAACACATAGATAGCCTAATATAAATGCAAGAAACAAACACCTACAAATATGAAGGTAGGTGAAACAAAGAGTTGATGAGAATAACAAAATAAAAAACCCATGCAATAATAAAACATTATTAATTATAACAATATAACCAAACACATAAAAGCTTAATTATTCTAATAAAAATGATAAATGTTTGAAGTGATTGTTTGATCTTTTTTAATGCATGTGAGTGTTCCATAAAATGACAACAATACAATATATAATCTCCAAATATAAATAATTTACAATGCTTATCTATTTTTAAAATTAATTTCAAATTAAAATTTTATTGTCGAACTAAAAACAACTTATAATAACTAAAAGTGAAAAGAATGAAAAAAAAAACATGTGCACCACAAAAATAACTCATTAACATTAGGGCACTCTGAATAACCATAAAAACATAAGATGATCAAAATAATAAAATATCAAATTTAAAATAAGATATTTTACTTACTTTTAGTTTTCATTTCAAAATTAAAAAGGTTAAAAAAATAGAATCCCTCACACACCACACTATATTTAGGCACCCTGAGGGGAACATATTTTGAAATAAATAGCCTAATTATGTATTGAAATAAATAACATTGGGGTACATAACTAACATATTCTCAATAATGGTTTTGAGAATATAAAAATATAAGATTGGGGTACATAACTAACATTTTTCAAGCATTTTAGCATGTCACTTTTGATATAAAAGGGAGAATAAAATTTAATATAATTTATAAAAATAAATTAACTTTCTAAAGCAAGAAAAATGTATTGTTTTTTAGTCATTCACATTTTTATAGTATATTTGAGAATAATGATTAAAAGGGGAGAAAAAAAAATTATAATATTATTTTAAAATTTACAAAAAAAAATTTAATGAAATATTTTTGGAATATATTATTATATTTATTATTCATAAAATAATAATATATTAATGATTATAATAATAAATTGGTTGGTTAGTATATATGGTTTATATTTTTTATCGATGAAAGGATATTGTTCAAAATAAAATACCATTAGTAAAGTACAATTTAGAGTTCATAAAATTACATTAAATTTTTAAAAAATATAAAATTGTAATTTTCAAGTATACATTGTAGCCTCAGGGGGTGGAGGCAGATCATTTTTGAGAAGTTGGCTACTCTAAGTGGAAGGCTCAGCTAAAGAAGGATCAAGAGCTACCTAACCATCCTGAGAGGTTTTAGTGGGGACAATGAAATAATGATGCCCCAACTAGAAGGTGGATGAAAAAATCTACCAACCAAACCACTCCATGCATAAGGGAGCTCCATCATATTTTTTTTAAAAATTCTCCCATGTATGTGTGGGGAATGCTTGTGCCTCTATTTATATAAGATAATATTCATGATGGTTCGATCGTTGGGGTAGCCCTCTTCTTGGGTTAATATCCCTCCTAAAGATGATCCACCACCACCTATGTCTCATGCCAATACTTCTACTTATACTTGTAATTTTATACTGTTGGTTATATGTTTTGATACTCTTATTCTTTAGTCATAAATTTTTATTGGCTATCATTTATTCTAATTATAAATACTAACCAACACCATTTATTCTAAACCATCTTATACTTTTATCTTTATTTATTTTTTAATTTATAAAAAAGGCAATATGTTTCGAGTAAAATATCAAGACTCGTACCTATTTCTATATTCAAACCTAGAAAAAAATAAAATTTATAATTGGAGATGACTCACTCCTTGCCTAAAAGCAAGGTGGAAACCATATTAGTTGAAAAGTAATATGTATATCCATTTTAGTTTATCTTTAGTATTTTCCCTTATAAGCATTTTCCTATAAATAGTAAGTCCAATTTAGCTTTGTGTGATTTTATTTATGTTTTATACATTTTGATTTTAGTCAACATTTTGTCATAATTGGATTAACATATTTTTAATTCACCAATTTTGATAAAACAATTACTCCCAATGCAATGGTGCCCTGACAAAAGAGAGGTGTAGTTTTACATGTGAAACAATCTCGGCCTATCTAATCCCAACCACCATTGTTGCCTTCCTGCCACCTCTTCATGGTTCACATGGTCCAACTTCCAATAAGGAAGTGAAAGGGGTAGTGAAAATATTGGATAGAGCTTTATTTGTAAAGAGAAATATTTTTTGTATTGCTAATAATTTTGACCCCATGTGGTAGTCATCTCAAATGCTTTGCTTTTAGACCACTTTCCTATCAATTTTGAATTTCAATGGATTACTCCTTAAGCAAGGAATGCAAGCAGTAGTTTTACCTTAATATTACTCCTTTGCACCTCTCCTCAACTAAGAAACACATCAATAAAATTTGGAACCTTGTCAGTCAGACTTCTGAAGCTTCTAGATAGATTGATTAGTGGGAAAATGATATAGTCAAACAACTTCCTTTTTACGCATCTATGGCCGAAAAGCAGTTGTATTTTGACATAAATCCCATGATGCTTCACACCATGAATTCATTTGTGTTTCACAATATTGGAGGATTATCCTTTAATGAATATCTACAAAAGCAAGTTTTGTTATGGCAACACAAGCTCAAGTTAGAGGAGCATTATCAAGCTTGGGGAGCTTAGATATGAGCATGAATGTGTTGGTAAAAAATCGGAGATACAACTCCCAAGAAATTATTCACTCTCATCCATATTAGGTGATCGGCTAATCATATTAAATCCATTTGAGAATCTAGTTCTTGTCTTACACACCTCCCTAATATCTTGAAATCCTTTGTCTCTCATTATCATAATGTGTAATCTACTCAACCTTCCACTTTTGCATAGGAACATGCTTTAATCAAATCCCTCCAAGTGGTTCCCTGCAAGCTCACTGAAGGTCAGTGGGTGGTGTGTGATTGCCTTCTCTCTAATGAGGAGATTTAGAAGGCCATTATACAAATGGTTGTTGACAAATCCCTTAGTATTGATGGGCTTCCATGTGCAATCTACTAGGAATTATGGGATATAGTGGGCCCAAATTTGCACAAACTTTACCTTGACACTATTCAAACTAATTCCCTTGACAAGCTTATTAATCAAGGTAATATCAAATTCATTCCCAAACCTGGAGACCTTAAGGTTATTATGGGTTGGCGAACCATTACCCTTCGTAAGGTCTCTAATAAAATCATTGCTAAAGTTGTTGCTCTTAAGGTTAAGTATATGTTACCTCTTATTATTCACCAACAAGTATATCATTAACAACATTATTTTTGTTTGGGGGGGGAATGGAATGGGCCACAAGATCTCAACATATGGCTTTATTTATCAAAATTGATTTTTAAAAAGCTTATGACAGAATTGAATGACCATATTTTTAGAAATGCTTCAAGCTCTAGGGTTTAGCTCTAGGTTGGTTAGTATTGTTAAAATGTTTTTCCAAGATGTCAGTCCTTGTATTACCATTAATGGTGTCCAATCTTAGCAGTTATCATTTTTTGATCTATTCAATGATGGTTTCCTCTTGCCTCTTCTCTATATGTGTTGCCTACTAAGGGGTTCAGTTATTCATTAGCAAACTACTCCTCTAGAGGGCTGGTTAAAGGTATCTCACTTCCTCAATCTCAGAAACAGATGGTTAATGGACACTTTGTTGATGATTCCTTATGCATATTGCATGAAGAGGAAACTTCCATCTTCAATGTTATATAATGCCTGGAGGTATTCTACTTAGCCTCTGGCTTCTCATATAATAGAAGAAAACTTTGTGTTATAGATAGTCTTTTTACACCTTGCCCAATTGCTTGCTTCAGTATAAATGGCATTGGATTCAACATGTGAACAATTTAAGTTTATAGGCATCCCCTTTGTTTTTCAAACCTGTACTCTTGATCTGTGGGGTTATGTGGTCTAAAGGATTGTGAAAAAAATTGAATATTGGATCTTTAAGCCACTCTTAGTATAAAAAAATCAAATTTATTTGAAAGTGTTGGCTGCCACGCATGTCTAATATTCCTCTCGTTGGGCACCTTCTAAGGTTACCTATGCCAATCTTGAGAGAATTATGAGGGACTTCTTCTAGGGAAATTCTGAAGGCAATAAAGGATTTTGCTTGGGATATATGCAATAAGCCAAGATCTCTAGGAGACCTTGGTCTTTTAGATATCAAAATCCAAGGCTTGTGTGCCAAATAGATCATTCGTACTTCATTTAATGAATAATATTGGAAAATTTTGCTTGGGAATTGCATCACACAAGATAGTCATATGGGAATGGGAGACTAGAAAGGTTTGAATCTCTAATCCCTCCTATTGA
Source organism: Torreya grandis (assembly GCA_037957365.1). Classification (NCBI taxonomy): domain Eukaryota; kingdom Viridiplantae; phylum Streptophyta; class Pinopsida; order Cupressales; family Taxaceae; genus Torreya; species Torreya grandis. The sequence goes on from JARHVA010001512.1 coordinate 1,259,774, forward strand.
CACAGGTCCCTATCACCATTGTTGACACTTTTATTGCTAAGAGTATTTGGAAGGCTTTGGAACTTCTCAAAAGACACTTAATCTAGGATGGAGATGGTTCTAGGTTTGGGCTTTCTTTGAATTATCATTCGTTGTGGCGGTTTCTTGTTCTTACTTTTCATGAGATACCCTTTGTTCTTGTCCATTGGATTAGAAGTCTACGATTGTTTATAAAAGGCATCAAATTCATCTATGACCTCTTATGTAAGCAAACTAGGGAACAAGTGCCCCATTACCCTTCTTAAGGTCTCTAATAAAATCATTGCTAAAGTTGTTGCTCTTAGGGTTAGGTATATGTTACCTCTTACTATTCACCCTGAGTAAACGAGATTTATTTGTAACAAGTATATCATTAAGAACATTATTGTTGTTTGGGGGGAATGGAATGGGCCACAAGATCTCAACATATGGGTTTATTTATCAAAATTGATTTTTAAAAAGCTTATGACAGAATTGAATGACCATATTTTTAGAAATGCTTCAAGCTCTAGGGTTTAGCTCTAGGTTGGTTAGTATTGTTAAAATGTTTTTCCAAGATGTCAGTCCTTGTATTACCATTAATGGTGTTCAATCTTAGCAGTTATCATTTTTTGATCTATTCAATGATGGTTTCCTCTTGCCTCTTCTCTATATGTGTTCCCTACTAAGGGGTTCAGTTATTCATTAGCAAACTACTCCTCTAGAGGGTTGGTTAAAGGTATCTCACTTCCTCAATCTCAGAAACAGATGGTTAATGGACACTTTGTTGATGATTCCTTATGCATATTGCATGAAGAGGAAACTTCCATCTTCAATTCTATGTAATGCCTGGAGGTATTCTACTTAGCCTATGGCTTCTCATATAATAGAAGAAAACTTTGTGTTATAGATAGTCTTTTTACACCTTGCCCAATTGGTTGATTCAATATAAATGGCATTGGATTCAACGTGTGAACAATTTAAGTTTATAGGCATCCCCTTTGTTTTTCAAGCCTGGACTCTTGATCTGTGGGGTTATGTGGTCCAAAGGATTGTGAAAAAAATTGAATATTGGATCTTTAAGCCACTCTTCTTAGTATAAAAAAATCAAATTTATTTGAAAGTGTTGGCTGCCACACATGTCTACTATTCCTCTTGTTGGGCACCTTTTAAGGTTACCTATGCCAAACTTGAGAGAATTATGAGGGACTTCTTCTAGGGAAATTCTGAAGGCAATAAAGGATTTTGCTTGGGATATATGCAATAAGCCAAGATCTCTAGGAGACCTTGGTCTTTTAGATATCAAAATCCAAGGCTTGTGTGCCAAATAGATCATTCGTACTTCATTTAATGAATAATATTGGAAAATTTTGCTTGGGAATTGCATCACACAAGATAGTCATATGGGAACGGGAGACTAGAAAGGTTTGAATCTCTAATCCCTCCTATTGACACAGGTCCCTATCACCATTGTTGACACTTTTATTGCTAAGAGTATTTGGAAGGCTTTGGAACTTCTCAAAAGACACTTAATCTAGGATGGAGATGGTTCTAGGTTTGGGCTTTCTTTGAATTATCATTCGTTGTGGCGGTTTCTTGTTCTTACTTTTCATGAGATACCCTTTGTTCTTGTCCATTGGATTAGAAGTCTACGATTGTTTATAAAAGGCATCAAATTCATCTATGACCTCTTATGTAAGCAAACTAGGGAACAAGTGCCTTGGCACATTCTGAGAGATCAATACTAGTTATAGGTAGTGACCAAGAATCTATCTTGGAAATTTAGATTGTAATACTGGATGTGCATCTCCACAAGATAGGTACTCAACCACCTTCCAAATTGTGGTTAGATTGGAAAGGGCTAATTGAGACCCCCTTTCATAGGTACAAATTCTGGTTAGGTTATCAACTTATCTTTTCACAAAATCTTCAAGTTGATGCTCTTAATGCCAAATGGAAATCAAATTCCATAGAACAAGTGTGGAAAAGAAGATATGAGTGTATGTGGGTTGCCATCATAGAGTCTAAACAAACACACTTTCTTTGGTATATCTTTCACCATGCGCTTCTAATTGACATATGTTTGGTACACCTTAGGATGGCACAACATGTTTGCTATGTATGCAACCACCCTAAATCTCTAAAGCATATATTTTAGTTTTGTAAGCACGCCTAGTCAGTGTGGGATTAAATTCATACGCTCTTCCAACCCTTATGCCCATAGATGTTTAGCTGCAAGATGGTGCTTTTAGGGGACTCAACGATTATTCCTACAAAATACATGCAAATGTGGCATAAATTTTGTGTTGAGATTCTCTTTCACCTATAAAAGAACACAAATGAAGCTGCTTTTAATCATGTTATTCTTGATGATCACTTTCTTGTTGCTAACATAGTTAAATTATATGCTTTAAACATAAGTTCAAGTTGAAAAAGTTTATTTGGAGGTGACTCACCACCAGATTTTGTTGGACCATTGGAGTAGTTCTCCTTGTGCTATTAGTTGAGTCCCTCTCGATTTTCCTTACCACTAGTTGCCTTCACGGGACCGTGTGCATGGACAACAGGGAAGATATCGTTCTTTTAGTCGGTGTTGTAGTGGTTCCCCTCGGTGATATTTTATGTCTCCACCTATGGGACCTAAAGATGGTAGTAGGGGTGGTGTTGGGCACTCTGGGTGGTATATGCCTCAACAAGGGAAATTCCCTCCCCTGGTGCTTGTTATTTCGCCAAGCAAGGAAGATAACACTAAAGAAAAAGAAACAGATTGTTGGGATCATGTACTTGACTCTGTAGAACTCCTTGATGGAAGAGATTGGAGGTTTGGGTGACAAATCAGATGATCCTCTGCCTCTTCCATTATCCACAATGTAGTGATTCCCTGTGATCTTCGATTACCTTTATAAGAATTTAGCATCTTGTTATTTCAATTTTTTTAGTTGAAAAATATTTTATACATTATTAAATTACATATGTGATCTTTTCCGATTTGCGCCGATGTGACTGATAAACTTGTATATATTATTATATTTTAATATACGAAGGAAAGCTTTTCAATTAAAAAAAACTATAAAATATTATTTTATAATATAAAGGCTTTTTAGATTTTTATGACGGTGAGAGAATCCGTTAAAGCCGCCATTCTTTACTACGTGGCGAGACATGAAGAAAAGTAAAGCTTACGTGGCGCACTCAAAATGTCGTGGATGCCTCAACTCGACACGCGTCACTCGATGACCGACCATGTTTCCCTCAATAAATATCTCTTCCTTTGCTTACTGTCTTTGCTAACTCCCAAATTTTATCTTCCTGAATCAGTACCGTGATGGCTCAAAGGAACGTTTCAGAAGCTCAGCCCGCCATGCGACCCACCGCGGAAATGCCAAGAGGAGGAAAGATGAAAGAAGAGGATTCGAGCCCTTACACAAACTACACCGACCTGGAAGATTACAAGATGCAGGGCTACGGAGCGGTAGGTCACGTGGATCCTTTGAAGAATAGGCCTCCTACTGCCGGGACCGTCGGTACAGACGCTCCAACGCTGTCCGGTGCCGGTCTCAAGGAAGACAGTCGCCAGTTGGATGATACTGAAAGAAACCAGTGACTTGAGCCTCTGGTTTCGAACCGAGGTCTCTGTCCAGGTTTCGTCAAAGATGTTATGGATTTCTCTAAATATTTAAAAATATCCACCTAAATAAATAAATCCGTCAAAATTTGAATTTTTCCAGTAGAAGATATATGTATGGAACGTAATACCTTTTTTTTCTATGTTTAATTTGGATGAATTTCTGGAATTATTGGAAATTTGTGTTCTTAGATTTTTGAAAATATTTATTTATTTTTTGTTTTTTCATTTTATTATTCTTATTTTAAGAAAACAATTGCTTTAGTAGAGGTATTTTTGTTTTATTAATAAAAATTTAAATTATATGGATTTTGTGCACTTCTTGCTATCGGGTGCTCGGATTCTTTGTGACTTAATTTCACAATCTAAATATTCTTTGTATGGGTTAGTTCGTTAGCGTATTCAACACCCAAAATCAACATTATGATAGAGATATATATACAACATTATTTTATATATATATAATACACTTTTATATATAATACACTTTATTTATTTATTTATTTATTTATATATATATATATATATATATATATATATATATATATATATATATATATATATATAAATAAATAAATAAATAAATAAATAAAGTGTATTATATATAAAAGTGTATTATATATATATAAAATAATGTTGTATATATATATATAAAAGTGTATTATATATAAAAGTGTATTTATATATATAAAATAATGTTGTATATATATATATATATATATTTATATTTATATTTATATTTATATTTATATTTATATTTATATTGTACTTCTCTCTTAGAGATTTGAATGTGCATTTTCATTATATAAAAGCTTGACGTCTTATCATCTGAGCTTTTTTATTTGATATGATGGTCTTAGATATTAATTTAGTTTAAATAATCTTAAAAGTTTGATTTAAGATTGGGGTGACAAATCAAAGGATCTTTTTGTCTCTATCACCTTTATTAATTATTTTTCATATGATTCAGTGTTATGCTTTGTGTTGTGAATGTTGGAATTTTCATTATATTATTTTCGTTTATGTCCTTTTTTGATTGGGAATATATAATATACTGTAAATATTTATATTTAGTTTTTAAAATTAATTATATGGCCTTTTTGATTTAGGATCGGTATGATGTTGTCCGTTCGTTTTTTGTATGATTAGTGGTGTAAAAACTATATTACTAACACTTTCCCCAAATGTGTAAATTGCATCAAAAGGGATGTAATTTTATTTTTGGTAAAGTACATTTATGTAAACGGTAGAGTGCAAATCGGTAATCGAACCTCACTTAAAACTTGTGATCACTAATCCGTCTCATCTTTTTGCACGATGGCATATGCAATAATAATATAATATTTCTTGTGGAGGTGATAAGAAAATGAGGTGGTGTGTCTTCATATGACATGGCAATGAGTTGTGTAGGGAAGGGGCATTTCATTTTATGGTGAGCTTGAGCAATGACAATGTGGTGGGGAAAGGAAAGGCCATATAGAAAATGGATAGAAATAAAATATTTTAAGGTGTTGGGTGGTGATGGTGAGGGGCAATGACAGTGTTTCAAGTGACGGACTCAATGAACCTCAGGGAGATACGTGTCAAAGTTCAGTGACATGTCATATCTATCAATGAAATTTGTAACATGGACAACGAAAGCTACAAGATAGACTCTGGAACCTCAATGTCTTGTTCCCACATTAATGGTATTGCATCATTAATTTGAGTCACACATAAGAGCCTTGCCACAATTGATTGAGCACTCATGACGTCCTCATGCACCTTTCACAATAAAAATCACAAATTAAATGTCGCCACTTTGTAAGCTACGAACTCTTTTGCAATGGGTGTTGGTCATGTGAATCCAAAAGCTACCTTGAATCTAGAGTTGGTGGATGTTATGGATAGAATAGTGTATGATATCACCTAAAATACCTTGTCATTTCCCCTTACCATCACTACTCAACTCACCTTGAAATATTTCACTATTTGCATGTTTTTTTATGGTCTTGCCTTTTTTTCCAAGGTTCTAAGTATAAAAATTTGTGTATGTTCTTAATCCTGATGTAATTGTTTTAGGTGTCAATATATTGACATCATGGATGAATAGAAGCTATGAGATAGATTTGGGGACTTCAATATTTTGTCCAAATATTAATGATATTGCATCATTGATTCAAGTTATACACGAGATGTGGAACCCTAACACAATCAAATCATCTCTCATGATGTCCTCATCCATCCTTTACAATATAAAACATCGAATAAAATATACCACCGCCTTGCAAGTTGTATACCCCTTGTAATGGGTGTTGGTCATGTAAATTCAAAAGTTGTGCTAAATCCAACATTAGTGTACGATATGTGCCCCTTGATGTACAATATCCTTTGCAATACCTTGTTATTTCCCCTCATCATCACCATTCAATTCACTTTGAAATCTTTTACTATTTTCATGTTTTGTCACATCTCGATCTCTCTAGACTAAATAACATATTGATTTGTGGATTTTTATGGTTATAATTTGACTAATTACTATCTTAGTTAAGTTGGATTTCATATGCTAATTTATGGATAGTTATATGTTACTTAATTTATGTGATTGTTAATTGTGTAGTTAACTGTACTTTTATATTGTGTACATGATGATCATATTTTTTAGTTTATTACAGTAGTATATTATGAATTTTATATTGTTTCAGATTAACTACTTTCATTGTTGTGAGGTGGATGTAGGATAAATCCATCTCTCAAAGTGTGACAGAGAGAGGGCATCATCAGAGAAGGTGGCATAAATAGAAATATTGGGGGATGATAGATGGAAAAAATAGAAACACGCACACACCACAAATAGATAATATGCAGTTATATTCATTACTTGAATTAGATAGTTTTTAATATGTCTTGATTTACTAATATGTTATCTACATTTGAATAATTGCTAATATGTTTTTTTGTTGTGACCTTGATTTTTTTTTGATAATTATATTAATTTGGTTGTGTAATACATTATATTGTATTACTTAGTCTATCTCAATTATAATGTTGCTATAACATGTGATTTGAGGCCTTACAACTATATTTAGATATATGTGAATAATTTTATAACAATGCTTTGCTTAATCCACATTGATTTTAGCAATCAATGATGTTACCCATAATATTTAAAGGGTTATTATTCCATTAAAAATAATGGAATGACTTTCATAAAAGTCAATTGCATTGTTAAATAATCATAATGTTAAAAAGTGATGTGTGTTTGATTAATTTTATAATATTCATATTGTTAACAATGGTTATATTGTTTAATGATGTAGGTGAAGTTATTATGTGTAGGTAATGTGTTAATGACTAGTAGTGAAGGTCGAATTCTTTGATAATAATTATAATGTTTTGAAGACTTTTGTGAAGTCGGTATTACATCCATAAAGTTTGGAAGAAATATATTATTATATTATTTTAACACTGGAAAGTTTGAGATTAGGGTTTTAATTTGAGCATTGATTTATGTTATTAAGTTATATTGCAAACAATCATAGGTTTAGGATTTTTGGCATGAGAAAACATAAGAGAATTATTAGTTTTTTGTGAGTTGTTTTGCATGCATTGAAATAATCATTGAATTGGCCGAATAAATGGGGGGCTCGGTTAACATAGAAATAGGTATACAGATGGATAAAATAAAGAGTAGAGAAGTTTTGGGGGTGGCTTGACACGGCAAAGAAAAGGAGAAGAAAAGGATTGGAGAAATTTTGGAGAAAATATTATAGTATTATCACTTGGGACTTTATTACCAGGTTGGTTTCATCAATAAAATTCTTACATAGGTTTTATGGAGTTATTGAGGAAATATAGTATATGTTTTTTAAGGGTTTGTTGTTTCATTAAGATAAAATAAAAATAAATAAGAAGTCAAAATGCTCAGCTAAAATCAAAATAAATAAGAGGTCTAAATGCTTAGCGTGTGGATGGCTCAGCCATCCATAGAACCAAGCATATAACCCTGAGACCCTAATTTTGAATGACCATAGTTTTTGAAATCTTTGCTATGCATATATAGATTACTGAGCTATATTAAAGAAAAAAATTGTGCACCTAGATAACACAAATTTTACCCTAGGGTTTTGTCTTCAAAACAAAACTCTAGTTTCCATATTAGATACTAAGCATAATAAACCCCTATATGGGATGGAAGCATACTATCTTCTGTGCTAATTTAAACATAACAAAATTATATTAAAAGAACTCTGTGTAACTATGGTTTGGTGGAAACCCTAGGTAAAACAAAAAGGGTAGATACTTTAACTAACAGAGTATAAACTTAAGGCTTTAATGTGTTTATATTATAGTATACTATTTAAGACATTGAACCTTTTGATTCATCAACACACACACATGGTCGAAATATTATTGAAGGGAAACTAGAAGTTTTAAACTTAGTATTTTATAACTGATTATAAACAATTCTTTATATACATAGACATCGATTGAGTTGAGAATAAATAAAATCAAAGTTTTATAAACCAATATCAGCTACGACTGTATGTTTATAAACCTGATTTTTGAAATTAAAGCTTATATGAAAAAACCTTTTATGAGCAAATATAATATTGTTATGGAATATATATATATATATATATATATATATATATATATATATATATATATATAAAGAGAGATAGTACAAGTTATATTACACGTATATAAACTTATAATTTTGTATCAGTATGAACTCTGAACCATAAATATAGACTATAAGTCAATTGGGGATTATTTGTAGATACATTTGAATCTAGAAACGAGTCAGTTTTTATATAGCAAATAAAATTATATTCTTACATATATATTTAATACACAAAGCTGTGTATATAAACAATTATATGAAATCGAGAACCATGTGATATTAAGTATGGGCTATCTTGTTAGTACCTGCCTTTAGGCTAGGTACCATACCTTTTACTGAAAGCTTTTACTATGGTCAACGTTACTCTATTATCTAATAAAATGGCATTTGCATTCTATATTTTGTATTAACCAATGTCTCACAATAATTTATTGATTTTCGTCGTTGTCGTTAAACCCTGAATAATTGCATAATGGGTAACCAATTAGCGGCCTGCGTTTGTGTTATACGTATGTTTCAAAGGGTTAAAAACATTTATCAGATGTAAATAGCACTGTGATGTTAACGAAAAGCTGGCCAAAAACATGTTGATGCTTTTGGGAAGGAAAGAATTGCGTGTCTTTATCTTAACGCAGTGGCATTAAACTGAACACACCTGTTGTTCATTTATGCTTTGTTTGAAATCAACACCATTAAAATAATTATAAAATGTTATCACTCAGATCTACAATCTATGCTAAGTTTTCAAACCCCACATCCACCCCTAAGCCAAAGATACTGGCATTGTCTAAAACATTGCCCTTGTCGTAGGCGTGGCTAAAAATGGGGAGAAGCTTTTGGTGCATCAACAAATGTAAGGTGGTGGTGATGTTGTTGCGGAAGGCAGGCGAGGAGAGTGCCATGGCATTCACCCCTAAGCCAAAGATATAGGCATTGTCTAAAACGTTGCCCTTGTCGTAGGCGTGGCTAAAAATGGGAAAAAGCTTTTGGTGCATCAACAAATGTAAGGTGGTGGTGATGTTGTTGCGGAAGGCAGGCGAGGAGAGTGCCATGGCATCCACCCCTAAGCCAAAGATACAGGCATTATTTGCCCTTGTCGTAGGCATGGCTAAAAATGGGGTGAAGCTTTTGGTGCATCAACAAATGTAAGGTGGTGGTGATGTTGTTGCGGAAGGCAGGCGAGGAGAGTGCCATGGCGGCTGACTTACTCAGCAGCCTGAAAATCTCTCCATCTTGTACCAAAAGGGAATCACCAAAGAAATCCCTCAACAAGTCCTCGAAGAACGCCACTTTGCCAAAATTGTGGTACCTTGTTTTGAGAATGTACTCTAAGTTTGCAGGGTCGCCCATCAAAATCCTTGATTTCCAAGGGCCTGGAAGCTTGAAAGTTTCACCGTTTAGGGTAGCGAGATGACTAAACTAGTCGTAAAGGCGTCTGAAATGGAAGACCAACGAAGGAAGCACGCCGACGATGGACCACACAGTACATCCTCTTAAACGATAACTTACTCGTCTCCTGCACTTCCAGACGTAAATGAGCAAGATTGCAATGAAGTAAAGTATAGTCGCACGATAATCTGTGATCGTATTCATTGCTTTTGGTCGACACAAATCTCTATACGATTTCGTAAGTTACATAATATAATTGCAACTCAATTCTATAGCCTGTCACTCCTCACTCGTGAGTCTTTTATAAATGTTTGCTATATGCTATTTTTATTGAGAGTGGCCAAGCTATTAACCACAACTTGAATGTATTTGATATTTCGTTATTTATCAATTAATTATCTATTTATAAGAAATATTTTATTTGAATTTGTTAGTTTTTATATTTTATATATATAGATCAAGTCTTACATTAATAACTTTAAATAAGCAGTGTGATGGATTCCACTTGCTTAATTAGTGTCACTAATGTATAAATAAGGTGTAATCCAATTAAATAGTGTGTATTAAATTAACTGATTTTATAGATCAATGATTATATGAAAACTTTGGTCAAATTAATGTTTATAATTAAATATTATTATTTTATATGTTTGATTTAGTTTATATGTTTGTATGATATCTTGTTAGAATGAGTTTCTTTATGGTATACATCATGTATTAGTTATCCTGCAACGCGTAGGTTTTAGTTTGTCACTATAGATTCTTGCACTGCCATTATCTACTCATCCGTGAATGAAGGGCCATTCCCTAGTTGAGAGAGTGTGGGGAATCGCTGGTCCATGGTTGGTATGGAAAAGCACTCGGATGATGCTTTCCCTCTTCACAACAGTACTACACTAGAGACTACACTTGAGATTACTTATGGATATTATGAGTTCATTGAGACTCTGTGGAGCTTTGTATCATTGTATATTATTATTAAGACATTTATATTGTTGAAACTATATTTTTTATTCATATGTACCATACGACATTTGGCTATACTATTGTAACAGCCATGGATAAAAATTTAACAATACCTTTTTATGAATGAATGCAGTCTTTATTTCTATAATCAACATTGTACATGTTTTGGATTTTGATAATATGACTACGATCATTAGCTAAAAAGATTAGATATATACTTTTTAAGGTTAATTAAAACTAATGTATTTAGTTAAATATCACTCTTGTAGGTTTTATCGTGATGGAATATGTAATTTGAATTTGTGTCATTAATTTTTAAAAAAAATCATATTCTAATAAAACCTAGTGGGGTTGTTACATGTTCTGTATGACCTTTCCATTTCTTTCATGGGTCTGAATATGGTGTTTCCGTGTATTCTTAACCCTGATGTAATTGATTTAGGTGTAAATATATTTTCAATATAAATGAATGGAATCTAAAATATAGACTTTGGGACCTTAGTGTCATGTCTCTACCTTAGTGACAATGTAACATCATGTTAAAATCAAATTAACACTCATGAGATCCTCATCCACCGCTAATATTATAAAATTCTAAATCAAAGATGTTGCCACCCTACATGTTACAAACCCCTTTGTTATGGGTGTAGGGCATGTTAATCCAAATAATTGCACTAAATTTAGTGTCGGTGTATGATATAGACCCTTTAGTGTATAATATTAAATATAATATAATATAGGATACCCTGTATTATGTAGTTATTAAATAGTATAATAAATTGTTAAATAATTATCATAAAGATGGAAAGATTTTTATCGAACATTTATTTCTCTAATCACAATGGATCTTGATGAAATTTGGTAAGTTTCTAATGCCATATGATAAATACATGGAAGTACACCTACCATGTAAAACATGCCTATCACATTAATATACTCACTACTATTAGAAATAGAAATTTAATACAATTTTCCTCTATCATTTTATATCCAAAGTGTTTTAAATGTGTATAAATGGTTCCTTTGAGTTTAAATGAGTGTATATAAAGTTAGTGGGAAATCAAGGGCGAGACACAATATAATAAATGTGTACATAGTGTGGAAAGTTGTGCAATGACATAATTGCACACATTACTTTTCTTTGAGTGCAATTATATATTTATGATTTATCCCCTTTGCCTTACATTTTGTTGCATTCATTTTCCAGTTGGGTAGTTCTCTTCCATTACTATGGCTTTATTTCACGACCATAATTTTTTTATAAACGCATAATTGAACAAATTAATGGAACAAAGTTCACTCAGAGTTTAGCATGGAAACACGTAATGAGATCCATAACTATGTTACAGATAACACAAGAGCTAGACTAAGTGCATAACTAATCAATGACTTCTTTAGGAAGTAATTTTAACTGCCCAATATTTGGATATAAGTGGGTGAGTGTGGTCATACCCACTCACCTCTATCTGTGTAATAAATTTAGGCCTTCTTAATAGAGTTGTTATTGACTTATGACCTTACTTGAGTACTTGTATAGGTTATAAAACAATGAGTACCTCAAAGGTAATATCATCAAAGCTCAATAAACAAGTAGAGTAAGTTAAAATTAAATATAAAAATAATCATACCAAGCTTGATTAAGTATGATTCATCAAAATCACAACCAACAGATAGAGATCAATGGAAAATAATTATTTCCAAAATAAATACAAAGCATTTGAAGACTTTTTCAATATATGGCCATCTAACATATGAAGTTTGATATGCTAGTTACTAAAGGTATGCAAGCTTCAAGGGATGTTTCAACAACCATGTTTAAGTTTTGCTTAGGAACAACTTATCATTTATAGGCAGGGTATAAGTTCAAGACTATCTTGCCTAAGGATCATTAAGGTCTCAGGATAGATCTATAATTTACCTTTAACTTAGTCCATGGTCTTAGTTCATGTATTCATATTGCTTACTTAAAGATTAGATCTTCTTAAGCTTTAATTCCAAGATGAATTATTAATATGAAAATATAAGTTCACAATCTCTTTTATCAACTAAGAATAAGAAACTATTAATAAAAATTTAATGATCTATTTTGAACATATATCACTTGTTCCTCTATCACAAGATGCTTAGCTATAAATAGCCATGTTTCTAAGAACTCACAAATGAAGTACATTATTGTCAATGTAACTTTAATATAACATGAGACTAACTTAATATTAATATCATTCAATTATAATAAAATGATTTAGAAGCTTCCCATATAGTCCAAGGTATATATAAGTACTTATTAATCAACATGCAAATATTATCTCTATTTGGATAAGTTCATATTGCTTAAATAATTATTCTTACATAAGCTTTATTTCACAATTCATTTAGTTATTACAATTTCTCACAAAGATATTGAATTGAATTCAATCCATTAATTTACCTATTACTATATCAATATTTAATTTAACCAATTGTGAGGTTATAGTCCAAACATTAATGAAGTGTTAATTCTTTCATTAGTTCATCCATGTAATTAATAAGATCAGTAACCTATAGGAATTTGAAGAGTTCATTTAAATATAACTTTCAACCTTCCCAATTATACCAATACAACATATATCAAAAGTAAACATATCCAATTAATAATGTCACCTAGCTTATATAAGCTTGTGATTATAAAGATTCATACAATTAACTTTGACATATTAAAATTATGTTTCATTTCCTTATCTTCTAGTAAAGAAATAATCAAGCCATATTCAAGACATAATTTACCTCTGAGTCAAACAATGGTAATTTTATAATCAACTATCTAATTATTTTCTCAATTATTATACCAATGCTTAATAAGTACTAACAAAGACATGATCACATCACCACTTAAAATACTACAACATTCAAATCAACATTTCAACTATTTATTCCAAATAAGTAATCATGATCAAATATTAAATTCATATCAAGTCAGTAATGCCATATTATTCAAATAATAAAATGACCAACTATAATCATTTCATGAATCAATATACATGTCAGGTTACATCATTTTGTATTAAATATAATTATGATAAATAACATGAAATTTATTTATAATAATTTTAATTTATTTTCAATACCTATTATAAATCTAAGTAAGAAATAAAGAATCCAATCATTGCATGCAATCCAATAAAGTTAATCCTATCTCACTAGTCCTAATGAGTCTAACCATGAGTGGCCCTAGACCACCCTAACCATTAGTTGGATATGGATCAGGGCAGTAGAGAAATGATAGAGAAAGGATTATGAAACAATTGAGCTTGACAACATACCAAAAAATGATTAATGAAAGAAGATGAAACACATAAACCAACCCACCAAGCTCCATTAACTTGGTACCTGATTACGACTATAACTATATTCTTGAGATTCTTGATTTATGAGCCATATTTTATTTTAGAATATAATATGGATTGTAAATCTATTTTTTAGCAGTCGTCTTCATGCATTAATTTAATAGTTTTTTAGGAGTTAAAATAAAACCCATAAAAAGCATATAATAAACTCAATCGATTAAAATAAAACTTACCTAAAGTTTCAGGTCACATTACTGATCAAAATTAACTTTAATAATAATAATAATATAATAATAATAATAATAATAATAATAATAATAATAATAATAATAATAATAATAATAATATTATTATTATTATTATAATAACAATAACAGCAACAACAACAACAACAATAATAATAATAATAATAATAATAATAATAGTTCAATTGTAATCATTTACAAAATCAGAATAATTAAAATAATCAATAGATTAGTTATCCCAAATAAACAACAACAACAATAATAATAATAATAGTTCAATTGTAATCATTTACAAAATTAGAATAATTAAAATAATCAATAGATTAGTTATCCCAAATAGGTCAATGTAATCATGGATGATAATAATTCCAATTATCACTTCCATAATTAATCTAATAATTCAACATGGTTTCATAATCTTAGGTCAACTAATCATGACTTAAAGATTCATAAAAAGTCAAACCAATAAAATGAAAATAATAAAATGTTATTTTGAAAACCCCTACAATAATTTTGAACCCCTATGGGGACTCCCTATGGTCTTTATCCTCCATAATAGCCATGGTTTGGAATAACTGATAGGCCTTTTTCCTCTACATTTTTATTCACTTTATTTCCTTAATCCTGACTATACTCGATTAGGGTTTTCAGATAATAAACCAAATCAAAAGTCTAGTTTGAATTTAATAGAGCCAAGTTATATAGATTTCAAAAATCAACCATTAACTTAAAAAAAGAAAGACAAACCACCAAAAACAAACCAACAGTCGCCATAAAGCCTTATGGATTTTATAGTAAACCACAACCCAAAAAATAACAAAAATGCATCCAAAAAATATACAATAACATAATTTTTATATAGAAGGTTGTAATGACTTCTAACAACCTAGTCAAATGTTCAACTTCGTAATAAGTCAAACACAATAGCAAAATAAAAAGCCAAATATGGTTTATACAAATAACAAAAATCACTTAGTCAAAATTTTGAATTAATAGAATAAATATAAGCCACAAAACCCATCTACATTTTACATAAAAATATCCAAAATTGCCATGCCTAGACCAAATTCAAAACCTACTAATTTTTTTTAAGAATATGAGTTCTCCATTTAACAAACCCATCTTCCTCATAATGAAAAAATATGTTGTGACTTCACAAACTAATAATAAAACAATGTTCATTTAAAACCATAACCTCACTATGGTTTAACCACATTATAACAAATGATAACACCACCAAAACCATTTCACACAAAACAAACATTATAAATAACCAAAAATAGAATACTGGAAGACTAAGCCATGGTCAAAGCATGAAAAACAACAAAAAACCAACATGATGGCTATTTTTAGGGTTTTACTTGAAATCAATCTACTACAAAAGCTTTTGGCTAAATCCCTAACACTTTACCATTCGACTACATTTCTAAAAATAAACACATAATTCCAAATACATCACTTACTTAGTTTATGGAAGTTGACCACAGTAGGTTTTCCTTCTCTTCCATCTTTCAAGCACAAAAATCCCGTATGCATTTACACAAATCAGTCACTTAATAAATATAAAAAACCCCACATAACACTTTATAACTCTTTCATGACCATCAAGCTTAATGTTTCTAACTGTAGTTCTAGTCCCAAAAAATTCTCATACGAAACTGCTTCATATTCCCTTTGGCTGCCATGCCAAAAATTTTGACAAAGTTTTCCCAAGGTTCCAAAACCTCCAAGACTGAGTTCCAAAATGAACACAACAAATCCTAGAAACCAAATGAAGAATCTCAAACATTTTACATGGTAATGTGTGCCAATGCCATAACCCCTAAGTCATTGGCTGTAAACAAAGCATCCAAACTAATTACCACGACCCCCATGTGGGTTGAGATCCTAACCAAAGTCCCTAAGCTAAATAATGACTTAACCAACATGTAAATTAAAAAAGCAAAGTATGTAAATAAAGGTTCATTTAAACAACACAAACCATCATGCCTAGGTAAATACAAATAATAGTTTTAAGACACCTTTATACAAGTCTAAAATGTATAGGGTTGTTTAAGAAAAATTAAGTCACAACCTAAAGACAAAATTAGAATAAAATTAGACATCAAAGAAAAATTATGAAATGAAGATTGAAACCATTGAAGATGTGAATAACTACATGACTTACCAAACTTTGAAAGTTGATGAGTAAGGAGTCCATGAAAAACACACAATGCCAGATTGATGGAAATGATAAAATCAATAAGCAGACAATGGTTGTCAATTGCTTAGACTCAAATAATGATGATATCATAAATGATAATATCAAATAAAGATATGTTTTCCCAAAAGTAAAACCTAGCGTAACCTAACTATTAATGAAATTGATTATAAAATGATAACACATAGTAGTCAATAATAAAAACATAATGATTAAATCATTAATATCGACAAGATCAAATTTACATTTAATTTTGCTATTTCATTTATCCATTTATTTCTCCATGTTTCCCTATTGTTCGGGTCTGATCACAACCTAACTCAAGTACCTATCCTATAGCCAACAAATAGACTATTAGAAACATTTGGAAATTTAAGTATAATAAATGCAATAATAACATTTAAATAATACATCCAACTGAATAATGAACTAGTACTCATTAAGAAATAATATCAAATGCTATAATGAAATGTAATATGTAATTGTATTAGCAATTATAATGAAATGTATCAATGTAGATGATTAAATTGTAATACTAGAGCAGAACAATGAAATATGACTCAAATAGTTCATAGCTATACTATGTCAGCATAATGAATTAAATTCAAGTAACTTAGGGTTATTAAACTTTACTATTTATATAAAATAATGGGAGGTACATTTTTTAGATATTTTTAGAGTTTGAGTCACATAACTTTTATTTAAAAAGAAAAATCTGGTGATAATGTCCAAATAGAGTTTATGAGTGGAGTTAGAGAGGTCAGACATGGAAATTGTTGAGGACTTGGAATGTGAGACACCCCAACACCAAAAAATTCCCAACATGTTTTCTTTGTCTCCATTGAGGAAAAATAAGACCATGCTCAAATCATTAGACCCTCCTCTCGATAACAACTCCGGTCCCCCTGAGTTCAAATTGTTTTTTTTCTAAAATGAATAAAAGAGCCTCATATGCTTAAAAATTCCCTAGAGTTACTATTGATACTATAAAAATAAATCTCTTGTATTTTACAACATTTGTATATATGTTGCTACAATGATTAGATTTTCATTGATGTATTTCCACCTTTTACAATTTTGTATCTTAATTAAATCTCATTATTTATCATCATCATCATCATCATCATCATCATCATCATCATCATCACTGTCACCTTTTTCTTGGCTACTATTTATTTTAGTACTAGCACTCCTTGGAACCACATTTAGTTCCAAAATGGCTACAAAATTAATTTCTTCACTGGCATGGTTTTTGAAAAGCTTTTATCAATATGAAATGACTTATCCAAAATCAACATTTACCTAGAGAAGAGTTCACATTTCTCCCTCTTTCAAATCCAAGCATTAAGTGAAGCACGCCAAATTTCATGGGTAGAATTGTTAAGAAATAAATTGTTTCAACAAGATCCTTCAACTTAAAGTAAGTAAATATTTATTGAATGATATTTGTCTTCATATTTATGTCTTTTGAGATCATTTTATTTTTATTGAAGAGACTTAGCATCTGATGTGGCATGGTCTAAAATATATTATTCCTTGAGTAGGTGACAACTATGAGTCGACATCAAATCAAAATTAGAATATGTAGAAACAAATCTTAGCAGAGGTCTTAAAAATGAAAATGCCTCTGACATAGGTTAATAGAGATGTTGTTTCAATAAAAATAATAAACTTTTCATTAAATTTAGAGTAAATTGTTTTAGTCAATATTCTATGTCAAATTATTGGCAAATTACAATTCAAGAAAAATCTATTACCTTGGGATTTTACTTGTATCCCAACACAAGGGGTGTGTATTTTATTTGTATTTGTAGGCACCTAATTTTGGTATAAGACTTGTCATTGTAATGGTATAAGTTTTTTAATTTCAATGTTATTATCATATTTTTGTGCATATGGGTCATTGGTTAAATGAGGTTCTTATTGATGCATTTTGTTTTGTATCAGATCTCACATAACTTATAATATCATCATTTATTCATGAACTCCTTTAGATATGTCATTTCTTTGTCTTGGGATACTCACCAAAATTTCTGTGAACTCATTGATTTTTTTTGAGCTTTGATCAACTTGATCATTATTGAGGCATTCCAATAGTGGTCTAACCATTTCCAGATCATTCTAATTCTAGGCATGTTAGTTGTGGGTCCATTGTTTCCTTATACCATTTTCCTTTTGCCATGATTTAGGATTTATCATTTCCATAATATCAACTTGTGTGCAAATAAGGTCATAATTTGAGTTTGAGAAGTATCTATATACACAATCACCTTAATACATTTTACGGAATATATTTCATTATACACCATAATTACAAAGAATAAAACTATATATGGCATCTTTAACTTCCCTTTTTACTATATTAAATAAATATTTATACATAGTTATACTAAAAAGACTTAGTGAAATCACATATAGAATTTGTGTTAGTTGCATCTTGAAACTCATAACATAAGGATAATGGATGAGATTATTAGATACACTATTTTTATTTTTGGTATGAATGAGTACTAATTTATTGAGTTAGGCCCCTAAAAACAAACCCAAATTTTTATGTCTTTTCAAGGTTTTGAAACTTGGATTAGGGTTTTATCAAAGAAAGACATTATGGGAGTTTTGTGTAAAAATTTGTTAATCCAACATAGGTTTTTGGAGGTTAGGGGAATATAAAAGGATCTATAAAGTTTTGGACATGCCTAATCAACATAGTGATTATTATAGCATGATTTACAATTTGGGGTAGACTATTTGAATATGAACAATATGATTATAATTGGTCACTTTTGATACGGTCCACTTCTGGTCACATCAATAGATTGGAAATAAATTTATAGTTTATCTTCTACATTGTTTTTGGACCACCTTTTCAACATTTTCAACCTATGTCAAAAATCATGGATGTGCCTATCAATACTTTTGTAAATTATGAATCCTTCTAGGTACTTTCATTCTATACCCATTTTAAGAATTCAAGGAGGTTTTAATTTAAATTTTTACTATATTTAGTTTTTATTTATCCCTTATGCTTCTTTTGATAATCTAGTGTACTTTTACTAAGTTTAATATATCTTCTTTACTTATTCATCAAAACATATATGTGAACCCAATACTTTTAATTCTTCAACCTTAGGGTTTCATGCTCTTATCTTATCTAAGTATTTATTTTTATGTGGTTAGTTCATATCTAATTTATTTAGTATTTTGTTTCTTATTAAAATATCATTATCCCTAAATTCTTTCATGTTCTCTATTTTTCTCTCTAATGTCGATATAAAAAGTTAGATATAAGACACCTACTAAGAAAAGTGATCAATTGAGTTATAGACATCAATTTTGTTCAAATTATTTCATTTGGTGCTAGTATTAATTTGAAAAATAAAATGGTAATTTTTTATAACATTCATGATCATGTGGATGATAATGTAAATAGTACAAATATGAATGATTTAAATGTATATGTTATGGATGCGAATGATTTTAATGACAATGCTATGAATGATACTAGTTCTAGTAAATTTCAAAACATAGAAAAATATGATGTTGATAAAGAAAGGGTACAATTTTTTTTCTAAATTTAGAAAAAGTGTTAAAAAACACCTTGATCAATAAAATGAAATTTTAGATATATTAAGAGATATTAAAAACAAAACTTTAGCTAAGGAATTTCTATCCGATGAATAATATTGAACCTTTGAATGTTTCTATTTCACCTACTATATGTTCTCCTTTCATATTAGATAATGAGGATATTACTTCTATTTCTTCTACTATTGTTCATCCACTTATTGCTTATACTCAAATTACTATGCCTATTCCTTCTTAACTTAGTATTGATGCTTCTTTTGTGCCTCCTACTTCTAGACCAATTTTTCAATCTACATATTTTGATCAAGGTCTTTCTCAAACACATATAGTGCTTGTTTATATATATGTGCAACATCAAAATATTTTACATCCTAATAACTATGTGGTTTGATACATAGGGGAAAAATTATTATGATAAAACTTTTCATATTGCTTCGATTTAGGGACTATGTGACAACTAAACTTATGATTTGTATTTCACTAATTATCACTTAGTTGTACTTATGAAAATTTATGCTGAGACTTATGCAGTTGACATGTATCTTATCCAATTATTTATATGCTTTTATTCCTCACTTATTATAGAATGGGCTAGCCAGTTTTAGCATGATGCTTACCTTGTGACATTTAAAAAAAGGGATGTATCCTTATTACATTCCTTTATTTTTTTAAGTCAATGCTATTTTAGTATATGTATATTATATGGGTTATATGTCTTTAGTCTAGCATTGTTGATAGATTTTGTGCTTGCAAGTTCCATGTAGAGATGGGTTCTAGAGGTAGGAAAATATCTGAGATGGAATCTCTATTGGGCATGGAATCATGGAGGAATGATCAAGGTGATGATACAATTTCAAAACACTTTTTATTCCCCTTATTATTTTATGTCTTTGTTTTTATTATTGTGATGCGTTGTTATCTTATTATGTTATGTTATTTAATTTATTAAATTTTTATGTGGTCATGATCACACTTTGAATCCTTTAGTTAGTCAATGTTATAGGTTTAGGTTCTATTTTATACCTTGAGTAGACATAAAAAATTTAGATGCGTTCATCTAATTAGAATAATGTGATTATTGGCATCAACTTACATCAACTAAAGAATTAATTGGGAAATATGGAAAATAATTCTTGAATTAACTTCAATAATATACTATGGCAATCATTATTGTTAATGGTTAAGTAATTTCTCCTAAGGCTCATAAATGGGTTGATAATATGGAATGGTGCCCCTGCCCCCTAGTACATTCAAATTAAATTTTGATGGTACAGATAGAGGCAATCCATGGTCTTTATGGGTAGGGTTTTTAATCAAAGATTGTAGAGGATCCCTGATTAGAGATAAATCTTAGAATCTTCGAGGTGGAACTAATAATGAGACAGAGTCACAAGATCTTATGCCTGGGTTGGATCTATTTGTTTAGTATGGCATTAATAAAGTTATCATCGAATGTTATTCGATGGTGATGATAAATGAAATACACAAGAAAAAGGATGGTTCTTAACATATTGACAACATTTTGTGGTAAATATAAGATATCTTAGATTATTTTTCATATTATGAGGCCTTACATTAATTTAGAGAGGTTAACTTAGCCATAGACTTCCAAGATAACATGGGTATTTATTAGCTAAAAGAATTGGTTGTGGATAATCCTTGGGATGCTTGGCCAAGCGCTAGTCTTGGGGGAGTTATTTGCTAATGTTCATTGCTTGTGGTGGTGTTCTTATCAGTTTAATTTATGTTTAGGGGTGGCCTTTGGATGGAAATAGTCATGTCACCTATGCAATTTATGGTTTCAGATCACATGATTGAGGGATACTTATTCAGCATTTAGGTGATGCCATTTTCACTTTGTGGTAGTCACTGTAGTTAATTAATCAATGTGTTAGGTGACAACATGGTATGTTGGTGGTTGATTTGGATCTTAGGTGACCATATTGATGATGGATACAATGATGCAACTGAAATTAAGCACCCCCTGCTATATTTTGAGGAAAAAAAGTGTGAAATAGCATTCAAAAGGAGTGTCACCAATTATCAGCTCTAGAGGTGGTGAGGGAACTGATTGGAATGGTCTATTTAGAGACTCCACTTAGGGAAAAAGTTAACTTTGAGTTGGATTTAATGGTTTTTGAGAATATCCTACTTTATCTATATTATGAACTATAGACAAGGGAGATATCTATTAAGTTAGCACCGCTACAATTTTGAGTGGGGAGAGAGACATTGGTGGAATTTTTTTAGGGAAGTACTTAAAATTACATGTTGTTTTTTCATAGGGAAAGTTTAGGTCTGGTACCTATGTTTACCTTTCATGAGCTATATGAGAGGGTTTCTATTGTTTTATCTTTTGATGAGTGGCTTCAAGGTTTAATTCAACACCCTTATTTGATAAGGGGGTTTGTAATGACATTAGATGTGCAAGAAAGCAAGGCCCCCATTGCATCCCTAGCTATGGATGTTGATCTTTGATGGGAAATCATGGCCATCTCAGTGGCATGATTGATAATGTATTTATTTGGGCTACAAATCCTATGTTTCCTCTTTAGGTTGGAGTGTAAGTCTCAGGTGTTGGGTTCGTCAATCAATGTCATCTAATATCATGTCATATAAAGCTTGCATGAAATAATTTTTTCACTCCCCTATACTTGGTGGTTGCATGGTAGATTAGATTGATTGAATAAGGAGTGGTGGTCTTGGTGGTAGGGCTAGGAGGATGGCCTAGGTGGTAGTGGTAGCGAGTGGTGATTTGGGTAGTCAAATGGAAGATCCTCTTGGGTAGTGCTTGAAGTTGTGCTCTAACTAAAATATATAAGTAATAGTTGAGCTATGACATTATGATAAGTCATGCTCTAAATATAGGAGATAATGGTAATAGTAATGACTTTTTGGCTATGACATTATGATATGGGTCCTTTTAGTTGTCTCTTGGAGGGTTTGACACACGTTGGCTCTTAGTTCCTAGTTTGGGTTTTTTGGGTGGTTATTTTATCAAGGCTTGGTGTTATTATGTTGGCCCTTGGGTAGGTTAGTTTGGTTTTTTGTTTTTTGGATTTGGCTAGTTCTCATGGACTTGTTCACCTTTGTATTCTTCAAATCTTCTTGGTGTTTATACTCGGTTTTTTATAATCATGGTTTTATTTAATAAAGGGAAAGGGACCCATTAACCTTCAATTACCTATAAAAAAAAATATTATGTAAAGAATATATTAGTTTTATATCCTACTTTATGTTATAAGGGGCTTGGAAAATAATTGTGTTTTGATGTTGTAAGAAAGGATATTTAAGAAAATTGTACTTTTTGTTGAACTTGAGAACTTAAAAAGCTTGCTCTATTAGGGTTTCATTTTGTAGCTTGGATTAGGGTTAATTAAATAAAGGCATTCTAGGAGTTTTGTGTTTTGTTTTGTCTTGTATCCTCGTCTCCCAATACTATCATACTAATTTTTTGGAATCTTATAAGTATATCATGTTATCTCATTTATATTTTCCCTTGATCTCATATCACTATTTATTATTTTCTAGACACATCTGGTCATCCTCAACATCTGGGTTGGATCTATCCATGCACCATTTACCAACAAATTTTACAAATTCAAATCCTTCATATGGGTTGGTTCATATGTTTTATGGAGGTAAATTACTTAAAGATTCATTTATTTATACAAATCAAGCCTAAGAATATTCATATTCTTATCCATCACTAACTTGAAATATCACTACTACACCTAGGAATACATCTACACATTGAGAGGAACTAACCTAAATCTTATAAATCTAAAACCCTTCAAAAGAGTAGGGTCTAAGCCAAGTCTGAATACCATTGCAAGGTCAAAATCATAGGTTTTCAAGTGTCACAATTTATACTTAGAATTACACTGAATGTTAGTATTACACTAATTACACACATACTATAGTCACTAAAATTAACATTTAATGCTAAAACAATGTACTTGGGACCATCCCTTAGGCACACTTAACTTATGCTCAATTCCATGGTTTCAAAAGATAATCATCTACTAATTTATGGATTAATTTTATCTTAAGGCAACTTTGATACCAAATGTTCCTATTCCTCATTCCAACTCATTTTTGGACTAATTCATGCTTTCACTTTGAATGTATTTGTTCCTTAGACAAGGCCACTCCTTAAAAATAATCCCACGATTTGATCATGTATGAATCCAATGGCTTCATCTTCCTACCAATGAATAACTAATTTACTAGATTTAAATTCATCTAAATGGGTCATTTTGCATGTTTTTAAAGCTTGATTCAATGAAATCCAAAAAGGTCAACTACATAAGCACATTTTATACCCATTTTTTGAGAGAGGATGCTATCATTGTAATTAACTTAATATCTAATTGAAAATCAAGAGGAAAATACCTATGCTTCCCAATCTTGAGTCCCTACTATCTAATAAGCATTAAGCTAGGTCTGAATATAACATCAGGGTCACAAGTCATTTTTTTAAGCACATAATTACACTAGGATTTCACTAACATATATCATTTACCCAATATTATACACACACTACTATAGCATGGGAGAACTACATGGAGTTTGATCCCTATTTGAAGTATTAGTATGTAGGCAATACTCAACATATTGGGCATTGAGGTCAAGAATAATTCCAACCCCTTTCCTATTGCTTCCATTTTACATTATTTTCTCCATCTTATCATTAAAATAAGGGTTGAGTGAAGAAGAAGGCACATAGTGGATCCTGCAATGAATCAGAGGCATTTTCATAGACACACATGACCTACAGGTAAAGGTGTATATGCCATATTTTAATTACATGTCAAAAACACTAAAAGATGAAGCCACACCCTACAGATAGTAACATAGGCCAATAATGCCCAAATAAGAATGATCTCATCCTAGGATAATGCATAATTATATTATTGATTCAAAAACCTCACATAGTCTCATAGTTATTTTAACATTCACTATTACAATATTATAGCCCTGAGTTCTAGCTAAGTCATTTATCTCTCAATATTTTCCCATTTTATCATATTTTTAAAAATAGTAAATTGTAATTAGTTTATGTGTGATTATTTTATATATTATGTATTATGTTATACTTAGTAGTTTATATTACTTAAATTAACCCTTTAATATAAATTTTTATAAACATTTTGGTGAACTTGTAACCTTATAGAATATTACAAGCAATAGTTTTCCTTAGAGTTCCTTCTAATTTTTTTCCTAAGGTTTCAAATAAATATATGATTTCCTTATTATTTTGGACTATTTGATAATGTTAGTTTGTCTCTCTTTTTTTTTTATCATTTTATCATTTTGAAACTTCAAAATGGCTACAAATTAATCTTTTCCTCCTCCCAAACCTTAAGATGATGATACATGATTTCCCTCTAACCAGGTCCATGTTATCACCATCCCAATTGGTAAGGTGACCCATCCTATAGTGACAAATGAAGTTAACCAACATGTCCTTCCTTAACCCCATCCACCTCTCACATATCCTCTTGATGGTGTTTTTATGCATATTCAATTAGGAGTACATAGGGTTTGTGCTTGTGAATCCCTTCAAGATCAAATAATCACTATGAGCAAGTCAATAGAAGAATTACAAAAACAAGATTAGTATTTCATTTCAAATACCACATCATGTGAAATTCATATCACCTATATAAATAATCTAAAAAATTCTAGTGTTAATCATGCATTTGTATCTTCATCTATCAAGGTTATGCCTAACAAGATTTCATATCAAATTTGGAAGCTGCAATAGAATACATCTACAACTAGTGATTCAAAAAATATGATTTTAAAAAAAATAAAGGTTAAAGTGAGATTATAAGATAAATGATTAGAAATAAGTGGATCAAAATACCTCATATACATCCTCTAAGGATATCAAAATATTATTGTGCACATCATACAATGCATGGGCATCATACATATAGTTTTTTGGCTTTGAAGGATAAAATTCAATAGTTAATTGATAGTGGTGATCGTATAATAGATCCATCAATAAATAAACCACTCACATTATCATTTTATCTTATAAATCACAAGTGAAAAAGGAAAAAAAATAGAAAGTATGGAATCAAAATGGCAATTTAGAGCAAGACAAGATTCAAAACGAAAAATTATCTCAAGAAAATGTTCATAAGGCAAATTTAGAGCAAGAGATATTACAAAAGGAAAAAGTGAAAAAGACGAGTTATTAAAAGGATAAATTGAGCTAGAACAATTGTAAATAGAATAATTAGAACAAGAAAGGTTACAAAATCTACAATAGGGAAAGTTACAAAAACAAGTTCAACCTAAGCTCAAAATAAATAGATGTATAAAAAAGCTAATGTTATAAGTGTGGTTCTAAATGAGGAAATTATAAGCCCTTATTCATATCAAGAACCTTTCACTATCACATCTCACATTGATTTCAATAAATTTACCAATGTCAAGGTTATGGACTATTGGGGAAGAAATTTTTGTTCTATATTATTTATTGTATCTCTTCAATTTAAGATTAACACATAAATTATACTAATTCATTTATAAAACATGTGGGATCAATTGAGTTAAGAGTAGTTTTTGCTTCAAAATAGTGTTGTCTTACTTTCAAAATTATTTTAAATCCAAGTGCATATAATGTTGTGCTTGAAAGATCATAGTTAAAGTCAATAGGAGCAATGATTGATAATCACAAAGGTTACATTCAATTTGATCATGAAGGCAAAGTAATTTCCATTTCAAAAGAGAGAATATATTTAGAGAAAGAACAACAAAAATAAATGATATATTTATCTAATATTATAGACAATATAAATAATGGAACATCAGTAGAGGAACATGATATAATACATAATCTAGAAGAGAAATTTAAAAGGTCAATACCATAATATGGGGTGGTTGGTTTTTCTTTTTTATTCGATAAGGTAAAAAAACTAGGTTTTATAGGGATCCTGGAACCACCAAAGTGAAATACAAAAAGTATCAATAGGTCAAGTAAAGGCCATTTAACCAAAATATTAAAAAAACACTATAATAAACTAGAAGTAAGGAAAACAAAAACTAGAAACAAAGATTAGGAGGGATGTCCCTCTAGAGGGTCTTCAACATCCTCAAGATTATTCACTAGGATGTTTTGCTTAATCTTTGAGATCCTAGCCCATATGTGGTTCCCAGGTCTTTCAACAGCTTCTCCAGGAAAGATCATATGAGGTCACTTCTATCATTTGACCTGTAAGATATTCTACTTTGAGGGGACCACCATGGGAGAACTTGGTGGGGGGGATCCCAACATCTCAAGTGACTGTATAAAAAGGGTTGGGGATGGTTGAGAAGACTAAATAAAATATTGTACCATGGCCTCATCATATCTATGTAGAGAATTATAATCCTATATAAACTTGATGAGGGCCAATCCTACCTCTTACACCTTGGAGTTGAACTTATCCAACTGTATTTTGTTCTTTTTCATTTCCTTTGATAGAATGACTTTACGTATCTAGGTGGTCTCTTCAAAAGGTCCCACATCAAGGGTGATTATCTTAGGTTTAGGTATGAACAGCTTGAGGGGGAGGTCATCTATAGGGGATTTGGAAAAGCTGTGTTGGGGTGCTCTTAGAGGGTTGATAGGATCTTGAGGTAGACACATTCTCCAAGGATTCCTCTTGGGAGTCCTTCCTAGGGGAGGATCCCTTAGGGGGCCTCTCGATCATGTAGGGTTTGGTTGTGTTCAATGAGGAGAAGGATCAACCTTTAGTGGAGGATAGGATTAGTCTCATTCTATTGGTGAAGCAAAACAATGCTTTCAAGAGACTTAAGCAAAAAGAAAGGAAGACTTATCTTATAACTAATAAAGTGATTCAACAATAGGAAGTGGTGGGAAAAGATCAGTGTGTTTTACCTTCAAGAGTCATATATTGCATAACTTCAAGATAAATTTTGGGCTAGTGGTGAGGGAGATCTGCCCATGGGAAGCTTTTCTTTTTAGTCTTCACAAAGTCATTGATCTGGAAGAATTATTGTAGAAACTCTTGTTTCTTTGTTTGGTCTTTGAATGCCTTAGTACTCTCATAGGACATACTGGTTACTTCCCCAATGAATTCCTTTGTAATAGTGATTCTTATGTCATGAATGGTCACCTTTCATTTGTTCTAGGCCACTATGAAGTTATGGACCACTTATGAAATATGCTCTATGATTCTCTCCATAAACTTGATAAGGCCCCCATGTTTGAGTTTCTTCTAAAAATTTTTCTAGCCATGTTCCTCCATGTAATAAATGGGTTTAATCCTTTCCCTATCACCTCACATCAAAGTGGTGTCCATAGAGACAAGGTAAGCAGGTGAAAATTTATAGATGGATCGATTTTGAATAATGCAAATGGAATTTGGGAAGCCTACCGATATCACCTTATGGCAATTATGCCTCCTCCTATAGACATAATTATGGATCGGCATAATTAAAACTCACCTCTTTGATGAAATATTCTACACATGCGATGAGATGATGTTTCTATCATGTAATAATACTTTCGACTCGTAAGGCATTGAGAACATTATTAAGAACATTGCTTACATTATGGGGTGGTTGGTTTTTCATACACATTTACAAAATATGATAAAAAAGGCATGCCATAATTTTAAACACAACCTAAGAATTTGGTTCTCTCCCATGATGATTATCATCATGATAACTATTATAAAGAATATGATTGGAATCACATGACTAATATGTAGGATGAATATGATAATATAAGCTATGATGACAACACATTTCATACATGGAATACACATAGGAATCTATTGATGATATTTTTGACTTATAATAACATCATTCCTTGTACATAACTTTTTTTATTTCCATACTATTATTCTAAAATTTTAAAAACACTCAAAATATTTCAAAAAGTCTAAAAACTAGGACTTATGCATGACATGTGTAGTTTATTTACACTAGTTGATTTGTGATTAAGTATATGAATTACTTATCTATATTTACTTTTATTGTATAACATATAGATTGTCACTTTTAAATGTAGTTGTATATGGTGAAACTATCTTAGGCACATACAATTTACATAAATAAAATTGCATTCCTCTTAACAATCATGTATTTCACCTTTATCCCATTCTAGTGGACTTGTCCCAATGAACACATGCTCTAATTTATCAGATTAAAAACATTCATCGACATTCTAAAACTTATTTTCATCATAAAAATTTCACTGGGGGCATCTTTTACTCAATTTTTATCACTCTATGACTATCATTATTTGTTCCTACTATAATAAAGTACATTGTACAAATATTTCATTATTTTCTCACTTTAATATTTCTATCTCAATAGATACTTGTGTTTTTTTATATGATGATATCACAAATTTCATATATAGATTAATTTCACTTATTCATGCATGTTTATCATGTTTACTTCTTCACTTCATAATTTGTGTGCATTTAACTTCTTTATATTGTGGACATATGAACATGTACTTGAGTATGGATATAAGCCTTATTGTGTGTTTCTATGTGTGTGAGTGATTATAATGCATTTCCCTTATATGTGGCCCCTTGGCCTTCTTGCATGATTTTTGTGCTCTTGCATGTGCACTTTGTGTATGTGGCATTTTCATGACTCTTACTTGCTTAGTTTTTTGATGTAATGATGGACATCATGCATATCCCTAATTTTTAGATGCCATGATGGATATCATTCATCATTCCCAAATAGTTATATACTACCTTAGATTATTCAATATATTATCATTATTCACTGCATGCTTAATTTCTAACATATATCTAGACATGACATTGTGTGTGCTTGGATTTACAAGTATCATACATTACTATATTTATCATATTATCACTATGATGCCATGATTTCCAATTTTACGATTATTAGTTTATATTTTAGTCTTTCTATAAAATCATTTACATAAATTTTATTTTGATCTAAATTATTGCATATGTTTCACAACTCACCTCAAAAGAGGAGCATACACAATGGCTTGTACTAGATACTAAGTTATAATTGTCAAATTCACATATATAAAATAATAGCGTTTACTCAATTAACCACAATGCATACTCAGGTTTTACCTAGAAAGTATATTTAGACAATACCACACCCAAGGGATAATGGCATAGGTCAAGATTATCTAAAGCAGTGTGATTTTGTCTTCGAAATTAAAAACAATATTTTCTAGAATTCTCAAAATCTTAGTCTATATAATAATTTTCATTGGTTACCCAAAATAGTTCATATTTGTACACATGATTATTATATATTTTGTTTAGAGTGGGGGTATCATGCACAACATGTGCTCCAAAATTTACACAAGTTTACTTAGAGATCCAGTTGGTATTTCTCAAGTTATCAGAATTAATATATTTAGATATTATATTAGGGGCATATGCACAACACATTATCACTTTCTTTCTTAGTTTTTCACTAGTTTACGTAGAAATTAATTAACGCAATTATTTGTGTTTTATATTGTAAACTCAATTCATATTGTATTTCACCAATTTTTCATTAGTGATTTCATAGATTTTGCTCCACAATAAATAATATTCCATTTATAGCGGTTAATTCAGAGTTTTTCACTATAATGATCTACTAGGATTCATACAAGGATTCCAAGCTACTATACTAAGTTGAGTTGAGTGATGATGAATTCAAGTGCATCTTATTTTTAATCACATTCTCTTACCAATGAGAATTGGGGCATGCAAAATCCAATCCAAGTGTTTTAATGAATAATATCCAAAGGGTTCCACCCTCTCTATTAATTTTGCACCATAAAACACAATTGTTTACATACATGAAAATGTGTATTCATTCCTTATTATTTGATATACAAGTTTCATATCTTTAATTTTATTATCCCAAGTAAGAACTAAGTTATGCATGTTTCATTATATGTTTTGCATGAAACATAGTTCAACATTTGATCTACAATTAAGACCATTCTTCATAAGTAAAGATCAGGTATAACAACTCTTACCTTTACTCTAGTAATTTCAATTTGCTACATTATTAGAATAAAAGGGGGATAATGTAGACACTAAAATTAATAATTAATGCCAAATCAATGCATTTTTTACCACCCCTTATGCACACTTAACCTATGCTCAATTCCATAGTTTCAAATATTTATTTCTCTACTTCTATATAGATGACCTTCTATGTTAAGACAAATTTGATATAAAATGTTCCTATTATTCATTCCAAGTAGCCTAGAGTCATTAATTGATTGATTCATACTTCTAGTCTGACTATCTTTGTTCTTCAAATAAGGTTGTTCCTATAGGATAATCCTACAGGGCAATAATGTTTGAAACTATCAGTTTCATATTATCACCAATCAATGGTGAATTTTCCAAATTAAAATTATTCTCAATGGGTCATTCTGCATGTTTCACAAGCCCAATTTGAGGAAATCCCAAAAAGTCCACTATATAAGCACATTTTATACCCATTTGTTGAGAGATAATGGCAAAAGGTTTCTATCACTAAAATTAACGGAATGCATCTGATTGCAAATTAAGAGTAAATTGCCTATTCTTCCCAATTTTGAATCCCTATAGCCCAAGAAACCATGAGTTATGTCTAGATATAAAAACAAGGTCACACATAATTTTTTAAAACACATAATTAAATTAGGATTGCACTAACGTATATCATTTTACCTATATTTTACATATACCATTGTACAATGGGAGAACTACATGGATTTTGATCCTTATTAAAAGTATTTTTATGTAGCCAATGATCAACACACGAAGTGATAAGCTCAAGAACAACCCTCGTCCCTCTACAATTTCCCCCATTTTATATAATTTATTCCCTCTTGTCATTGATCTTGGGTTTAAGTGAAGAAGAAGGCACAAAACAACTCCCAAAATGAAGTGAAGGCATCTACATAGAAACATAAGACCCACATGTAAAGGTGCATCTATCATAATTTATAGATAAAAAATCCTAAAGGATGAAGCCGCACCCTATAGACACTAACATAGGCTATCGATTTCTAAATAAGCAAAAATTTATCCCAAGATAATGTAGAACCCCTATTTCATAATAACAACCACCTCACATGATTTTATAGTTAGTTTTACAGTCACTGTTATAGTCCTTCAGACCCAAGTTCCAACTAAGTCATTTATCTCTTAGTACTTTCCCTTTTTAACATACTTCTTAAAATAGTAAATTACAATCAATTTATCTATGTTTATTCTATATCTTATGTATTATGATTTACTCAAAAGTTTGTCTTAATTAGATTAACCCTTTAATCCAAATTTTATAAAACACATACAATAGGTGGGATAACTATGTGCAATTTTAATTATATTTGGAGTTTTGTAACACAGATAAAACTCAACCATTCAATAGGGATTGATTAGGTTCAGCTCAACTCATCCTACTAACCCTTTTATATAGGTGAAGCTAGTGTCAAAAGTGGAGCTAGGTTTTTGAATCAAGGAGAAGGAAAAATAAAGCTAGATATGTAGGCTTGAAGGTATCTGAATGCATAACAATCACTTGGAATCACAAGTGTAGCGACCCAAGCTCTCGTAAACTTGTGTACATCTTCCAAATGGTTTAGTCCTTAGTATACTATTCTAACCTACCATAGAGGTCTAGGGTGTGCCAAACTCATCCTAGCAGATGTAAATACTCTATTTTGATATATTAGCCATTAAGACATATTTTGAACCTATGTTGATGATTGTACCATATCATAGACCAAAATAAAATCTAAACAAGCTAAGTACCCAATTCTTTTAGTGTTTCTATAAATAGTAAATTTCAATAAATCAGTGATACTATGATAGCTATGCTTAGATTGTATGTAGACTATTATATATTATGCAATCTAATCATAATATAATTTTTTCTTGTTTAGATAATATTAATCTAAAATTAGATAAAATATTAGTGAAATTGTTCCTTGTCTTAATCATAACAAACCCTAGATTCCTTATTTCCTTTTATTTCCCTAGGGTTTTAGATTTATGTATTTTCATTTTATTTTTATATCTAT
This sequence comes from Torreya grandis, assembly GCA_037957365.1. Classification (NCBI taxonomy): domain Eukaryota; kingdom Viridiplantae; phylum Streptophyta; class Pinopsida; order Cupressales; family Taxaceae; genus Torreya; species Torreya grandis. The sequence goes on from JARHVA010001512.1 coordinate 1,292,755, forward strand.
TTTTTTATTTCCTCTCATAGGTGATCCTTTTATTTTAGGGTTTCAATACATCAAACATTATTTCTTATAACTGAGCATAGTTAAACCCTAGGTTTCCTTTATGTTTTTCATTCTACCTTAGTTTTAGATTTTATGAGTTATGGTTTTAGATACAATTTATGATTTCCTATTGTCTTATATATATTTTAAATTTTTTCTCTTTATCCCTAAGTTTTTATACATCTTCTCCTATTAGGTATTCTTATATTAGTGTTGTGGCTTGTCCTCATACATATTTGGTTCATATTTGATTCAAAATAATTTTATTTTTGAAATTCTCAAAGTTTTTAGAAAAAAAATTGTATTGATTGAATTAGAAACCTATTTGTCTTCGCTAAAATTATGTACACATTTTATGGAACAACATTTTAAGTTTTTTAGTAAATTTGGCCTATAAATTGAAGGCACAAATATTTATGAAATAATATTTGGGTTTTTAATCTAATGATATTTCTTTTTTTTTTTAATTTCCAAAAATTACTCATGCTTTATTGGGGTGGTCAGTTCTTTATTTGGCCATTGTATCATGGCTATAATGGATATACATAGTTTATAATTTCTAGTTCATGTTATGATAATTATAATCACATGTTGATTTCATTAAATATACACTATATTTCAAAATCATGTAATTAAATGGGTTAAATTATGTGAAAAAAAATGCTAAAATTAATAATGACAAATTTTTAACTCTCACGAGTAAAACACCATCTAAATATTGAATCTCAAAGGCTTCAATGTGTCACTTATTTCATTCTTCTCAATGTAGTTATCATTTCCATCCCTTCCCTATTCTTTTATCAATTCTTATACTAGATAAGGATTCCATGCTATCACAATCCCAAGAGGTAGGGTGTGTTCTCCTAAAGAAGATTGCATAAATATTGAATCAACAATACCTAGATTTTATGATGTAAAAGCTAAATCTTCCAAAATTATGAGAATAAGTGTATCTAAAGTATCCATTTTAGATCACATGATTACCATGATGGAGTCCATAAAGGCATTCAATGAAAAAATACAAGATTTAAATTTAAAAGTTATATCGGTTGAAAATAAGCTTACACGTGCAAAATGATTATGAATTTGATAATTTAAATTGTATATTGTCTATCCATAAAAAACCCATATGCATTAAAATATCTCATCTCAAGTATTACACACACACACACACAAACAACTAATGAATCAAGTTTTTTGCATAAGTGTACTAAGAATACAAGTGAAATGATAAGACATATACTTAAAAATAAGTTGATCACTATTCCTCCTATGCATCATGTAAAAAATACAAATACTATTTGTCTTATCATAGAACTCATGGAAATCATATGGATATTTGATGGTATTTTAAGAAAAAATACAAAATATTATTGATAATTGCAATCTTACATTAGAAACATCTATTAAATAACCATTGTATTTAAGCATGCCTTCTGAAATTGAATAACCTACTCAAACTATAATTCATATTCTAAAGTTGAGTTATGAAAAAGAATATTTATCAATACAATAGTTACATAAATAAATGTTACAAAAGGAAAAATTATAAAAAAAGACGTACCTAAAAACAAAAGTGTGCCTAACAAATAGGAGCCCAAAAAAGAGGTTCAAAATCAAAATGTACCTAAGAAAAATAATGTTAAAAACACACTTCCAAGGGGGAAACTATAAATCCTTACTCATTTCTAAATCATTTGATTATTATCCCTCACATAGATTTTACAAAATATACCAATTTTGAAATTGCTAATGCTTACAAAATTAATGTATGTAGTATGACACCGCTAAAATATATTGAATACGACACAAAATATTAATAAATATAATTTAGCTAAAGTTTTCATAGGATTAATTGGCACTAAAATTTCTATGATGCTTCAATCCATGGGGGTTCCACTCTCCCTAAAGCATATGAAATTGCCATCAAAGATGAGAATGGTCTCATCCAAGTTAGAAGTTTACCTCCTAAGGTGTCTATGCCTCCATTTTATCATCCATATCCTTATCAAAAAAAATATGGTTAGCAATATGGAAGAGGAAAAGGTCAATGGCAACCTAATCCCAATAGGCCTGCTAATGCATACAATATTAACTCCACCACCAATGCAAGGGAGATGGTATCAGTTCATAACAACTTGGTGTAAGGATAAAATTGATAACAAGGCCAATTTATGGATGATAATGAGAATGGAGAGAAATATATTATTACTCAAGGATGAGTTACTCCTCTCTTATCAGATGAAGATGAAATGATGATGCAAGTTAATGAGAATTGGCAGCCTCAAGGAGAAAGCCTCACCAACTTCTTGGTGGAAGACACTTTTATACTCAATCAAGGATCTTCTATTTCAGACAATACCAAATACAAGAGGAAGGATCTATGAGGTGATATTATCATGCCCATAATCTCATCCTATCCTCCTATAAGGCATAAAAACATGGCTACAATTGTGACAGTTCTAAAAGTTCCTACACCTCCTTTAAATCAAAATGTGGTAAGGTCTGCTCAATGTGTCTTAAATCCTCAAGTTCCAATAAGTCCTTTGCATCCAAAGAATAAAGATAAGGTGATTTATAATTCTCTAAACATAGTGGATTCTTTAAAAAGTGCCAAAGCATCTATCTCTTTGTGGGATATCCTTCATATGTCTGGCCAAAAGTATTTGTTACAAAAGAATTTGTCCACTATTTCTACTAGTCCTTCACCTCCAAATCAAAGTCATAGTCATGTTTTCCTTACAAATGTCCCTAAAACTATTGTTGAACCATATATTAGGACTGAAAAACCTCCACCATTTTACCTCACTCTCATAGTGGGTGATAAATTGGTTCATAATTGCATAGTTTATATTGGAGCCTCTACCTCAGTCATGCCCAAAGTTGTAGCTGATAAATTGGGCCTAAAATATGAGCCTCATAGAAAAGGAGTGATATAGATAGATGGTACACCTCTCGATACCATATGTCTAATAAAAAATTTGAGGATCTCCCTACATGATTGTCCTATTTTTCATATCCTTCAAGATATAGTTGTTGTTGACCTCCCAGCTCACTTTAAAATCTGCCTATCAAGAGACTTTATAGTTAAGATAAGTGGATATATTTCATTTTAATGTTCCTTATTGTCCTTTAGGACAATATATGGGGCCAATGTGACCATTATAACTTAGCCTCTTACAAAGTTTCACATTGAGCCATACATTGAAACAAACTCTAACTTGAATTGTGTTGTTCATGAGAAGGATGAGTCTAATGTGGATGATGGAGCTTCTAAACTTGAAGGAATATCTAGTTTGTTCTTGGATGAGTATGGTGTATATGCATATGGACATGATCCTTATGTATAATTTGAAAAAACTGACATTGGGACTTATATAATGCATGAGGATCCTTTTGAAGGAACTAAGGTAAGTGCCAAACATTCTCATGATTTTGAGTTCAACTATATGATTCATGAGTATGGTGATCATAGGTTGATTAATATAATTGAACACCATAGTGTGAAAAATAATGTCTTTATCCATGCCATTGATGAGGATGATTTGGATGATGACACTCATGAGGTAGATGAGAATGACTTGTGGCAAAGGTTTGATGTCATATGTCATGAGTTTGATTAGCTTGGTGATGTTACTCCTCCTCTCAAGAAGTATACATTTGATCTGGTTAATGACTCTAATAAACATGATGTTGATTATCTCAATAAGCATGGAGAAAAGTCTCACATTGTGAATGAAGAAGAACTATGGCAAAATCTCAATGGTATATGCAAAGAGTTTGACAAGTTGGGTAAGTCTCCCTTTTCTCCAAGAAATTATATATTTAATTCCAAGGTTTCTAATGAAACTAATGATCATGTTGACAAGTTTTCTATCAAGAATAAAGAGGAAGGCCATTTTTTTTATCAAGAATCTGATGCCATGAAGCAATTTGATGATGCTAGTGTCCAAAAAGTTATAGACATGGATAATGAGGTTAAGGAAGAAGTTGTTGTGCCTCAAGAATAGTCAGGATACCCACCTATTGTTGATCTAGGTCCAAAGGTATAGGATCATGAAGAAGATGAACTTGATGCTTTCAAACATCAAGCACTTCCTATCCTAGAAGAAGACAAGGTTAAAAATACTGTCAACACTCCAATCTACATTTTTTTAGAGAACATCCAATGGATATGACAGAGATCACAATAGTTGCAAATGCAACTGAGGCTATTAGAGAGAAATAAATATCACTCATGAAGGTCTCAAATAATTCACTTGTAGACCTATGAAGATTCAAAGGTGATAGGCTTCTTGATCACCTACATATGTAAGTGATTAGTGATGAGCAAGCTCCTCATGCTAGGATACCTTCATGGAGTGATAAAGATGCTAGGGGAACCATTTTTGACCTTCGTTTATGTATGATCAAATTTTCACCTCAAGATGAGGTTTTGTAAATAGTAAAATAGGTGTGTGTCTTTGCTTTCAGTTGTGTTGTGTTCTCCAAGTTTTCTAGTTAAACACATGTTTGTCTCATCTTGTGTAACTTTCCCTTATGATTTTTATGTTTTCAAAGTCAATTTGTGTGTCAATATAGTATACATGTGACTCCATAGCCCAATGGATAGGATTAGGCAACTGGTCATGGCATAACAAGCATACCACCCTTGGGAAATCACCAAGAATATTAAAATGTGTCAACCCCTATAGTCAAGACTTGATATGGGGGTAAAACATAGTGGCATAGGTTATGTTTTGGTATATTTGATGTCATTTAATTTTTTATAGCTTTGGTCATAGCCTAATTAGTCCTTGTGTCATTTTGAGTCATCTAGGGGGTCAGAATATCATGGCATGTCACATTGAAATGAATAGATCAGTTTGATTATGCATTTTATAAGCATGCTTAAGAAACCTTTCAAGCCAAAAATACTACATGGACATGATGATTTTGGTGCTAATATCACCATTTATAAATTTTATGTCTTGAGAAGCTTGCTATCTCAAAATATAAGCATTTAAAGTTGAACTAGCAGAGATAGACGTGCACAAGAACATCAAATTCAATCCTCATGAAATAGCCATTTATATTCAAATGTTCCTAAGGTTTAATGCAATGTTGACAAGTGGTAATATCTTAGGTGTTTGGGTTAGATCTAACGGTGTGTGGGCAAAGATGGTGTCAGTGTGCCTAAACAGATCTATGGTGTACATTTGATCATGCAAAAGTAGATCAACGTGAATGAGAGTCAAAGAGTCAGAAGCCCTGATCAAATGAAAAACTACCAAGTAGCACAAATGCAGTAACTAGATGGGATAACAATAGTATATAGATTGAATGTGATGTTGCCAAATGTCATAATCTCAGGACCCTAGATCAATGATCAATGGCCAGTGTTGAAATTTAAATCAAAGAGATTAAAGAGGAGATTCATAGAGTAAATTCAACCAGATTCTAGATGGATAAGATGAGGCTATATGTCCAAGCAATGATAGGAATATTTAAATAAAATGAGAAACATGGAAATAGAATGCCACATATGTAGCCATGTAAGATCAAAGGATTCTATAATAGAGCAATTACTTCAAACTCATATGCCACCATAAAAGCTCAGTCAAAATCTGTAATGAATATTGACTACCAAATGTGAAGAATGTAGTCCAAGAGACCAATGAATGATTGTAAATGGTAATTATAGGTGTTTAAAAGATAGCTAGAAACTAAGAGAATTTATTATGACTCTCATAGCATATGTGTCAACTCATTGTAATTTAGTTTCAAATGCTTGAGAGATGATCCATGATGAAAATCAGTTTCTTGTGCATGACAAAAGGAGTTCTATGCCACATCTTAGGAGTTTCATTTTTTGAGAGCCATTTGTCCCATTACACCTTGCATGGTCTATTTTTGAATTCATCATCATGTATGTGTAACTCCTCCTATCATTTGGACATGTGTTTTAGTGACCTTTGAACTTCATTATTTTCTCCTCTCTGAAATTCTATAATCAGCTACCATTTTGGCCCTTGTAATGGAAAACCACACAATGTATGGTGAAGACCTATTGGAATGATGTCATATTTTTCCTTTGAATATTATTGCAAGTCTGGTTTTGAGTTCATGAATAATTGTCTAAGTGTTCAAGTGATGTATGATGATGCAAAGTGATAATTCTCTATCCTTTCTTCCCTTATTTTTCATGTTTGTGCAAGAGTTCCTATTCTAACATGTCATATAGAGTGTAGTCAAGTGTGTTAGGTTCATTTTAAGTGTATGATTATATTTAGAGTGTGCAATCTACCCTTTGATTCATTTTCCTTGTGTTGTTCTATACATCTCACCTCTATATTGAAACACTCATGTTAGAAATCTTCTACGACTTAGAAGTTAGTTTGTATGCCTTGATGCTTAGTGAATGAAGTATGATGATCCTATGAAAAACATATTGGTGTATCATCCCCATAGAATAGGTTCCATTTATGCAAATTCTAACTACTTTCCCCATAAAAAAGTACTAGTTAGGTGATAAGATTTTCAATTTACAATCAAGGAGCTACACCTTTAAATCTAGAGGCTCACTTCCACTATAGGTACACCCACATACCTAAAAGTATTCTCATGTTTTCCAAATATGGAAGAGGCTTGAAAACCCTCTTCTAGGGTGCGAGATTTGGTGACAACACATCCCTCATTGAGGAGGAATGTGAAGTCCTTACAACCTTATTGAGGGAATTTATTGATATATTCACATGGGCCTATTCTAACATGCCTGGTTTGGACCCCACCTTGGTTGTACACCACCGTGTGGTACATCCTGATACCAAATTTGTTAAAAAAAATTGTGCAAGAAGCATCCTCACATTTATGTATTAGTAAATAAATAATTGGAAAATATCTTAAAAGCGATATGTATTGGGATAATTGACTATTTTGAATGGATTTTTAATGTTATGCCAGTAAGCAAGAATCTAAAAGGAATCAGAATCTATGTTGATTTTAGAGACATAAACAAATCCTTCCCTAAGGATGAATTTCCCTTGCCAAACATTGACATGATTATTGTCTTTATAGCAGGTTATGAGATTCTTTCACTAATGGATAAATTTTCTAGTTACAACTAGATTCAAATTACACCAGAAGACCAACACAAAACAACATTCACCACTCCACGGGGAACATTCTATTATTAGGTTATGCCATTTGGTCTCAAAAATGTTGGGGCCACCTATCAAAAATCCATGACTATAATATTTCATGATATGATGCATGACATTATCGAAGACTACATTGATGACATACTAGGTAAATCAAAGACCAGGGTCGATCATCTAGTAGTATTGAGAAGGATATTTGAGTGATTGCGTGAATACAAAGTTAGGCTCATCCCTAAGAAATGTGTTTTTTGAGTTAATTATGATAAATTTCTTATCTTCATTATGTCTCATCAACGCATTAAAGTCAACCCAACCAAAGTATAAGCCATAACAAAGATGCCACCACCAACCAATCTAAAGTAGCTCCATAGTTTGTAGGAAAAGATCCAATCCATCAAATGATTCATATCTCAGTTGGTAGATAAGTTCCACCCATTCATACACTTTTTGAATAAATGGGTCACATTTCATTGGGATGACACATGCCAAAAAGATTTCCAATAGTTGAAATACTATCTTGCACATCCACCTATTTTATTACCTCTTATGCCAAGAAAGTCATTCCTCATATACCTATTAATGACAGACAAAGCCCTGGGGGCACTTCTAGCTCAACATGATGATAATGTAAAAGAGCATGCCATGTACTATATAATTCATACAATGGTCATGTATGAACATAATTATATGCCTATTGAAAAAGACTATTTAGATATGGTCTTCATAGCTTAGAAACTATACCATTACATGTTAAACAATAAGACCATGGTCATTTCTAAAGTAGATCCACTCAAGTATATACTATTTAAAATATTTTTACAAGGCCACATGGCCAAATAGATCATGCTTCTCAGTGAGGTTGAGATAGAATATGTCGACCAAAAATCCATCAAGGGACAAGTTCTTGTAGATTAGCTTGTTAAAAGACCCCTTGAAGATACAGAGCTGCCAAGATTTCAATTCCTAGATTAATCCATTATGAACATCATTGAAACACCTCTTGAGGAGCACATTGGAAGATATATTTTGATGGGTCATTCATATCACATGGATCGGGGGTAGACCTTTAGTTCATTAGTCCACAGGGGGATCTAATCCCTAAGTCATTTAGAATCAGTTTTCCTTGTACCAACAACATGGTTGAATATGAAGCACTTGTTTTAGGGATTTGATAAGTAGTACAATGGAACATAACACATCTAAAGGTTTATGGTGATTCTTATTTAATCATAAATTAGGTTATAGAATATTTTCATACCAAGGATGATAGGCTAGTACCATACAAGGCCATTTTTGACAATCTCAAATAGTAGATTACCAATGTCCAATTTGAAAATATACAAAGAGCCAATAATAAAATAGCATATGCCATGGATACCATTGGATCTTTGATTCAACATATAAATATAGCCAAGGAATACCAGTTTCTCATTGAAAATCTGCTAGTACCAACTCATGAACCTTCAACTATTGCAATGATCTATGATATTGTCAGTCCCAACTCTACTTGGTATTCAAACCTCTTTACATATCTTCATAAGCAAATACTACCACCAGATCTATCCCACAAACAATCCAAATCCTTTATCCACAATGTTGTACATTACACCTTTCTTAGACCAACCCTATACCATTTTAGTTTTGATAAAACTTTGATTCATTGTATGAATTTGAAAGAATCTACATTAGCATTATGGTAAGCTGATGAAGGAATATGTGGAGCCCACACCAACAAGGTAGTGTTGTCCAAAAAATTCTTGTGTACTAGGTACTATTGGACAATGATGGATGTAGATGCAGCTACCTATGTAAAAAGATACAATAAATGTCAATATCATGCCAATATAATTCATGCCCTAGCCAAGACTCTAAAACCAATGCTAACACCATGGCCATTTTCTACATGGGGCCTCGATCTCATAGGAAAGATAAACCCCACCTCATTCGATAGCCATAAACATATCCTTACTATCATATAATATTTTACTAAGTGAGTTGAAGCTATACCCATCACTTATGTGATGGAAAAAAAACATTCTAAATTCATCTTTAACCATCTCATTTGCCACTATGGTATCCCCTCTAACATTATATTTGTTAATGGAAGATCATTAAATAATAAGGATGTCAAATAACTATGTGTCGAATACAAGATTAAACAAAAAATTTCCATGGCATATTACCCATAAGGTAAAGGCCAAGCCAAGCATCTAACAAAACCATTGTTAACATCCTTAAAAATATTATCAATGATGTCGATTATGATTGACACCTTCAAATATTTTGTGCCCTCTGGGCATACCATACCAATCACCATACTCCAATAGGTGCCACTCCATACTTGTTTATGATATTGAAGCCATTCTTCCCATTGAGGTTGAGTTACCTTCATTGTGTATCTCTTTGAAGTATGTCCTGGATGATGAAGACTATTGATTAGCTCACCTACAAGAGCTAGAGTTACTCAATGAGAAACACATGGACATAGTTAATAACCTTTAATCATATTAGAATTGACTCTGTGACCACAACAATTAGTGCTTGAAACATAAAGAATTTGAGCTTGGTGATCTTTTTCTTAAAGAAAACCAAAAGAATACCACAATCAAGAAGAAACATAAATGCAAGTTCAAACCCAATTGCGCAAGTCCTTTCATGATTGTTGTAAACTATGAAACTAGAGCATACATGTTCACCACACCAGATGGGGATGAACTTGATGAGCCAATGAACATTATACACCTCAATCATTACTTCATTTGAGTGACTTGGTGTATTGTCTATGAGGACCGTTTCAATTTGTAACATCTTATCAACATTCTTCTTTATACCATACCATTCTACCATTCTATCACTTTTTCATTCCACCATTCCATTCTACCATACCTTTTCTATTGACTAAGTTATTTTGACACTCCCTACCCAGCCCATTTGACCTTGGTTCCATTCTATTGGTTTTGCTTTTAACATGAAGATTTAGATCAATTTCAGCAGTTGTTTCCATATTCTATTGATAGAGGTTTTGGCAATTGCATCTTTCATTTCTTGTTCCATTTTATACCAAGTGTGCCTGATTATAATTGCCCTTGGGCAAATCAGTGTCTCACCATCTTGCTACTAATTATAGACATCTATGGGAAAATTATTATCATTGACTTATGTCATTGTTTCCTAGTTATAACCACCTATAGGAAATACTAGGGGCAACACTTGTTTATCATTCCTTGATGTACCATCTTTCCATTCCTATGTCTTACTATGTCATCATGCCAACTTTGCCTATTTTGTTTGAATTGGCTACTACACTAGTCAGATTTCTCCACTGTAAGGTGGAACTATAGTAACTAGAGGTCCCATCCTAAAACTATGCAGGCAATGCTTGATTCTTATTGGGGTTAGTTCAATCACCCCTTCACCATGATCTCACCATTTTGTGATCAATTTCAATTTAAACACTCCTGTTGTTTTGTATCTCATCATTCTTGATTGAGTTGAGATACTCCAAAATTCCAAAAACATTTGTAAAATCAATTTAAAAAAACCAAAAACATGGCCCACTTTTTTGCCTTAAGGATTTTGGGAACCCTCACTAATTCATAAGAAACCACTTGTCATTTAGTTTCCCCATCCTTATTGGCTTTCTTATCCCACACACTTGCCATTTTGCAAGATCCTTCCCATATTCTTCTATAACATCTATCACGTTTTATTCTTATCATCATTTTATTCTATCCCATTTCTTGGGAGAACTGCATTTGGCTTAAAGTTTTTTTTGGATATCACATCCATGGAACTTTGTAGGTAATGTTCACTTGCCTAGTGCATCTGGAGATATCTTGGCCACCCCCTTCCTTTTCATTTATTCCCCCATTTTGTTTGTTTGTAAATTTGTCTCCTATTGTCTAGTGGATATGTGCATCATTTTGTTTGTGTCATGTTATTTTTACTAACATTTTAACTAACCATTATTTTTTTGTTTTTTTTTCAATTTATTTTTCTTTCTTTGTTATTTTTTTTGGGTGTTTTTGTCTATTTATTTGCTTGCCTTTTTGTTTACCTTCTTGGTTGTGCCTTGATTCGGTCTATATGCATTCATTGGGTGATTTTTTGAACATTATTATTGAATCCATCCATATTCATGCATCAACATTATCATCCCAATCTTTATTAGTGGTGTATTATTTTTAATTTAGTATTGAATCGGGAGTCTATCCTTATGCATATTTTGGCAAAGTTCTCATGGTGTTCTATCATGAGGCATATCATCATGTTCTATAGCAAAAATCAACTTCAAGAGTCTACACAGTAATGCAACAATGATATATCTCCTTGGCACTAACACCTAAAACATTCTTGATCTAATCAAAATCATATCCCAAATAGATTAATTAAATAATGCAAGAATTTTCCTCCTTGCTAGTTCAAACATGCATCTCCATACTAGCAGGTTGCCTAATTCATTTTTCTCCTTTGTACCTATTTTCCATCATCTTCCATATCATGTTTGCCATAATCAAAGTATAATGATTATAAATGCCTATGGCCAAATCATTGTATATCATCCCACTTACATTCACAATGAATCTACCACCTTTGGGCAAATCATTATGTTTCTATCCATTTGAGGGTTGATGATTATAAATCCTTTTGGGAAAATCATTCCCTTTTTCTTGACCCACTAGGACACATTTTCATTGGGATAATGCTTATAACTATCTTTGGGCAAACTATTATCCCTATCCACCCAACTGGGGCATATTTTTATCCTACCAATGATTATAACTACCTTTAGGCAATCGTTGTTTTCCCCTTTACTAATTATAACTGCCTTTGGGAAAATTAATCTCTTGTTACCCCAAACCTTTTTCAATGATTATAACTACATTTGGGAAAATCACTACCTTTTTTATCCCACATACACTGACGATTATAACTACCTTTGGGAAAATCATCCTATTTGTCTACCCTAACTAAGGCAACCCACATATGCCAATGATTATAAACACCTATGGACAAATCATCCTCTTTGTCTACCCTAACTAGGGTAGCTCCATATGCCACTAATTATAACTGCCTATGAGAAAATCAGCATTTCATCTATTTGGTCACTCATGAGAGACCATTTATCAATCCCCTTTGCCAATCATTCCCTCAAGGGGGAACCTATAATTCATCTATTATTGTTAAATTCATAAGCATACATGACCTTTTCATTCTTTAAAAATATGTTACTATGCTTATAGCTTACAATGCCTTCCCAAATAGGGGCAAACTATAGACACCTAAAATTGGCCACCAATGACTTCAACTAAACTTAAGACCAATTCTTACTAACCATTGTAAACTAAACCTAAGAATCAATGAACATCTTTAATTTGATTTTGAATCAATCATCAAAGGCTAGAATCCCATTGAGACATCCTAATTGGGGTGTCCTACCATAAATAACAAAAACCTCTTACAGATTCATCTCTAATCATTCAATGACATTGCAACATGCAATTTGGCCTATAGACCTATTAAATGAGGCAAATGCACACATGAATTATATTAAAATTTGGAAATGTTAAATAACTTAATCATAATTAATTAAAATGCAAAATCTCAAAAATCAAGAATATCCTAGCTTATTATCATGACATTTATGAGTTGTCAAGCCTTTTGTGACATCCCCTCAAGATGTCACCATGTGTAAATTTAATTGCTCATGTGTAATACAGTAAATTTTTTTTACAGCTAAACAAATCATTTAAATTAATTCCATATAAATAAATAATGCAACCTATATAATATCTAAGAACAATAATTATTCAAATTCAAATATTGTATACAACATACATCTTATACAATTCCAAGGAAAGTAATCATTAGGACACATCTATGACTAGTTTGATAATATAGAAATGACTATTCAATATACGATACATAATATAATTCATTACTTTAACATACAACTGTTAGGAACCCACAGAAGCACCATTGATTACCATATACAAGCAACTTAAGATTGGAATTAAACTATAAGTAACCTAGAAATCAGAAACAACACAGAATATGAGAGACAATACCCAATTGTATTAATACTCATCCAGAAAAGAATACAATAAAGAAGATGCCACTTCTTCTTCACACCTCTCAGAGGCTTCCCACACCTCAAGTGTATAGTAATTCCTCAAAGCTCTCCTCTTACGTTCCCAACACATAATCAGAGTTGGTGTTCACCTTCAGTATCCACTACTGCCAGTACACAAGTGCTCCACACACTCCACAAGTGCTCCACACACTCCAAGTACTCAACATTCCAAGTAGATCTCCCCTAAACTTGCAACAACATTCAAATGATCTTACTTATGGAAAACTACCTTGCCTTCCTCTTTGCTCTATGACCGAGTACACACCGTACTATAGATCCTGCCTGATCTTGCTCCCTGTTTGTTGCTATCACCTTGATTCTGCTGCCACCTGCAGATCAACCTGGTTATGCACACCTACAAACCTTAGACCTTGCACACACATACACTTGCAGATCAATGATCTTATACCATGTAGATTTCCAAATGTGGCCTTGGGACCAAAATCCTACATACATGAAGTATCCCTCTGATTCTATATAGCATCCATACTTGGCACTGTGGCACTAGGAGGAACACACCTTGCTCTCTTCACACATGAGCTAATATTTTCTCTCTTACTCTCTACCACTTACAACCCATGAGTCTATTATATAGATCTCATGCAAACAATAATTAGACACCTAATTACAATAATTAGATCCACAACTTCAAGTCTAAAATTGGCTCTTAACATGCAAACACTCAGTTTGTTAACAAACTATCCGTAAACTTGCAGTTCTAAACCGCACAGGCGACTGACGTCGGTCCCTGTCTACCTGGAGATGACCGACGTCAGCCAATCCTGACCGATGTCAGTTGCCTTACCCTAACTGTATATGACTGATGTCGGCTGATCAGACTACATCATGCAACTCAGGCAACAGTGAAGATTTTAGCTCCACAATAACAATCTCCCACTTGGAGATAAAAATCTACACTATACCTATACATGTACCCCATCTAATCTACTTGTATCCCTCTTCAAGATCAATTGAAGACCACCCACCACACAACCTGTGGTGCACCTCCTACCATAACCTGCCGCATCTGCATCTACAAACCCAATAGTATGTCGACCTGCTGCTGGTCCCTCTTACCTGAGAATCTACTAAACTGCCCTCCAGTGCTTCTTTCTAATCATTAACAGCACCCACTGCTTGGGCAAACTGTCTATACCAGACCTCATGTGATTTCGGACACATATCCAAATTGCGTATTGAACCTCACCAACAGCATAGCTCCCACTGGAGACCATGTGATCTTCCATGTCTCTCATGAGAATTTTGCTGCTCCAAATTCCTCATGACATGCCACTGAACTAACCTTACCCTTAGCTCAATAAAACCTTGTATTTACAAACCTGCTAGCCTACCATCCACATAATAACAGGATAATGTTGCAATAAAATAAGACAAACACAATGGTTACAAATTGACTAAAGCCAAGCTTTGTCAATGTCAAACCCTGTACCACTGTCCTGCAGCTTCCTCAAACCATATTGGCCTTCCATCTCATGTGTCCATTCTCTCAATTATTTAACCAAATCCATTCATTGCTTTCATACCATTTGGCAACCCTACCAAATCTCAATGAATGGTCCTACATTTCATTGCTGACTATTTCCTGGATCCTTCCTGCTCTGCAGTCAGTCTAGTATAAAGAAGAGCCTTACTTACACTTTCAGTCCTCCCCATGGGCATTTGAGACTCCTTGACAGCTTGCTGTCTGCCCAAAAATCTCAATGACCGACCTCGATCACTACACATGCATCTAACTAACGTTGGTTCCATGCAACTGTCCAGGTCACTGATGTTGGTTATCCTGCCGACATCGGTATTCACCTGCCCAACACCATCTCTGCACATCGATCAGCACCTGTCTGTTCGATCGGTTACCTTTGACCGACGCCAGTACCTATGTATGCTTGTGAGTGATGACTTTTTACCCGTGAGCTCTCCATTCAAAACCCATCAGAGATGTCCATAATATCTATCCATCATCTCCTCCAAGAACACCAAGGCTTTCCAGTTCTTAGTTTGTCAAATACATCTGACTTCCTCTTACATGCATCTCCTTCTTACTCATATGACCAAGCCTACAAAGCCACATGCAACAGAAGAAGAAAGTAATTAAAGATTCTTACCAAATTCCGCTATGAAGTTCTTATGCATCTCTCATCACCCAATTCCTGAATCAAACATCTTACTTGGACCTGCATGACCTCCTTCAACACCCATGTGTTGGTCGCCTGCAATCACTTCCTCTTTGCCAATACTATGACAATTACTTGGGGCTAATGGAAAGAGGCAACAGAATCTATTATTCAACTTTACTAAGAAACATCCTAGAGCATTCTGTGCAACAACCCCTGCAAGTCTGCTTAATTAGTTCCTTCATGCTGATCTACCAACTAATGAATATTTATTTACCTGCTCTTTCTTTTCATAACACCGTAATTGACCATTCATGATCAATCCTCCATTCTTTTTTATCAATCAGAAACCCCTGAGAGTGACCTGTAATCAAACACAAAACTTGCTCCCTGCAACTTTAGCTCTGATACCAACTGTTAGTGGGATCAAGCTATGAGCCAACAACCTTGCTCTGATACCAACTGTTAGGAACCCATGAAAGCACCATTGATTACCATATACAAGCAATTTAAGATGCGGAATTAAACTAGAAGTAACAAATAACTAGAAATAACACAGAATATAATACCCAATTGTATCAATACTTCCAAAAAAGAATTAAATAAGATGCCACTTCTTCTTCACACCTCTCAGAGGCTTCTCACACCTCAAGTGTACAGTAATTCTTTCCTAGCTCTTTCTCTTACGGTCCCAACACACAACTCAAACACAGAGTTGGTGTTCACCTCCAACCAGTCAGTATCCACTACTACCAGTACACAAGTGCTCCACAACTCCACAAAATCCAAGTACTCAACATACTCAAAGTAGATCTCCCCTAAGCTTGCAACAATACAACTCAAATGATCTTACTTATGGAAGGAACTACCTTGCCTTCTTTGCTTTATGACCGAGTACACACCGTACTCCAAGTAGATCCTGCCAACCTTGATTATGTTGCCACCTATAGATCAACCTAGTTCTGCAAACCTACAAACCTTAGACCTTGCACACACATACATATCAATGATCTTACTTACCATAGATCTCCAAACGTGGCCTTGCACAATGACCAAGATCTTACATACATGAAGAATCCCTTTGATTCTCTAAACTAGCACCTATACTTGGCACTGTGGCACTAGGAGGAACACACCTTGCTCTCTTCACACACAGAAGGAGCTAATATTTTCTCTCTTAAGCATAAATTACAATACAGCCCATGAGTCTAATATAGATCTCATGCAAACAATAATTACACATACAATAATTAGATTTCAAGTCTAAAATTTCTTAACATGCAAACACTCGGTTCATCACATGCAACCAACAGTTTTGGAACCGCACAGGCGACTGACATTGGTCCCTGTCAGGCTGGAGATGACCGACGTCGGCCAATACCTGACCGATGTCGGTTGCCTTCCCCACTATATATGATTGACGTCGGTTGATCAGACCGACGTCAGTTACTCTGCAATCTCAGCAATTCCATGTCTGCAATAGTGAATCTTTTAGCTCCACAACCTAACAACAACTTAATACAATAATAGATACCAAGCTCTCCATATCTTGATTTATGTCGACTAATGTATCGAAGGTAATCTCAAGTGTTGTCTCCAAGTAGTATTGTATTGGGGAGGGAAAGCATCATCCAAGCAATTTACCACTCCAACCATGGACCAATGATCCCATACATAATCTATTATCATAAAATGACCCTCCCTTCATAGATAGGTAGATAAAATGGTATGAGAATCCAGTGAGACATGCTAGTACCCTGTGTATTTTAAGATTTCTAAAAACATGTAGTATACCATAAAGAAATCCGTTCTAACATGATATCGCATAACATAAAAATCAAGCATATGAAATGAAAATATACATCTACATTACTTTGGCCAAAGTTTTCAAATAATATATGATCATTTAGATCAGTCAATTTCATAACACACCACTTAATTGGATTATCTATTGATGGTATTACCTAGGCTAGTGGAACCTGTCTCACTACCTATTAATATCATCAATACATATTATAAAATAGGCATATTTATATAAAAAAGAATACATTTCAAGGTCCATATAGGTTTTATCCTATACTAGAACAAAACAATCTTGCACAATCATTTCATTTCACCAAATGTGACATGAACCTACATAGTACTAGTTTAACACAAGATAACAATACATCTACACGTAAAGTCATACCTTTTGGGTACATTTTATCTAAAGGTTATCTATGCATGCATGTTGAAAGTAACTATAGATTTATTAATTTCACTATAGATTTCATTGACATATTCCTAGTAAAATATTGTCAACCAATTATAGAAAAGTACATTCATTATTTCCTCTATTTGGCATGCAAAGAATTCTAAATCAATTAATTAAATAAAATTAATCTTGATCCCAAATAAATGTAAATAGTCATGCTCCTTTATCAATCTTAGTGATCTATTAATTTATTAATATTTCCACCTTCCATATAATAATTAAAATATAAACCATTTGATGTTTAGTTTACACTTAAGGAACTTATTTGTCTTAAAGTCTATTTCACACAAAAAGGATTTAAAAGATACCTTAAGACATGATTATTTTACAAGTTTTAAAAAAATCTATAACATCAATATAATTAAAAAAAATACATATATCAAGCTTAATTATATAAAAATAAATGATACCAGACGCAAGATGATCACTTAGACGTAGTAAATTATACCTAGGACACAGATCAATGGTTTTAAGCACAACCTTCTATCACAATGCCTACAAAGATGCAAGCAATAAATCTTACTGCTAGTATAATGAATTAAAGCATTGGTTTATAATTACAAATGATGTACTTCCCAATTTCTATGTAGCTTAAGGATGTTGGTAAATAAGGAAAACAATAATGAGCATAGCTCGTAGTGTAGGAAAAGAAACAACGTTGCTACAATGAAATGTGATGCAACTTTTAATAGGTATACTCTTCTCTAAAGTCAATGAATCTCCTTTGGATCAAAATGTAGGTCCTCAAAGACTCATTTTAAATAAAATTTGGATTAATAAAGAAAGAGACAAAATACAAGTTAACAAAAATACTAACCATAAATATGAAACACAACCTTGTAGAAGATAAAAATGCAAGGTCAAATATTTTAACATGGTTCCAACAATTTATTTGGTTCATTGTATATTCCAAGAGAATACATAGATGGAAAACAATTGCAGCCACATTAATGGTAACACTAGATAAAAATGAATTAAGCATTGGTATACTAATGAACAACACAAGTTTTTTGAGAATTTTATGCCATGTTTAGAGTGCTATGTAAGGATTACATGGACTTCTCAATATTATTGAATATTCAAGTTGCCTTTACTAAATCCCACACAGGTTATTTAAAGGAATGGGATGCTATCTAATTCAATCTAGTAGATCAATTATTGATATAAAAGAGAATAAGTGCAGGCCTGAAACATAGTGTAACCAATTCTAGCACTGGAGATGATTTTAATTATTCTAAATGCCTACCAACCCAATACCACATAGACGTAGGAATATTCATTACAAGCATGATTATATATAAGACATAGGTTATAGAGAAAGATGTAGGCTATAAAAAGGGATGTAAGTCAATGAAGTCTAAAATCATTTAAGGTCCTTACAAAAAATGTTGTTTATAAGATGCTTCTGAATGGTTCAACACAACCCTCAACTAGTAAAGCACAAGACAAAACACATCCACTCAAAATGGGATGCTAGAATAAAAGAAACAAAAATTATATTGCCTTAATTTAACGTAGTTTATAAAAGAGTAAACTTTAGATTATATCCACTACTATGAACTAAATGGAATATAACCACATATACTGTAAAATAACAGAGCCTACCTGGATAAATCACCCATTTTCCTTGCTATTATGTCTCTTCCTTTCTTCACTTCTTTCGCTTCTATTTTCTTTCTTCATCTATGTCCCTTAATATCCCAACATTCTCATTTATTTATAAGTCAATTTCCCCCTAAATTGTATGTTACCCCTTTTCATGTAACTTCAAATTTTCTTATTTTTATCTTTATTATTTTTAAAATATGCTTTTAAAGATTAATACCTCATTATTTTTTTTAAATTCCCTTTGTTTACTCAAGTTCCACTAAAGTTCCCTCAATTAATTTATCATATATTTATTTTTTATTTTTAAGTAAATTTATTTAACTCTAGTTCTAATTTTATTAACTTCTATAATTTTCTTTTCTTTTACTAAAGTTTATCATGTTAAATTTAACAGAAATAATAATAATTAAAATACATTTCCTAATTTCTAAATAAATACCATGCATAATTTTAATTTTAAGAAAATAACCTTCACAAGCATAATTATGCCATAATTGATTTTTTCTTTGCTAGACAATCGTATTTAAGACAATAATATTTTTATTGTAATTAATAACTATTTTTTGGATATAAATTTGGAAACTAAGTTAATTGGCTAAAGGAATTAAATGCATACTAAACAAATTTACACATACACAAATCATCAAAAATAATACGCACTAACATTTCAACATAAATGTCATTTGAATATATTGTACATGTGTGTAGGGTCACTAATATTTCCCCATTGATCTTCCTCCAATCGCTTGATCTAACCGATCATCTCTAATGATCCTCTCCCTCATAAACTCTTAGGGTAGGACCTATCCTGCATCCACCTTATAACAAGTAAGAAGTTAGTATGAGTCATTAAAAAATATTTATGATACACAACTAACTATACATATCCATAATGTATAGAATATAACATACAACTATCACATCATGTACTCAAATCAATCAATGTTACTGTTTCATTATCGTATAAGTCATAAATCTCAAAATCAAAGCAATAGTAATTAGATACTAACCATACTAATTAATGAATTAAAGATTTTATTTATCTTAGGGTGAAATCAGGATGTAACATCCTCCCCCCTAAAACTAGTCATCATCTCGATGATGCTTATTCAATCAATAGTTTTAAATATCAAAAGAGTCTAATAGTTATTAAAAGCATAGTATCAAGTGTCTATCATGCAAACAAATGTGTAAATAGCCTGGAAAACTTATCATAGTCTTCCTAAGTAGCACTATCTTTAGAGCATTGATCCCACAAGACCTTACATTGATACACCTCTCTATTTCATAAATGAATTTTTGAGAGTGTCAATTATTCTGATTGTTTCTACCATGACTATCCTAGGATCTAGAACTTGTAAAGCATTCCAATCCAAAAAATGTGAAGGATCATCTATATACTTATTAAGATAAGATACATGAAAAACATTATGTTATAGAGATAGGGATGGTGGTAATGCAAGACTATATGCAACATGATTGATCACTTATAATACTTTGAAGGGTCTCACATATCTTGATGGTAATTTTGCTAAATTTTTGAACTTAATCAAGCTCTTATATGGCTTAACTTGAAAGAAAATTTTATCACCAATAGAAAACCTCCTATCTATCCTCTTTAGGTTGGCATAACTTTTCTACCTATCATTATCCTCATCCAATCTCTACCTAATTAACTTAACTTATTCTTCCATTTCATATAACATCTCTGGCCTAAAAACTACCCTGTCCTCTAGCCTATCCCAACTGATTAGTGTCCTACACCTCCTTCTATACAGTGCCACAAAAGGATCCATCTTCAATGTTGATTGATATGTGTTGTTATAGGCAAACTCAACTAATGAAAGATAATCTTTCCATTTGTATTGTTGATTCATATAATACATGTGTAGAAAATATGCTAAAACTTGATTTACTCACTCAGTCTAACCATCAGTCTCTAGATGATATGTAGTACTAAAATTTATCTAGGTGCCCAAAGCTGAGTTTAGAGTTATCCAAAACCTAAAAGTCATCTTTATATCTCTATCCAAAATGATCTTCTTAAAAACCCCATGAAACCTATATACTTCCTTTAAGAACCTCTTGACAAGGGTAGGTGCATCATCTATCAAGTTCCTTATTATGAAATGAGCCACTTTGGTTAGTTTATCCATGACTACCAAGATCATATCATGCCTACTCTATGACAAGATCAAACCTTGGACAAAGTCCATACTAATCACCTATCACTTCCACTTTGGTATATCATGTGGATATAACAATCTGGATGGGTGCACATGTTCAGCTTTAAATCATTGACATTATAGACAATGTGACACAAAATATACCACATCTTTATTGATCCCCTTCCAGAAATATAAAGGTATAAGCTCTGCCATGAGCTTTGTCACTCTTGGGTGTCTTAAATAAGGGGCATTGTATAACTCTTTCAACATTATGCTCTATAGTTTCTCTCAATCTGGAACATACATTTTCTCATTGAAATGTAGAATACCATCATTCTCAAAACTAAATACTTTATATCAAGTATCTTGAGCATTATCTAACAATGTTTTTCCAACTTGCTCATAGTATTCATCGCCTGGTGAGAACTTAACCACTTGTTCTCTAAAAGTACTCCTGATAGTAGTTATAGCTGTTATGTACCTTCTACAACTCAAAACATCAGCTATTTTATTATATTTACCTTTTATTTATTTGATGTCAAAGTTATAATAAAAAATAAACTCTAACCATAATCTTTTATGAGCATTTAAATTTGGTTGGGTGAAGGTATACTTAATCCTCAAGTTATCAGTCTTGAGCTCAAATGGTTTTCCCAACAAATAATGCTGCCAAACTTGTAAAGAATGAATGATTGCTACAAGCTCAAGATGATGAGGGGTATAATTAACCTCATGAGTTTTCATCTTTATCAACTCAAAAGCTACTACTATCCCATCTTACATAAGGACTCCACCTAAATCTTCTCCTGATGTATTTGTGATCACTTAAAAATGACCACGGTGATTAGGAATTTTCAATACTAGTGTTGGCATAAGCCTTATTTTCAAATCTTGAAAAGCTAATTCACACTTATTTGACCAGACAAACTTTTGATTCTTCCTTTACAAAGAGGTGATTGGATTAGCTATCTTGAAAAAGTTCATAATGAACTTCCTATAGTAGCCTGTTAATTCCATAAAGCTCCTTAACTTATGCACATTTATGTGTGTTGGCCATTCCATAATAGCCCTTATATTATATGGATCTATAGAAATATCATTTGTATAAATAATATTCCCTAGATATTGTACTCTCTCCTAAAATAATGCACACTTAGATAACTTATCGTAAAACTTGTGCTTTCACAACCTTTACAGAACCCACTCCCGATGTTGTAGGTGCTCCTCTTCATTCTTAGAATATACAAGAATGTCATCCAAAAAAACTAAGACAAAGTGATCTAAATAGTCCCTGAACACGTTGTTCATGAGATTCATGAACATTGTTGGGCAATGGTCAACCCAAAAGGTAACACCATAAACTCATAATGCCCATAATGAGTCTTAAAGTCTATTTTTGGAATATCCTCATCTTGAATCTATAACTGATGATATCCTACTCTAATATCTATCTTTGAAAATATTATTTCTCCATGAACTTGATAAAAAATATCATCTATACGAGGTATAAGATACCTATTTTTGATAGTTGCTTTGTTTAACATCCTATAATTGATGCAGAGTCAAAGGTACCATCCTTCTTTTTCACAAAAACAACTGGTGCACCCCATGGTGGCACACTAGGCCTAATCAACCCTTTTAACAATAGTGCCTAGAGTTGAGCCTTTAATTTAACCAAATCAATGGTTGTCATCCTAAATGGTGCCTTCGATTGTGGTTCTGACGCATGTATGATGTTGATAGTGAAATCAAACTCATGTTTAGGAGGTAAACCCAGTAGTTCTTACGAAAACACATATGGAAATTTTTAATAAATGGAAAATATTTAAGAGATGGCTCCATAGGCTCCTCCATCTCATTCATATTGATAATAAATTCTTGACACCCTTTTGCTTGAGCCCTCCTAAATTTCATTACAAAAATCTACCTGAGCTGCAACTCTCTTTTCTCTCCTTGAATTTGTGTCTAATTTCTAAGGTCATCCAGATACTCAACTTTATTTAAATAGAAATCAACATTGGCCTTGTATTTTTAAAGCCAACCAACTCCTAAGATCATTTCATATGACCCTAGTGGTGCTATATATAAATCTACTACTATTGATAATTCAAGTAACTCAATTACTGCCTCAACTAGACACATATTAACCATGACTTTAGATTCATTCCCATATTGCACAAACCATGAATTTTCCATATATCCATATTTTATAGGAAATTTTCTAATCATTCTAGGAGATATAAAACATTTAGTATCCCTTGTATCTATTAAAACAAAAATTGGATGTCCAAATAAAATACCTAATAGTTCTATGGGTGTTACTTGAAATTCCACTTATCAATTATCAATTACTGCATGAATACGTTGCTAGAAATTACCCTATTGAGGATTTGGGCCTTTGTTCTTATTCTCAAGACATTCACAAGCATAATTATTTCCTCCATAATTAAAACAACTGCCTGGTGGTCATTTCCTATTAGCTTGAGTGTTTCTCTAAAAGTTGCCCTTAGAATCATTACTTGATTTCTTGTTATTGAAACGCTTATGGAATTTGGCATTTTGGTTATTTGACTATCCCTTGAAGTTTCCTTTCTTTTATTTCTAGTTCTTCTTAAATGTTGACTTAGAATTCCCAAAAATTTTGATGTTTTTTCCCTGACAGAGTAAGTGACTTCAGCTTTTGTTCCTAATTTACCACCTTCTCAAAAACCTAGTCCATAGTGGGAGTTCTATGCGCATATATCTCACCACCTATCTAGGGTTTTAGTCCCATGATAAACTTACTTATTCTAAATCTCTCATCCACTTGGTATTGTGGTATGCACTTCAAAATTTTGGTGAACTGATTCTAGTACTCATTTACTGACAACTCTCCTTGCCTCAGATTTTAGAAATCTATGAGTTTCTAATCAAAGCATAGTTGTGTTAACCATCATGATCTGAACAACATCAAAAACTTCTCCCAGGTAGTGGTAGTGAAGCTAAGTTTCATTTCCATCTTTTTATTATCCCACCAAGTAGTTGCCTCACTAGCTAATTGCTAAGCTCCCCAAGCTGCTTTGGTGACTTCTAAGTGGTTTTGAATCTTGAAATACTTTTTCATCTCTATCAACCAGGCCTCAACCCCATCACCTAGAATAGTTCTATAAAACTTTAGTGGATTCACCTTTTTCATGTCCCTAGACAATTTTGTAACCAATTGAGCTCTCGCATCAAGTGGGCCATCCTATTAGACTAGGTGCTCAATAGGTACTTCTTGATGTTCTTCCTCACCTTGGTCATGAACTTCTTATTCTAAGAATGTAATCTAATCCTTGGTATCATTCATGGTTATAAGGATCTGATCCAACTTAGGATCAAAGGGAAGGTTGTTGTTATTTACGTATGAAGGACCTTCACTCGATGTTCTTATTTTCACCATTTTTCCTTCTTATTGAAAATAAGAATACAAAAATGTTAGTGAACTCATTCAGTCCTAGAGTTTGAGCCTAAACTCTAATACCAAATGTGGCATCCCCTTAAGATGTAATTAATAAAATATATTATTTATTTTACAAATAAATAATTCATTTAACATTCATTACATACAAATAAACATTACAACATCTATATCATATCCAAGAAAAATAATTCTTCAAATTCAAATATTACATATAACATACATCTTATATAATTTCAAAGAAAGTAATCATCATAGGACATAGATATGACTGGTCTGATAATATAACAATGACTATTCAATATGTGATACATAATACAATCACATTCCTTCAATATATAACCTAATATAATTATGAATACTAATCTCTTTAGAGCTCGAGTCATGCCAACTCATGTATCATTGATAATCTCAAGTGGTTCCTCTAAGTAGTACTACAGTGGGAAGGGAGAGCATTGTTCGAGTAATTTACCACTCCAACATGGAACAATGATCCCCCACACAATCTCTTATCAAGAAATGGCCCTCCCTTCATGGATAGGTAGATAAAATGGTGCGAGAATCTAGTAAGATGTGCTAGTACCTAGTGTGTTGTAAGATTTCTAAAAACATGCAATGGACCATAAATACATTCCTTCTAACATGATATCACACAACATTAAAAAAAAACATAGGAAATGACAATGTACATCTACATTGCTTTGGCCAAAGTTTTCAAATAATATATGATCATTTAGATCAATCAATTTCATTACACATCACTTGATCAGATTATCTATGGGTGGTACTACCTAAGCTAGTGAAACCCATCTCACTACCTATTAGCATCATCAATATGTATTCTAAAATAAACATATCTATAAAAAAGAATAAATTTCAAGGTATATATAGGTTTTCTCCTATACTCGAATAGAATAGTCTTGCACAATCATTTCTTTTCACCAAATGTGACAGGAACCTACATAGTGCTAGTTTAACACAAGATAACATTTTGATAACAATACATCCACATGTAAATTCATTCCTTTTGGGTACGTTTTATCTAAAGGTTATTTATGCATGCATTTTGAAAGTAACTATAGATTTATTAATTGCACTACAGATTTCATTGAAATATTCCTAGTAAAATATTATCAACCAATTATAGAAAAGTACATGCATTATTTCCTCTATTTGGCATGCAAAGAATTCTAAATTTAATTAATTAAATAAAATTAATCTTTTCCTCAAATAAATGTAAATAGTTATGCTCCTTTATCAATATTCCTGATCTATTAATCTATTAGTATTTCCATCTTCTATATAATAATTAAAATATAAACCATTTGATGTTCATTTTACCCTTAAGGAACTTATTTTGTCTTAAAGTCTATTTCACATGGAAAGGATTTAAAAGATACCTTAAGACATGATTATTTAAAAAGTTTTACAAAAATATATAACATCAATATACTTAACAAAAAAAACATATATCAAGCTTAATTATTTAAAAAAAGATGCTACCATAAGGGATAGATGCAAGACAATGGTTTAGATGCAACAAATTATACCTGGGATGTAGATCAATAGTTTTAAGCACAACCTTCTATCACAACACCTACAAAGATGAAAGAAATAAAACCTATTACTAGTATAATGAATTAAATTGCTAGTTTATAATTCAAAATGATGCATTTCCTAGTTTCTATACAACTTAAGGATGTTGGTACACAAGGAAAACAATAATGGGTGTAGCTCGTAGTGCAAGAAAATAAAATACAATGTTGCTACAAGGAAATGGGGTGCAACTTATAAATAGGTATACTGTTTTATAAAGTCAATGCAACTCCTTTGGATCAAAATATAGGGCCTCAAAGACTTGTTTTAAATAAAATTTGGATTAATAAAGAGACAAAATGTAGGTTAACAAAAATACTAACCATAAATATGAAACACAACCTTTTAGAAGACAAAAATGTAGGGTCAAATATTTCAACACGAGTTCCAACAGTTAATCTAGTTCAATGTAGATTCCAAGAGAATATGCAAATGGAAAATAATTGTAACCACATTAAGGGTTACACTAGATAAAAATGAATAAATAACTCGTATACTAATGAACAACATAGGTTTTTTGAAAATTTGATGCCACGTTTAGAAAGTGTTATGTAATGAATACACAAACTTATCAATTTTATAGAATATTCAAGTTACCTTTACTAAATCCCATGCAGGTCCTATAAATGAATGGAGTGTTGTCTAATTCATTCCAATAGATCAATTTTTGATGTAAGAGAGAATAAGCACAGGCCTAAAACATAATGTAACCACTTCTAGCACCAGAGATTCTTTTAATTATTCTAAATGCCTACCAACCCAATACCATGCAGACTTCGGAATATTCATTGTAGGCATGATTATATATAAGACATAGGTTATAGAGTAATATTCAACCTATAAAAAGGGATGTAGGTCAATGCAGTCTAAAAGCATTTAAATTTCTTCAAAAAAATAATGCAGTTTATAATATGCTTCTAAATGGTTCAACACAACCCTCAACTGGTAAAGCATAAGACAAAATGTAGCCACTCAAAATGGGATGCAGGAATAAAATAATAAAAAATTATATTTCCAAGTAATTCAATGTATTTTAAAAAAGAGTAAATTTTAGATTCTATCCGCCACTATGAACCAAATGAAACACAACCACATATACAACAAAATAACAGAGCCTACCTAGACAAATCACCCTTTTTCCTTGTTGATCTATCTCTTCCTTTCTCTACTTCCTTCATTTCTATTTTCTTTCTTTGTCCATGTCCCTTAATCTCCCAAAATTCTCATTTATTTATAAGGCAATTTTTCTCTAAACTGTATGCTACCCCTTTTCATGCAACTTCAAATTTTCTTATTTTTATCTTTATTATTTTTAAAATATGCTTTTAAAAATTACTATGTCATCTTTTTTTTTTAATTCCATTTGTTTACTCAAGATCCACTAAATTTTTTTCAATTAATTTATCATATCATTATTTTATATTTTTAAGGAAATTTAATTAACTCTAGTTCTAATTTTATTAACTTCTATGATTCTATTTTTTTACTAAAGTTTATCATGCTAAATTTAAGAAAAATAATAATAATTAAAATCCATTTCCTAATTTCTAAATAAATATCATGCATAATTTTAATTTTAATAAAATAACCTTCACAAGGATAATTATGCTATTAATTGATTTTTTCTTTGCTAGATAATCGTATTTAAGATAATAATATTTTTATTACAATTAATAAATATTTTTTAGATTTAAATTTGAAAACCAAGTTAATTAGGCTAAAAGAATTAAATGCATACTAAATTAATTTACACATACACAAATCATCACAAATAATATGCACTAACATTTTAACACAAATGCCATCTAAATCTACAGTGCATGTGTGTAAGGTCACTGGGATTTTCTCATTGGTATTCCCTCAATCGCTCTATCTAGTCAATCCTCTCTGATGATGCTCTCCCTCATCAACTCTAAGGGTAGGACCTATTGTGCATCTACCTCGCAACAAGTAGATAGTATGAGTCATTAAAAAATATTTATGATACACAACTAACTAATACATATCTATAATGTACAGAATATAACATACAACTATCACATCATGTATTCAAATAAATAAATGTTACTGAATCATTATCATATAAGTCATAAAACTCAAAATCAAAGCAATAGTAATTAGATACTAACCATACTAATCAATGGATTAAAGAGTTTATTTGTCTTAGGGTGAAATTGGGATGTAACACCTTTACAAATATCTTAAAATATCTCAACATGCCTATTCATTTCTAATAATGAGGTTTTGACACCTTTTAATTTTACTAGGGTTAATTAACTCACTAAGGTTAGGTTTGAACCCATTCCAAGATCTAACTACACCTTAACTCACCTTGGGTTAGGGTTAGTTTTTAAACCTATAAATACAAGCCTAAACCTCTTCAAAGAGAGAGTTTGAGTGTAGTAAATTTATAATGTTAGTTTTAGATTAAGATTTCATGACAATAGTGTTATAATGCCAAAATCACAAGCCAAGCCATCAAGCTACATCAAGCAAGCATGAGTCAAACAATGGTGCCAAAAAGATAAGGAGCCACACAACTCCATTTTCCAAAGACTTCTTTAGTAGAAGCTGAGCAATCTAAACAAACATATCATTTGGAGCATTCAAGGAAGGTAAGGAATTTGTAAGTTATTTGCATTTTATTTGAGCTTTGTCATTTGTTGTTTGTTCACTAAGCTCCCCCTTATGATCTAGGCAAGTAGGTGTTATGCATGTTAGTGTGTTTTTATTAAATTTTTCTTACTTGTTTTAGCACATGATCTAACCACCCTTCTTGGATTCCTTGATCACAAGGTTCATGCATTTAAGGTATGCATAAGCATAAGGGGAGCAAGGTTGAGTACTTTTGTGAGTTAAGATCCTGTTTGATTGATCAAAGGAAGATTGAGCTTGTTTAGGAGAAATCATGTTTCAAGTCCAAGGATCATATGGTATTATTATCAAGGATGAACCTTTGTCATTAATTTCAAAGGGGGAGAAAGACCAGATTAGGAGAAAGTCTAGTTTGGGGGAGATCCAACTTGGAGAGATGAGAATGATCTACTTTGTTAGAGTGTTTTCCATCAATGAAAAAGGGAGAGATTTTTGAGGTATGTTCCTATTGTTATGTTGATTCATTCATGTAATCATTGATGTCAAAGGTAATTAAGTGTCATTGATGTCCCAAAGGTGATTTTGTGAAGATGCATAGTCTAGTAATCTGTATAAGATCTTAGGACAGTGTTATGATATGACAAGCTTATGAGCAGTGTTGCTTTGTATTTCTATGAGAAATCATACAAACGAGAATATTGATTTTTTTTTATCACTTTTTTTAATAAGTTCGTTGTTGAAAAAATTCATAAGGAGCAAGGCTTTGTGGATAATGTGTATTGTGAAGCCTAGTCTTGTCTTGGTGAAGGCATGGCTAGTTTTGTTTTGGCAAGAGACCTATATGGTTTGAGAAGTATTGGTCAAAGTAGAATGATAGGAGATATTTAGAGTCTGTCTCAGATGTTTCAAGATGATTTATAAGATACATAAGGTTTATTGAAGATATCAAGTTGGTATGGTGCCTAGTAGCTCTGTTTCATGGACTAGTTCTTGAGCACGGATATGGCTTGTAGAGGAATGATGATGATGATATAGATGTGTATATACTTAAAGTTATGAAATACAATTTTATATCATGAGATAAATATATAGAGTTATTTAGATGACTCTCAGAGTGAGCCAAAAGGGTAAGTTCTTCATTGGTGGTCTTCTCATAGACCTTGTCTTAAGACCCTAGGTGGCATGATGAGGCATCATGATCAGGTTTGGAGGATTTTGAGCTCATGTGAGCATGGTTTGAGGTTTAAATTTTTTTCAAGTATGTTGGTGAATTTTTAAGTTCTTGAGTTGAATATGAAAGCATAAAAAGTGAATTTGAGGTCTCTAGAGTGTTAGAATAAAGTGTTGCAGACCCGAGAAGGATTTTATTATGTTTGTTGGAACATGTGACTATTGAATGGGAAGATGAGATCTTGGGGAGATATGGAAAAGGGTCATAAAAATTATTTCAAAAAATTATTATTTGGTTTTAGGGGTAGATATTTATGAACAAATGTTAATAATGAAAACCGGTATAAAACCCTCCTAAAACCCTCATAGTAACCCAATATAGAAGATCTTGATGGGAATGGATTATAATGGATTGGATGAAATATTTTTATGTTTAAATCATGTATTGGACTCTTCCAAGTACCTTGAAGTGGTATTGGTTTATTAAATGAATAAGTGGACCCCACATAAAAGTGCTTATTTCTCATAAATTTGGTAAAACAGATAGAGTTGACCAAGTCAATGAATGTAAATCATTGGAAGAATTTTTTTTAGAATTTTAATTCATTACCATGGTGGTTTATGATAAGGCTATATACTTAAAATATGTTAAAATGGTCATGGAATTTGACCTAACACTAAAAAGGCCTAGTGAGGAAGACAATAAGAAAAACTAGGTAGAAGTGAGAATGAGACTAGGTGTGAGTTGTCATGGATTAGGAATGGATAAAATTACATGGTGTTTTTGTTCAATACCTTTAATACACATTAATTTTTTTTATATTTTTTTATGATCAGTGGATATGATGAGAAAGTTTCTCATAAGTTGACCTCTCTTGTGCGAATAGGATAGTGATTAGGTAAGTTTATGAGATTGGTTTGCAAGACCAATAGTTGACACTATAACCTATGGTATATCTATTTGAGGATGTTATATATGTCACATAATAACTATGAATATTCATGAGATGTCTTGGAAGTTTCCTTATAGAATCTAAAGACAACATTCATCAGGACTATGCTTTGGAGCATTCAGGCAGTTTTCTATGTGTTAGTAAGATTGGTGTTCCTGAGTCATTTTGCTCAGTTTGAAAGTGTTTCAAGAATATGATGGTTTTTAAAATATATAATTGTATAATTTTGATTATTTATTATTCATGGGAAGTTTCATATCAAGTGTTGGAGTTCCAAGAATGCATGACTAGTTTCTAAGGTGTTTTGACAGACTTGAGTAAGCTAAGTGAAGAGTTATTCTTGAACCATTATATCTTGAGTAGAGATATAAAAATCATGTGGTGATGTTATATAGATTAAATGAGATATTATAAATTCATTTAGAGTGTTTAAAAGTGCCTATACTGATGTTTGAGGTCATATTATTAATGATTAGGTTCTAAGCAAATTGGCAGTTCTGAGTGAGCTTTTTGATGAGGTGTTCTTGAGTATTTGGATCATAAGTGATGGAGTATAATGAGTTTAATAATTACCCTAAGGTCATGAATTTATATACATATATTTTATGTCCCTATAATATGTTTCTATAGGTTATTTGAGCTTTATCTTTGAAGGCAATGTGTTTAGATTAATCAGGTCTAATAGGTCTAAGGCTTAATTATGATTTCAAAGTGTGAGCAAAGAATTTATGACTTTATGAGGATGTAAAATGTTATTTTAGGTTTCCATATAATTTTTTAAAATTTTGAGTTCTTTGGTGAGGGCCATCTGGGCCACAGAGGTTCAAGTTCCATGGAAAGGATAAACCTAATTGTAATTAGGTCTCTAGTAGGCCTAAAAGAAGAAAGAGATCTAAGTGAGTTTGGATAACCTAATGGCGATCCTATTTTGATTTTTTATTGTGTGTAACATGTAATAAGACATGTTTTAGGTCTAAAATTTATAAATTAGTGATTTTCCTGATAGAAAGGGTATGCGAGCAAGTGACTTGTGTTTATATAAAGCATAATAGGCCTAATTGTGTGGGTAACAGATAAGAGACCTAATGAGAGAATAAGAGGGTATATTTTGAATTATTATGAGGTATTTAATACATTAAAATAAGTTAAAGATACTATGATTAACATATAATATATTTTCAACATATATATGTCAAGGTCAGTTGACCTAATAAGCCTAGTAAGAGGCATATTGAGCGAGGAAACCTAGAAGGTTGTTTGAGAGAGATAAAAGAGTGTGAAGAGAAAAATAAGATGATCATCATTATTTGAGTGATAAAAAATTATCAAAATGTGATCAAAGGTTATAGGTGGTTTATTTGGTGCTAAATCACCTAGGGTGTTGGTGCCTCTTTACAAGTTGGTGCTTGCTAAATTCCTAATTAAGTTAGTGCTTGACTAATAAGGGGTTGGTGCCTCACTAAATATTGATTCATATATTATAGGAATATATTCCAAGATTTTTTTTGTGGGTTTTATCCCCTATGGGGGTTTCTCACATTTCTCTTGTGTTCATATGTTGTATGCTTATGTGGATGCTTGTTTATGCATTGGTTGATGTATGCATTTCATTGAATGAAGATAAATGATAATTGAAATTGAATGATTATTGTAAGGGAATTGATTCATCCCACCCCCCATTTTAGTGGTTTTGATTCCAACAAATGGTACTCCCTTAATATTTTTTGTTGCTACTCTGTACTATTAGGTGCATGCATGAATGTTATATGTACGAATATGGTAACTTGTGATGAGTTGTAATATCATGATTAAACTTTCATTTGGGATTTGAATGTGTAATTTTTAACAAAGTCAAATACTAAAATAATCTAACCAAGTGGAAATGTATCCTTTCTTATCTTTAAATGTCCATCCAACCATCTAGCCCTATGTGTGTGGCTTACATACTCATAAACAATTTTCTCTCTAAAATTGACCAAAAGTTTAAAAATTTGTATCCTTTTTTTAACAAGTTCATACCTTTTAGATTCTTTTCCATCTTTAATTTGATAAGTCACTGATTTATATTTTCTTAAACCAACTAATTCCTGTCAAATTGTACTCTCCTCATGGATACATTTTTTTAATTTTGGCAATCCACCACACATACTACAATTTCCATTTAAACACGATTTGTTATAAAATAATTATCAATTTAGTCTTTTGTAAAAAATAATTGGAATAAATTCTCTAGATGATTTTGGTGGAAATTACAATGCCACACTCATACAAAATGTTTTTAGTATGTAAAATACAATGAATATGGAGAAAAATATCATAGTGCTATTGAAAATTCAACATGTTGCCTAAAATAACAAGTGGTGCATGTATGATTTATTTTTACATAAAAATGTTTGGCCATCTCAAAATATCTTTAATAAATATAAATTTATGGATATTTTTTACAAAAAAATATAGTACAATTGTTTTTTATTCATATCCAATACATGTTTTAGATGCGGTTCATGGTTATGAGAACCAACTCTTATTTTCACTACATCTATCGCATTAGATGAAACTCTTGTATTATATTTCCAAAATTGAGCAAAGTAACTCTTTGAGAGTATTAGCTATAGCCTTGTCCTTTCAATGGAAGTCTACCAGAGAATGCCCATAGCTCATTGGTATTAGGTTCAATAAGTTTTTCACATCTTTAATTGCTTTTATTATGTTTTTATGTTTATATTAAGTGTTTGACTTATTTTTGAAAGCATTCCATTTGTTCCTATTTGGCCACTTATTGTACAAGTTGTAAGTATATGTCGGGCAACATTACAATCTTGGGTGTGTGATTTTAGGCCTATAATATGATATGCATTATGTAGATTTTAAATAATTTCATTTTTTTCATCATCCATATTAGATGTTCTTAGTCCTGATGTGTACATTATAGGTCTCCTCTTAATCAATTTTATCAATGAATCAAATAATTAATATCTTTGACTATCATAATCCAAATTATGAAAGAAACTATCCTAAATTTGTTGATCTAGTCTTCTTGAATAGCAATCAGACATTTTGTTATGCATTGGTTCTAAAATATTTTCATCAACTTCAATTATTAGAGGTGTTTTTAATGGTGGAATTTGTTGAGAGGGCATTTCAAAATTACT
Source organism: Torreya grandis (assembly GCA_037957365.1). Lineage (NCBI taxonomy): Eukaryota > Viridiplantae > Streptophyta > Pinopsida > Cupressales > Taxaceae > Torreya > Torreya grandis. Next base: position 1,327,133 of record JARHVA010001512.1, read on the forward strand.
ATTACTTTCATTGTTTAGAGGTGGGATGAGATTTTATTCATTGTTTATTTCTTCATTACATGTTTCCATGAAATTTTATTGACTTTTAATTTCATCATTATTTATTTCCATCAAATTTTTGTCATTCATGGGGGTGAATATTCATACATAGACTCATCATCAACAAAATAAAAAACTTAGAACATTTGAATGTAAAACTTCCAACATTATCTAATTTATTATTGTTGATTTCATTATTATTCATTTTATTATGGTCAATTTCATCATTATGGCCAATTTCATCATTGTTTAATTCATTATTATCAATTGGCTCATTATCTATGGCATTTGGTTCATCAGGATTAGGGTTTGTACCTTGTATACCATGAGTTCTTGCATTCATATCTTGTGTTTCTCTCTCAACTCATCTAATTCCTTTGGTGTTTTGTTCTCTAACATCTTCTTCTTCCTCGAATGTGATCCATTACTCATCAAGGCCAATTGACAACTTTTCAAAGGTGGGGTCAAAAGTATATAGGTCCTGTAGGTTCTGCAAAGAATGTTTATGGGGAAATAATTCTCGATTCAGGTTAAAAATAGACATTGAATAGTGATATATATATATATTAATAATAATGTGATCGTGTTATCCAATAATATGATCACATTATGAAATAATATGATCATGTTATTCTTAATACTTGGTTTGAGGTTAAAAATAAATGTTGAAAAGTAAATTTTGTCTATATTAAGAATAATGTGATTACGTTATTTAATAATCATGGTTACATTATACTTAATATAGAATAGGGATTATAGATTAGGGATTAGGGATTAAGGCATTAGTGCATAGGGTTTAGGGATTAGGGATTAGGAAATTAGAGCATAGGGCTTACAATTTATGTTTTAGGGTTTAAGGATTAGGGATTAGGGCATAGGGTTTAGGTTTAAGGGTGTATATAAGGTCTAATCACTTTATGCCATGTGAACGTAATTATTACTAAAAACTATGTTAATTAGGACTAAATTTATTGGTAAATAGGGAAATTTTATGGTTTACAATTTAGGGTATAGTGTTTAGGGTTTATGTTTTAGGGCTTAGGTTTGAATGTATATATGGTTTAGGGTACACAGGGTCAATCACAAAGATAATTGAGGATAATTTGAATCACTTGGACCCATTTGTGATTATAGAATGTGTTTTTGGTTATCATTATACCCCATGTCATCATGCAAATTGAGTGAATTAGTCAAATGGGGAAACTAGTCATTTGATTTAAGCTAATCTGAGCCCTATGAAATTAACTCTTAGTATAAATGATGTTAATTTAGGCTAAAATTATTGGTTTAGAGTTTAAAGAATTTATATTTATGGTTTAGAGTTTAGGGATTAGGAAATTTAGGGATTATGGCTTAGGGTATAGGTTTTAAGGTATATAAGGTACAATCATGAAGGTGATTGGGGCAAATTTGAGCTCCTTAAACCTAGATCTATGAGTAAAGAATGTGATTTTGGGCTAAATTAGCCCCCATATAATCACATATTGAGCTGATTAAGTCAATTATGGTAATGAGTGATGCGATTTTGACCAAGTTTATCCATGTGAACCTAATTCTTACTATATAAAGGATGATAATTGAGGCTAAATTTTTATTAGTTTAGGGTCTACAATTTAAAGGGTTTAGGGTTTAGGGATTATGTCTTAGGGTTAAATTAAATGGTATAGGTTTTAGGGTTTAAGATATCAAATATAGGGTCCAATAAGACAATTGAAGCAAATTTTAGTTGTTTGTTACCTATTTGTGATAATTACCTTCATGTTTGCATTTTTGATAAAAGTGGGGTCAATTAAGCCATATATATTGCATACATTATATAGTTGATCGAGTCATAAATTTGGTTTAAGGGCTCAATTTTGCTCAAATCACACCCCTAATTGCACCAATTGACTAATTGGATCAATTCATGATTGAATCAAACTTAATTTTACCCCAAATCGTATCTTGCTCTTGAAGGGGTTCAAATTGGCCTCAAATGCCTTCTCAATTAAATGAATTAAATCTTTGGTTAATTATATAGGACATGACATTAGAGTTAATTTCACTCCAAATCACATCATATATGATTTAAAATAGGTTCATGTGGCTAATTTTGACCCTAATTACCTTCATAATTGAACTAATCAACATTTGCATTCATTAACTAATGACTTCAATTTTATTGAGCTCAAAACCACATTCTATACATGTAGAACTTGAATATAAATAAATAATATTTCTTTGCTTCAATCAAGCTAATGAAATTAGCGCTGATCACCCCCAAATCACATTTTATAGTCATGCAATTAGGTTGAAGGGGCTCGAAATAACCCCAATTTACTTCAAATGAACAACTAGATTGGTACTCTAAAGGCTAAGTTTTGGTGATAGGTTTTAAAAATACATTTTATGACATCTCATAATAAAATTAGTTATATCATAAAATGTATAATGAGTTAGACCTTAAAACCAAGTAATTATAAGTAAGTTAACATATTAAAATGCCCATAATTTTTTTGAAATCTAATGTGATACCACGACACCTTAATTCACTATCCAATGTTAACGACCTTTCCCATATCACATGAAAGAAGACCACTATTAGGGAGCTCAAGAACATATATAAAATTTGATCTCAAGTTCAAATTTGAGTTTTTGGGTGTTATGAATATATAACATGATCGTATTATTAACTAACGTGATCACATTACTAATGTGGTTAATAACATGATCACATTATTAACACGATCATCCTATTTAAATTTAAATTCAAACACTAATCCTTTTAGTTTAGGAATGACTTGAATTTATCATGTTATTAACACAATCACACTATTTAAATTTGAATTCAAATACCAAGCCTTTTGGCTCAAGAATGACTTGGATTCTCGAGCCAAAGGCTGGGACCTATCAATCTATAGTTCAGTCTGAGAATATTGATAAAACCAACAGAATTGAACTTCAATCACCAAATACACTATGAATTTCAAGGGTAAAATTCAAAAAATTAATATCATTGTGATGAGCATGCTCTCCTCTTTCCCAAAATATGTTTTTAATAGTTTTTTGACTAATTTAAGGTTTCAAACTATACCTTTTTTAAGCCACTACATGATGTAAACATATATGTCTATACATGTTCATGTAATTTATATTTTGTTGATCCAAGTACAAACAAGTTATATGGTCACAAACTAGGTCTAATTCTACACACATTTTTAAAAAAAATGATTTTCATTTTTTTTAGGTAGTTAGGCACATCGCATGGGAGGCTATCTATTTTTTGTCAGTTTTCAAGATCTATTCATTTGAAAATTTATTAAAAAAAGGTATTCATTGAAAAAATATAGGTCACAAAGTAGAAGATTTTATCTAAATTTTCACCAAAGTGTTTCAAATAATATTAAATGCTAATTAAAAAATAGGTGCACTGCATAGCCGTGTATCTACTCTATTTTTTAAAAATAAATAGGATTTTCTCTTCAAATTTTAAATGTTTGATATAGTTATATTTAACCAAAAAAAATTAAATAGTATTTTCAAAACTAGACTCGAAATGCTACATTTCATGTTGTTACACCATCTTCAAATTTGGAAGTGTAGATATCTCAAATTATCTACAAAAGTTTATATTTATGAAATTTTAGGAAAATCATGTCCTACAAATAGATCCCTTTTTATCCCCCAACCTTATGCACTTACTCATAAATCTATTCATTATCATTCATAGGTTCAACTACCCTATTTAATTTTGAAAAAAATAGTAATTTTTTAATTATCAACTTAAAGTTTCGAAAAGTTGAGAAATTTTTTTGCAATTTAAATCTGACATGACATAAAAAAATAAAATAAAACTACACTATGTACTTATCATTCACTATAAATGTGTTATCCATAATTTTAGTGACTAGAAATGTACAATATATAATTTTAGAAAGATTATTTGTTTGTATTGATTTTTTTTTGGTTATATTAATCTATTATTTTAATCTATCATACATTCTTAAATCATGATTACTATCTTTTAAACTCTTAAAAATCAAAATACTTTTCTAAACTATCTCTTAATCATTTGATACTTTAAATATAAATAAATTAATTTTATTTTTATTTTATTTTTAATTATTTTTATATATATATAATATATTATATATATATATTAAAATAAAAATTTAATTTATTTATTTATTTAATCGATAATCAGTTCTTTTTTGATTTAGGGAATTTTTTTAAATTCATGGAAAGCAGTACCATCTGAAGAGTCAACTACCAATAACAAAGAAAAATCAAAATAAATACCCAATTTATTCATACTACACAAGTAAAACTTGAATGAAAACCTCACATGAAGCTAAAATTATGTCAAGCTATTCTTTAAGTTGTATATGCTTATAATTACTCGATGATTACTTATGTTAATCCATTTTTTAGATTAATTGAATAACCATACAATTTGTTTCTAAATATGATATAGTGTTCTACTCATATGTTAAGTACTTTTTAGTTTTAGGTTTTCATAATAATATATAGAATTTTTTTATGGATTAGGGGCATGATATATATATATATATATATATATATATATATATATATATATATATACATATACATATACATATACATATACATATACATATACATATACATATACATATACATATACATATACATAAATAAGGATAAACATTTTTGAGTGGAGTTAAAAATTATTGGAGAAGTTTTTAGGAAGAGACTTGTTAATATATCAATTTTTTATTTATTTGGGTTGTTTGCATGAATTTTAAATTGTCTTGTTGGTCTATGACTAATATATGTATGGTCTGGGAATTGATCTTTTTAAATTTATGTGTACTTTTAATCCTATCAAAGGGAACAAGATAGATACGAGCTTTGGATGATTTTGGTATAAGAAATACTTTTGCATCCTTGGGACTTACTCAAATGTGACATCTCCTTGAGATGTTTTCGAACCAAAAAAATTAAAAAAGAAAAACCAAAAAAACATATAAAAAATATGGGTTAGGAGAGAGGAGCCAATATTTTTTAATAAAAGTAAAAGCTCCTGAGTAGAGCTATGAATCATCAAGAAAGATTTTTAAAAAACTTAGTTATTAATATATAAAAACTCCTCAAAGGTCAGGGAAAAGGAGCCAATTTTTTTTTTAATAAAAGTAAATATTTTTGAACAAAGCTATGAATTATCAGGTAAAGTTTTTAGAAAGATCAGAACTCTAAAACTAATGTTAGGACACCAAAAAAAGATGAATTAATAATTATTATAAGACTAATACTTGTCATAACACATAAGAAATAAATACTCCTAACTTGAACAAACTACAATAAAAATTAAGGAAATTTTAAATATTATTATACAATTTGTAACCAATAATGATGTAAACTAAACACTTGCATCAAGATATATCATATTTACAATTATTAAATTTTGTGTGTGTGTGTGTGTGTGTGTGTGTGAGTGAGTGAGAGACAAACAATTTTTTAATTATATTTTAAATTAATTTAAAATATAATTTTTCCATAATTTAAATATGCGAAACAAAAAATATGTATTAAATATATAAAATATATTTTAAATATTGTAAATACAAAAATTAGAGTGCAAAAATAATGACCCTCCTCCCTGTTGTAATTCCTCGTCAAACTCATAATCATTAAATCATTTAACTCTTGATAGTTATCGTAATATATTTTCATGATCCAGACCCATATAAATCCATTAAAGGAATATGGGAGCCGCAACATTAGGCGGCAAATATTATGAAAACAAGACATATCTTGTCAATTACAAAGATAATCTCCGACACTGACTTATCACAAACACGATATTCACTCCGGTCTCCCTCTCCTCGAACAATTTAGTTAGTTGAGCAGAAAATTTCCCAATAAAAAAAAATATTTTGAATAGTTTAATTAGTTGAGCCAAGGCATAGTGTGTCCATATGCAGAGCATAATAATAAAAGCATAGCCCTAAATAAAAATTTCTAACAATCCATATATAACGCGCACACTAATAATACACACTTTCCCACACTTTCCAATTTTTATTAATTTGATGACATAATCCTCATTGATTTAATATTTAATATAAAACTAACTACTAATTAAATTGAATAATTCCCAAACTTTCCAATTACATTACATGAACTATGTATCATTGCTATTTCCGCGTGCATTTCCGTACGAGTTAAGGCCGTGTTAGTTTGTTCCAATAAAAAACAAAATTCGTTAATCCTAATACGAATATACGTTCCACGTAAAACAAATTTTAAAATATTAAATAATTATATAATCATGAAAATGGTTTGGGACCACGCTCCACGTCAGTGCGGGAATAATCTCCGACAGCGACATAACACAACTCCGTATTCCCCACTCCCCATCTTTCCCCATGCACGCCGCCGTTTAATTTATTTTAACCGCACGACGGAGGAGATTATTTTACGGCGGTGAAAACATATATATATATTATATATACGTATGTTGAAAGGGTCTCATGTTTTTGCTTTTGCCTTCGTTTTATCATAATTCCGCTCAGAGCCGAAGAAATTTGGTGGTCCCGTGAGGGTTTGGAAGCTAAGGAGATTCGATGCTTGGACTCCTTTATAAATTCAAAAGAGCTCGCTTTGTATGATTGTCGTTGTATTTCGAGCATGGGTTGCGAATAGGCTTGATGGGTGTTTATCTAGATTAAGTCGGTTTTGTGGGTTTTGAATTTATTTTCAAGGTTTCGATCATGGCGGGCGCAGAGATGCCTGATGAATTTCAGACCAACAGTGGGGAACCTTTACACGTCGGTAGGTTGAAATCAAAGAAGGAAATTGATTGTGTCTTGAGTTTTTAGCTGCCGAATACAGTAGATCCTCCAGAATTTGTTTGGATTTTTTGTTTAAAGCGCCTTTTTTAATTTTTCTTTTTGTAGGGGATTTTGTCTGTCTGTTTCCTGCAGATCCCAGTGCCGAGCTTTACATTGCAAGGGTAGATAAGACGTACCGGGACGAGGAAGGAAAAAGATTGATTCAGATCCGGTGGTACGAATATTTTGTTTTCTTGTTTCTTATGACGTTCGATTTCGAAACCCCAAGGCTAGATTTGATCATTTTTTCTGTGTTTTTCTTCTTGCAGGTATTATCGGCCTAAGGACCTGCAGCACGAACCGCCTTCGAAACCCTTAAAGAACGAAATTTACTGTATCCTCTTCGGCTGCAATACTTTTGAGCTTTAAGCTGTTAAAATTTTCTCATTAGGGTTTCATTTTGTTGTGTGAGAAAATAACGTTAAGGTTTGCCGATGATTTTCTTTCTTCACTCGTTCAAAGATACGAACTATTTTGACTGCCAGCTTTTTGAATCCATTGCGAAGATTTGCAAGGTTTTCACTAAATCTGAGTACTTTAAGCTGAATGAGGCGCAGAGAGGGTAATTAGTTTAAAGCATTTTGAATATTTGTAGTTTTCTTTGATTAATGAAGGCTGTTTTCGCTAAGACGGGTTTCGAAATTATGATAGGTCTCTGTGTGAAGATGATACCTTTTTCTATGAGTATTCTTACTCGGCGGAGAATGGATCATTTACGAAAACCTCCGCACCAGGTATATGATCAGCACATTTCTTTGTCAAACCGTGTTTGAAAATGCCTAGTCAAATTCTGTTGAAGTTTATGCTGCTCTACGGTGAGAAAGCGTATAAAGATGTTGAAATCACACGTTTTACTAATTTTATGGAAAGGATTATTTTGCTGCGAGTAACATCATTCAAATTGCATGTTTGTAGGAGATGCACACCTTCGACGCTCCAGGAAGCAGAATTCTTCCGACTGGACTAAGAATGCTTCGCTCAAGGTTTTGATAGATGTACGTTGGCAAAATTCCTGCCGTAAAAGGGTTCTTATTCTAAATTTAGCCGCTGATCTGAGCTTAAGGTTTATATGATGTTTTTTAAACCAAACTTTCGCGATCTTATTTCAGGCGTTGTTTGATCTGGAAGAAACGCTTCCACAGGACGCAATACCTGCGTGTTGGACGGATAAACGTTCGGTAAGAATGAGAGCTTTAACGTCCGCGGAGGCATGTAAATTTGTTTGATGTGTTTAATGATTGAATGTACTTTGAAGCATCTGCTGTTGAAGCTTCGCATGGCTTGAAGCCCTTACTGTATGCACTTTGTCGCTCCGCAACAAATTACGTGATTGTACTTTCAAATAGATAAAAGCTACTCTGATACACCGATTTTTCACTCTGTACCTCGTTTGAATTTTATTTCAATCAAACGAAAAAAACGATAAGATACCCTTTTTTCCCCCTTTTTAATTCGAATTTTTATTCAAATAGGCCTGTTTGCTACCGTAGACTGGATTGATGCTTTTTATTTTATATTTTAATTCAAGTATAGCTATAAAGTCGACTGAGATACAGATCTTCTTTTCTGTATTTTGTTTTTTAAATTCAAATAAACTAACAGTTACTGAGATACGCTGATGTTTTCTCTGAATTTTGAATTTTAGTGCTTAAGGTTGAAGAAAATGTACTGTACTGGAATTATTTTTTGATAAAGATTGATTTAAATATAAATTAACGGTTTTGGACTCAATCGATCTTAACAGACATGGATCGCGAAAGTGAAAGAAAGCAAGACGGTACAAAGCATTGCACAGAGACTGCTGCATCTAGAGGAAAATTTGCAGCTAATCAGAGGAAGTGATGGGAAAAATGAATCTAAATACCTCCTGGCTTGGAAAAAGGCAGTGATAGCAGATTCGAGTCCTGAGGCGGTTCGAACTCTTAGCCTTCTTGCTTTAATTTTGTTGTTTTTATTTCCCCTTGACAGGCAGTACAAATTGCTTCTATTTTCATTGACAATTATTTTGTTATTATGCAGCTTCTTCAGAATATAGAGCACTTCAAAATCTTTGTCTCGCAGCGACACGGAAGCACAGGAAAGAAAAGGACACGCTACTGGTCTGAGGATGAAAACCATAAAGACAAGCTGCCTCTTCTCCAAGACGACGTTTGTGAAGAATTGGATCATTCTGGTCTGTATTCATGTTGAATTCTACCAGATTTGTCAATCAAATATTCATGCTCTGCTGCATGCGTTATTTAAACGACTAACCCTGATTTTTTTACAGACAAAAATGGCGAAAGGATAAAGGAGGGATGCATCTACGAAATAAACCACAAATGTCTGCCTGCAAAAGCTCCCATTCATCTCAAGAACGCCATTCGTGCCGTGCTGGTAAGGAGGCATCTCGAGGGCATTGAATAATATGTCTTTCTTTTATTTGGAAAGAAAACATAAGGACTAATTTTCGTTGATTTGCCTCCAGGTGACGGAGAACACAAATATTCTTGTAAGTGTGAAATTTCCCGGCAAACTGGCACTGAGAAAGTATTTCGCCATGGGCAAGAATATTAAGCATACTGCGCCACATCCTGCGCTGGACGAGCAGTTTGTGATGGGTCCAAAGCTCGCAGAAAGAGTTTTAGCACGTCAAATTCCTTCCACGGAATATGTTCAACAACGTCATCTAGAAAGCTTCTGGCTCATTGCCGGCTTCGGCACTGACGAGGCACAAAAAATAATTTCGCCAGACCTTCGAAAGCTGGCTGAAACTTCATCCACATCAGCAGAAAGGGCTTGCCCCGCCGACGGTAACCTGATACGTCATTTAAAAAAAAAATTATTTCTGAGGTCTAGGAAAAAGTTGGACTGATAATTCTGATTGTCCTGTGCAGAAACCCAGGACGAGAAATTAGCGAATGGCGTGGACGTAGAGAAGAAGCGAATCAAGTGTGAAGGAATGGACGTAAAATTATCGTCTGACGTGGAGAAGGACAATAACAAAGTGCTTATTAAATGGGGACTGCGCCGGAAAGTGAAATTCAACAGAAAACACCGCAGGATGGAAAACGGCGATGAGCAGACATCCATGGAAGGCGAATCTCCAGAAATTCGGATGAAAGGCCGACCGAAACGGCGGCGCTTTGCAATCGAGGGGGATGACATGGCAGCGTCCAAAAGCTCCGGAGAAAAATTGAGCATGCTGAAACTCCCGAAGGATATGCAAGGCAGATGGACCGGTGAAAGGTAAGAAAATTAAGGCTAAATACTTAACTATGGCTATCTTAAAGGGCTAAATACGAAAGATCACATTATGAGCCACGGTTAACTAATTTTTGTGGTGATTACAGGTATAAGGCAGCCCAACTGAAGCTTTTGGCTATAATGCAAGACAAGGGAGCCGTTCCGGGAAAGCCTATCTTGCGGCCTGCGCTAAGAGAGGAGGCGCGGAAGCACATTGGGGATACGGGGCTTCTTGATCATTTATTGAAGCATATGACGGATACTGTTATTACTAATGGAGAGCGGTTTAGGCGCCGTCATAATGCTGAGGGAGCCATGGAGTATTGGCTTGAAGCGGCTGACCTTATGGAGATACGCAAAGAGGCCGGCATTAAAGATCCTTGGTGGATTCCTCCTCCCGGGTGGAAGCCTGGAGATCAAGTGCCTTTGAATGGTTACGCAACAGGCATGACGCCATTTGAAGCAGAAGAAATGAAGACCATTAAAGAGGAGCTTATCAAGCTCAAGAGGTATATACAAAGGATTTTATCTGTAATATAATCTGAAGAGAAATTTTTTTATAAATTTAAAAGATTATTAAATTCGTGAATAATTTGATATGTTTTCTGCAGCGAATTGCTTTGTCTGAAAAGCTTGAATGCCGATGAGGCGAAGAAAATACCTCAGGAGGAAGATGACGGGTCTTTGAAGGAAATGCTGAAGGTAGATTCTTTACCTTTAGATGCTAGCAGATTGATCAAGCTACGTTAACGAAATTCATTTTTAAGGTTTTGTCCGTACGTTGTTCAGGATCTACAAACGGAAGTGAAGTGTCTCAGAAAGGATGTTGGAGAACTTCAGATTAAATCGCTCGGAAGGGAAAACAAACACCCGGTCAGATATTTTTCATCAATCGTTTTTTGATAAAATTAATAAAATCTAAATTTGTGGTCCGGTAAGCTATAGCTCTGAAAAAAATTCCTTTTATTGCAGACCGAAGAGGAAACCAGCCAAACTGAGTGTCCAGTTGAAAAGATGAACCTCTCTGGATCAAAAATGTAAGTCATTACAGTGAAAGCCTGGCGATAAATACGCACCAGGAGCCTTAAATTTCGTATACATTTATTTCCATGCTCAATGTGCATTTATCAAACCTGACGTTGCTCTTAACTCAAACGAAAGCTCGCACATTAAGAGTGTTGTACACTAAGAAAGCTTTGAAATGTTAGATACTACAATAGATCTAATATTTTCACAGTCCAGAGATAGGGTTTCGAATTTTTTTATCCGCAAAAACCGTTCACGAAGTTTTTCCCAGAAAACCTATCTCTTTTACCACAATTTTAAGCTTAAGATCGTATGATCACCTATTATTTTTTCTGTTTCTAAATCGTTATTGTCATTATAACGATTTGACTACAGTTAAAAGAAAAATAGTCTGCGATTTCCGTTATTATTATTATTATTCCCTGTTTCTTTTGGCTGCATAAATTATCAAAGCTCCAGATGATAAGGTTCGTGAATTCTTACACGTGATGTACAGGTCGCGTTGCAATATTGCTGCCCTAGTTGAGAAGCTTGAAACTGAAAGACACAAGTTTTTCCAGGTACTGAAGCTAAACGAGCCTTCCATAGTTGATATAGAAAGGTGCTGAGGGTTAATATTGAATTTAACGTTTTAAATCAACTAGGAAATGGAGAGCAATCAAATGGCAGAAAAGAAGCAATATGAAGATCAGATTGCAAAGTTGACGGAAACTTTGGAGAGAATGCAGGTACGTTGTCGATGTTGAACGTAACAGTGCCAAAAGAAGCTTTATAATTGTTTTTTAGATTCTGTGTCGTGACTTTAAACGTTTCTTTATGGATGACAGAAAGAGATGAAGAGTGGTTTGAAAACCGCCGCCAATTCAAAAGTGACAGCCACGAAAGAAGGTAGCTCTGAACAGTCCCTGTCTACAACCACAAATCGCAATGAAGCAAGCATTAATGTTGGAGGCAGCACACCAAATATGGCAGAAGGCGTGGAGTTGAGCGGCGAAAACAATATGTGCAAACAGGCAATTGTTCATCAAGAAAGAGATCAGCAGGCGCGGACGGGGTTCAGGATCTGTAAGCCGGAAGGTACATTTATGTGGCCCAGCATGGCCCCTAAGACGAGCACCAGGGTGCCCGTGGAAGACGTTCTCTCTCCCTGCCAGCTTCAGCCGGCACCACCCTACGCCTCCACCGACATAGTCACGAGCATCGTCCAACCCCCAGATAGCAGAGATTTTACCGTTGGAGCCGGTATTTCTTCAACCGTAAATGTATACAAGTCGCGGTCGAAGGGCGTTAAGCGTAACGGCGGAAAAGCCTCTGCCCGGGATAAGTGCGATACTGAACTGTCTCTTTCGCCCAGGTACCATTCACAGCACAAAGGCCCTGTCACTATGCAAGTGCAAGTTCAAGCGACGTCCCCTGCAAGGCAAAAGGAATTAATTTCCATGTACGTGAGGCATCTCGGGACACCGAACCTGCCATGGCCTCAAATGATGGGCGGCCAGATTTCACAGCTTGGCCGTCCCCCTGCGCCAGAGTTTATGTGCGACCAGGCCGTACTGACCATGCTAACTACCCATACCCACGGCGGCGGCGGCGGCGGTTGCCACGTGGGCTTGCCCGAAGCTTCTAGAACGACTCCCCTTCAGTCCTCATGGCTGGCTTTGGCTCCCCCAGCTGCTGCTTCGGCTTCGCACATCGCTTAGAAGACACTTGGGTTTTGTACATCGATGGCGAGATAGTATGCACGGGTAAGCCCAGATTATATATATTAAGCTACTTGTAGCCAGCATTGATATTGTATAGTCTATAGTAGGTGTAACTGGTATCATTTGAATTTGCTATGTAGATATCAGGGGCAACTGCACTACGTTATAACCTTGAAATGGAAAGACTTTCCTTATGTTATCCGGCCTATTTTGTATACATGTAAAAAAACCAAAAAAACAAAAAACAAACTTGTTCCTTTGAGATTTTATCTTCTCACGAAGAGATCCCTTTGTGTAAAAGAGGGTGGTAGTGTGTCCTACTCCTTATCTTATGTTCAAATAATGTTTATTCTTTTAGCGTGATGATTAGAGTCCTTAAAAGATATATGGTTGCCTACTTTTTATCTTGTGTGTAAATAATGTTTATTTCTTCAACATGTGATTGGAGTTTTTGGAAGATATATGGTTGCCTACTCCTTATCTTGTGTTTAAATAATGTTTATTTCTTCAACGTGTGATGATTGGAGACTTTAAAAGATATACGGTCATTTATTCTTTATCTTGTGCTCAAACAATGTTTATTCTTTCATCGTGCAATGATTGGAGTATTTAAAAGATAAATTGTCGCCTCAACATTTAAGATGTCTCTCATCATTAAACAAGTCTAAATTTGAAATGGCATCAGTCATTTATCCTTTACGATATTGAAAATGAATGTAATATTTCATTGGCTAAACCTTTTGGGTCCACGCCTTATTAGTACATGTCAAGATAGGGTGCAATTCATTATAAAATATTTACTGACATGAGGTTTTTTATAATGGTATTGTAGCACATATTTATTTTATATCAATTTGTTGTATTAAGTTTAGATTGTAAATTTACATGGAAATTCATCCATAAATAAATTTCAATACAAAGACAGGAATTAACTGTTATGCAATCTTTGTTTGTTTAATATATTTTTTGTTTACTTACATTATAATGGAAATGAATGTATAGTGTCATTAAGAAGATTTTAAAAATTACGACCTTGATGGAAAGGGAATTTATAAGTTTGTGAGGAGGTATTAAAAATCTAGATTTCAAGTTTTGCACTAGTGAAGGATTAAATGTTCTAATTGAAAATTTTGAAGTAGGGATACATATTTCAAAAATTGGGAATCTAAAAGGTTTCTGGGAACACTTATCATATTTAAAATATATTTAAATTCTTTTAATTGATTATTTATAAAATTGAATAGACCCGTACCCATTTAAAATACAATTAGAAATATTAATCTCAAAACTATTAATTATAGATTCATATCACTATTGGTGGGATTTGAACATGGATTACTCTAATAAAAATATATCCACTTCATTGTTACACCACAATCTAAAAGACATATATTTAGTAGTTATTTGTAATTCAATTAGACTTTTTCTTAGTGGTAAAATAATCAGCTCTCAATTCAACTTGGTACAAGCATGTAAATATATGATTTTTGTGTAACTTATCCTATTCAAAATACATGTAATGCTTAATTCATACATATTTTAGATGTTTTTTCTTCTTCTTTTTCTCTATGAAATCGTATTCATTATAAGGATAATGTTGGAAAGTCAAACATTTCTATCTCTTTAAGTTTTAAAAATAAATCAAAATCTAAATAAAAATAAATAAATATTAAATCTAATTAAAATTAAAATATATTTTAAAAAACTATAATAAGTTTTAGATTTTTTTTTAATTATTTTAAAAATATATAGTTTTAAAGATTTTAAAAAAAAAATAGTAAATGTATAAATATGCACGTAATATGTAGATTTTCAACATATATTTATACCATGAAAATTCAAGAAAAACTTGTAGCAAAAATTATTTTATAACATATAATTTTATTTAAAAAAAATATATGTTTTTGTTTACATTTTAAAAATGATTTATGAGCATTAGTTTATTATGATACTCTTAAATTATACATAGCTTTCAAATTGGTTACATTGAATGAGTTTGTAGTATTTTAGAAAATTTGAATGTTTTTTTTTTAGGTTTTTCAAAAGGAAGAAGAGAGAAAGTGGATATAGTTGTAATTTTCATGAAGTAGAGGTAGGAAAACAATAATCATCATGCATGTAGAGGTTAAATGTATGATAAATCTCACTTTCAATATTATTATTATTATGATAAATTTTATCATTATGGTTAGGAGTATAGAACGAAATAGTTTGATATGAATAAATAAAATATAATTTTATCTAATAAAAAATAAATAAAAATAATGGATCTATATTTATTAGATGTAATGTTGTTGAAGAAAGCACTAAAGAGGCTTGGTATTTAAAAAATTAGTACAACAATTAGATGATTGAAAACATGGACGTGTTTTCAAAAATTGATGAATCAATTTAATTAGAATTAAAATTTGAGAAAAACAAAGTGATGGTGATTAAAAAAGATAAAATTTCAATATGAACCAAGTAAGGTAAGAAAAATATATGTATAATGTTAATTATGTTATTGATTTAAAACATAATTTAATTAACATAGAAAAATGACATAGAGTTAATTTTGAGAAAGATGCATGTATAATTCATGATAAGAATGAAATATAATAAATTGATTTCAAGAATATAGATGACAAAAAGTCATATGTTTCCTTTAAAAATTAAAAATAAGTTGATACTTCTATTTAGACCTATTATAAAATGTCAATCATAATTTTAACATCTTAGATTTGGTTATTTAAACTTTACCGAGCTAAATTTATTATATAAAAAATATATAGTGAAAGGATTACTTTTGATGGAGTAGTTTAGTAAATATTTTAAATGCTACATATTAGAAAACATAAGAGTTGACACTTTCAAGCTGTTCAAAGAATTGGTGGAGAAACAAAGTAAATATTGTGTGAAACTATTTAGAATGGGTTGACAAGGTGAGCATGTTTCCAATAATTTTTTAATATTTTTCAAGGAAAATAGAATTAGAAAATAATCTACCATTAGATATAAACACCAAAAAAAAATGATGTTGTCGAAAGAAAGAATGTAACAATTATGAAAATAGCCAAAAGATTACGTTGAAATTAAATCATTTATCATATGATTTTTTTGTTGAAGCAATAGCATGGTCTATGTATCTATTGAATCAAAGTCTTAATAAAAATAAAAGTGTAAAAGATAAGATTCCACAATAAGCATGGAGTAATAAGAATCATAGCATGCCATATTTATGAGTGTTTGGGTGGTATTGGATATGCGCGTGTACTAAAATAAAAAATAAAAAATTTGATGAAAAAGGGAAAAGTGTATTTTTGTGAGTTAAATCCTAAAGCATACAATTTTTATATTTTACTTACATAAAAAATTATAATCAATAGAGATGTAGTTTTTAATGAGGAAGAATATTGATATTAGAATGAAAAATCAAAACATCGATAACCCAAGTATATTGACAGAGAAAAATTAAATGAAAATGATTCAAATTAACCTTCAATAGAAAGTAACCCATCTAAGAAATAAAAATAATTATATTCTACCTTTGTTTACATTTCTAAATGTAAGAAGACATGCCATTTCAATACCTAAGAAGATGAGAACCCTAGAGGAGATTTATGAGGTAACATAAAAAGAATAAAATGATAATTTTATTATTTTTATTTATTTATAGAGGTTGGTCTAATTTATTAAGAGGATAAAATTAAAAATAAAAATTGGGTGAAAGTAACATTTGGATCTTAAAATCGATACAATTGAGGAAAATCATACTTGGGATTTAGTAAATCTTTTAGTAATAAAAAATGTAATTGGTGTTAAATAGGTTTATAAAATTAAACATGATAAAAAATGGTGAAAATAAGAAAAATAATCAAGACCAGTTGTGAAATGGTAATAAAAAAAACCTTGGAACCTAGATTACAATGAAACTTTTTCACTAGTAGCAAGGTTAGACACTATGATTGTTGTTTTGGTAATAAAAACCTAACACAATTGGAAAGTATATCAGATGGATATAAAATCAAAAAAATTGAATGGATTCTTTGAAAAAGATGTGTATATAAAAAAACCACTTAGATGTGTGAACTTGGCTCATTAAAATGAAGTTTATAAGTTGAATAAGGCATTATATGGGTTCAAACAAGTGCCTAAGGCTTGGTATAACCTTATCAATTCATATTTTTAAAGTAATGGCTTCAATAAGAACAAAAATGAAATAAGGCTCTACATCAAAGAAAACAAACAAGGTGAGATTTTATTAATTTATTTATATATCTAAATGATTTAATTTCTACTAGAAATTAAAATAATTATGAATAATAAAGTGCATATTAATAATGAAAAATGAGTTTGAGATGATAGATTTGAGTGCAATAAAATAATTTATTGGTATTGAGGTGAATAAAATAAATGATAAAATTTATATACTCCAATCCAAATATACAAATTATGTCTTGAATAATTTGACAATGTTGAATAGTAAAAAATAACAATATTAATTATAATATTGTAAAAATTAAGAAAAAATGATTGCAGTAGCCATGTAGAACTAAAATTTTAAAAAAAACTATTGGTTTGAAGTTTAATATGTTTGATATTTAAAAGGTATGATATTATGTAAGCAGTGAGCTTAATATTCAAGTTCATAAAAAAATCAAAGGATATTTGCCTATAAGCTAGGAAGATAAATTTAAGATATTTGAATGGAAATAAGAATCGTGGTATTATATATGCATCGAAGGATGATTTTAATTTAATTATATACATTGATAGTGATTGCACAGATAATATTGATGATAAAAAGAATAATTCTTGTTATAATTTGACTTTGGCTTATGGGAAAATCATGGGCTTCTAAAAAAATCAATTGTCACTCTTTCTATAACTGAGACTAAGTATATGTGGTTACAACTTCAATAACTTATCAAATAATTTGGATGAGAAATATTTTATTATATTTAAATTAATAATAAAATGGAACAACAAGAATTATTTATGAGAATGTATTCACCTTAACTTTATAAAAAAATAACCAATATTATATGAAAGGAGAAAGTACATTGATATAAGGCACCATTTTGTAAGGGAACTAGTAAGAAATGGACATATATGTTTAAACTTTTGCATGCCAAAGGAATAGTTTGTATATATCTTTACAAAAGTGTTAATGAAATATGAGTTTGAAATTTTTTGGAAAAAAAAAAAGTGTAATAACTTTGAGAGTTGAGTTTGATGAAGAATGTTGGAAATTCAAAATTTCGTCTCTTTAAGTTTTCCAACTAAATCAAAATATAATTAAATACAAATAAAAATAAAATCTAAATAAAGTTAAAATAAATCTCAAAAAAGCTTGTATTAAAAACAAAGCTTGTAATAAAATACATTTATTTATTGAAAAATCTTGTAGTATGTTTTAAATTATAATTATATATATATATATATATATATATATATATATATTACAATTTTATAGTATGAAGCAATAATTATTTTATAAGATAAAATTCTATTCAATAAAATCTTATTTAATATGTATATCTAAAAGTGATTTATGAATAATATTTTATTATTATGATAGTTTGAAATTTAATTTTAATTGTAATTATTTATTATATATATTAATTTATTTATATATAATTTTCAAATTTATGAAGATTAAATATGTATAGTTTTATTCATTAGAGATGACTTAATACAAAAATAGTCTCCTAAAATATCATCAATATAATTTTTTTTTAATAATTATATATTAGATTATTTTCAACTTTAATTTTAGAGATACAAACAAATTTATTATACTACCCAACAATAACAAATTATCAAAAGAAATATCTTAACTTAATTTTTATATTTTATATTTTGTCTTCTTTTTCCTTTACATATTTTTATTTAAGATATATATTTTTATTTCAAATTTTATAATATTAATAATAATAATAATAATAATAATAATATTCATATTTATAATGATAAAATAATCATCTTTGAATTCAAGTAGGTGCGATATTATAACTATATGATTGCTATCCTTAACTTCTATTATAAGTTATATTAAAATTCACTTGGCACAAGTCATTAAAACCTTTAGTAGGTGGATATTTATATTAACCTTGTTATATGTATCACTCAACAATAACTATGGGGTGATTAAGGACCACTGTAAATGCAATTGAGACCTTAAATGACATATTAAATAAGCTTCCCTATTGTTAACAAGAACACTCTTTTTGTTTATCAGTTATAACTCAAAAGGGTTAATTAGGAGAGCTTTATCCTTGCCAATCTATGATTAAATCTAAATGGAAATTTAAAACATTATAGGATAATGTTGATCAAATGGGAATTAAAAATATTATATAATAATGCTGATCAAATCTTAATTTTCAAAGATGTTTACAATTGATATGATGTTGTTCGAACGAAAGATGCATTTTTTTAATAATATACAGAGGTGCATGATCTACATTTGCTAGAGACATCCCAATGAGTGATGTCATCACCATTAAAGCATCTTGTGAAATTGAGGTAGTTCATTGTGTTTGGAAGATACCATTACAAAAATTTGGTTGTTTAAAGTTGAATCTTAAAGTTTATTTTGAGTTATTTTATTTTTAATTAAGTTTTTATTTTCAAATTTCAAATATTAAAATTATATTTAAAATTGTATTAGGGATGTAATATTAAAAGGTGACATTAGAATTAGGAAGTAAGGTGATATTAGGGTGTCTATAAGAGGTGATATTAGGATGTTATTAAAGGATGATATTTCAGTGTCATTAAAGGTGACATTATAGTGTCATTAAGAAGTGTTTTTATTGTCATCATTAAAGGGTGATGTTAGAGTGTCACTAAAAGTGATGTATAAATATCGGTCAAGACTCGTCGATTTATAAAATGATATTGAAAAAGTCATGTATTCTATCCATTGTAAAGAACTATGCTTGTTGTAAGAAGTCTCAAAGTTTAAATGAAAGGTCGAAAAGATGTTTCATCTTTATATAAATGTAAATTATCTTATGTAAAGCGTTGGAAGCCCTCTAGAAGTGTAGGTGTACACAGGATAAAATTCATGTTTGAACAAATTTTAAGATGGTTGAGACAAACTTGGATTGACAAACCAAGTTTAGAATATAAAGATGAAGCTCGAACCATCTCTTTAGGAGCTCAATAAAGTAAATAAACCCATATAAGATTGAATCATGTAATCTAGAAGAGACACAAATATGTATGGTAGAAGAGTGAGCAGTGAAGAATAAAAAGAGAAAGGCCTTAGGGTCTTTGTGTGTGTATATTTGTGACTATATATAAAGATTGGAGAATGAATAAAGGAACGATGTCATGATTTTTTAGGTCTGTATCAACCTGTCTGATGTATGCGACCAAATCTGAATAAAAGAGAGAGCTTCATGTGTTTTACTTTGTAAGGAGGATAAAAATTACATTACAAAGTTTCCTAAGGATCCATTAAAGGCTTCAAGACTCCAATAACTTTCTCGAGCTTCATGAATATTCAAGCTAATGTTCTCGGCCTGTTGAATTTCTGAGCATAGCCAGGTCATTTCAGTTATTTGATATATGTCTAAAAAGACGTATGGCGTTAAATGCATGTGGAAGTTGATGGAGTTGAGCTTTGCAGATTTATGGTAATGAATTTTTGTATCAGTAATATTATTTTGATAAGTGATCAATTTCATGAACAGGTTGCATATACACAAGTTTCCAAAAGAAAAAGGTATTTAAGCTTCTCCTTATCTATGATGGTGTTCGACTTATTTTAGTCGACTGAATTTTGATCCATTCCAATTTAATCTTCATATGCTATGTTAGAAGTTTGAGGAGTCTATAATAGAAATGATTCATTTTTGTATGTGTTCAGTCAAGGAATAGATCCTTTATTATGCTTGGAGATCTCTAATCTAATCTAAGAATAGAGTCCAAAGAGTTTTTGGTTAAAAATCCTACAGGAATCCATTATAGAGATTGATTAGTATTCTAAGATTATTCAAGACCAAGTCACGATATTCTTAAAATTGTTTAAAATTATGCTTGCATCAATAGAGGTTTGAAAGAAAGGATTGATTTCTCATTGTAAAAGATATAAAAAGAAAATAGAAAATGGTCATAAGCTTGAAAAAGTAAGCCTAGAGACAAATAACCCTTGTGGAAGATCACAGGCCTGTTCAAAATCATAAGGCCAAATCAAGTATCTTTAGTATCTGATGATGCAGTAAGATTTTTGAGCTATGGATAAATGGATTAAAATAAAAAATGATAATAGATATTATAAAGATCATTTTTTCATTATAAAGGGGCTCATTTAGAAAAGTTAATCAGGATGATACATTGATAGTTGAAAATCAAGGTCTAGGATAGACCTAGTAGAAAGTAATTGATCTTTGATCAAGGAATGTTAGAAGACACTGAAGGGTCCAAAATAATTGTGATCAAGTCTGGTGAATAAAATATAAAACACTGGTTGATTCTTATATTCTCATTGGTCTAGAATATGAAAAAATATATATATATATATATATGGAGAACTTTTCAAGACACAAGCAAAGGGGATAAACATGATAAAAATTTGAAGACAAATTATAGAATGAGATTGAGTATGGGCTAAATATCATCAATATAGATTTTTCCTATCAAAAAGCTAATGTTATTATAGTCTTTAAAGTGATTTTAGTGTTTGACTTAAAAGTCATTTTATTAAACTTATATATTAAGTCAAATAGATTATGTTTAGGTAGAAAATGACATTTATAAATCTGTGACATCATTTTGTTGAGTATTTTTAATGAATCGATAAAACTAGAGCATAATTTTAAGAAAACCAAGGTATAATTTTATGGAATATCTGCAACATATTGAGTGTTGTTTGAATTGATAAAGAAGATTATATTGAATTAAGATGAAATTGGGCATTTAAGATTGATTGAGGATGAATTATATTCTTCCTTTACATAAAATTGAGAGTAAATTGGGATATTTTATATTATAAAATTTATCTATAAAAACTTCATATTTTCTAGGTACATATTACCATCATAATAATATCAGTAGAGGTTTTTTAATTATTAATTTTGATTTAGATAAAAATAAATATACAATTATACATTTCATTTTAGGCCCACTTATTGTGATAGAGGTAGATCATTTTTTTTATACTTGACATTATTCAAAACACACACACACACACTCTCTCTCTTTGACCCTTACTGATCCCTTTTTTATATTTTAATATGCTTGAGATCTTACCTTTGGGATGAGAAAACTAATATTGGTTCTTAATATTATCCAATGTTTAGTTTGTCTTGCACTCTCTAGCTAAGTGTTCTAAAGTGAAATCTTATTTTGAGGACCCAACTAACTATTAGGGTGCAAGGTAAACCCAAGATGATGCTGAAATTTAATAGGGGATGAATATTGATGATCATAAAGATTTGAAACTTTCTATGAAGGGCCTAAATGTTCAAGTTTTGATAAATATTAGGTAAGACTCTCATCCTAGTTCAACCCCCTAGGTCTCCAGTGTTGCAGGAGCATCTGGGTCCATGTGTAATCTTTCATCAATAGAAAACATGTGTAGTTAGTTTTAATAAAATATGGTAACATATTTAGTTGTTTGGTGGTCTACAGTATAATTTTAAGCATCAATATTTTTTCTTAGTCATTACACATACTATTTTCTTTCTTCTTTTGATTTGGTTTATTTTTGTTTTAGGTGTTCCTTGTGTAAGTCGATTTCTTACCATAAATACTTTACAATAATATGTGGTGAGTTCCTTTTTTAGGTTAGCTTTAGTAAATTACATAGTTTCAACAAATTTAATTCTATACTTTACCTCTATATATCTTTATTTCACACTTCTTAGATTTTAATGTTGGTTATTTGGATACCTTTAATTGTTAAGCATTAATATGTTTGGTATGAGGATTGTGATAACATTGGGAATATGTAAATGAGTTTGTGATATGCTATGGTGTGTTGATTATGTGATGCATTATATTGGTATGTATTACCATTGAGACTTATGTGCATTTAATGATTGTAGTACATATTGATGTGTCATTAGTATTTAATATTTGTGAACTTAGTGTATTGTTGAAAGTAATTAATGTAAATGGGTGGATTGTGTGTGTATAAACGCATCTTCTACACTTGAGAAAGGTATTTGATTTAAGATTAGAAAAAGAGCCTAAGTGATATTTCAATGAGTAATGAAAGTAGTTCTATGCACAGATCTGATAAGGACTAGTGGAATTGATTCATTTGGAACTACACTACACTGCTAAGTTAATGCTTGTAAGCTTATGGGTAATACATATGGTTGTGTGTTTGATCTTTGTAATGATGTATTGTAGGTGATTGGTCTGTGTTGTGTAACAAATATTTCAAACAATAAAATTCAATTATTATTGTATGAATTTTTGTTATATATTTGTGTGCTTTTTGGTAGAAGACATGTTTTAACTAAGACGTCTAACTATGTCTGGAACATCTGATATCAAAGTAATGAATAAATATAAGATTGAGAGATCTAGGTTTGTTTTATTGATTATTTATAAAGGTGGATAGAGAACAAAGGAGTGTAAAAAAGAGGTATGCCTAGAATTATGAGTGGCACAATAGTAGATTTGAAGGTTATGAAAAGTCAAGATGCCACTGAGAAGAGTATGGAAAGCAGGGGAAATAATTACAAATATGGATGACATGATGAGATTGGATAAATGTTGTGAATTATGAAGACAAGGTTGGTTGTGGGTATAGGTAGGATAATGGGGGATAAAATGTGGGCTTAAAGCGACATTTTTTTTAAAATAACAATAGTTAAAATTGGAGAGAATTTTAGAGACACTTGGAAAATTAATTTGACAATGATGCAAGACTAATAATTATGAAAATTTTAATTTAGTTTCTTTATGTATGTATGTATATGTATTTATTAATACCAAAATGATAAAAGTGTGTGAAATGGATGCATTTATGATAATAACTTGACACTATTTTATGAAAAGATAAGGAGACTGCATGTGTACGAAGATAGTATGTATCTAGACATGTTTGTGAAGATAGTTCATCAATTGGGATAGTAAGTTAGAAGATATGCCTCTCACTAACCCAATTTTGGTCTCTTAAGATATATTTAACTATAAGAGAAAACATGTCATCATATTTTAGTCATCTTGATCTGGGGAGAATCCTATATAAGCTTCTTATAGGACTCACCCATGCAATTATAGGATTTTATGGCTCATCTTTAACCATCACGGTTGTCTTACAACGTGTATTTAAAGTTTGATTTATTTTCACACTTAGGTACAAGAAGCTTCTCATACGGGATGCCTTTAAATAATTTTAAAAAATTATCTTAGAGATTAATAGATAATGGAGGGTGGTCATTCTAGAGTTAATATGCACATTTGAATGCATCTACAAATATGTTTCATCGATTGGGATAGCGAGTCAAAAGATATGCCTCCCACTGACTCACTTTTAGTCTCTAAGGAGACATTTGGATGCAATAGAAAACATGCCACCATGTTTTTTCTCATCTCGATATAGGGATAATCATCTAGGGGGTTCTAATAAAACTTTCCTATGTAACTAAAGGAGTTAACGACATATCTCTACTCCTCATAATTCTCCTACAATGTGCACCATAGTTTCACACACAAGGATGAGAATATTCTCTTAATGGATGCTTATAAATGACTAAAATTTTCATTCCTAAGGCATGAATAAGTGTATAGGGTGGAAATTCCAGCATTGATACATCCATATAGACACATCTGTAAAAATAATTTGTTAATTAGGCTAGCAAGTAAGAAGATATGCTTCCCATTGACCCACTTTTGGTCTCTTAAGAGACATTTAACCATGAGAGAAAACATGTCAATGTGTCTTACTCATCTCAAGCTAGGGAGAATCATATATGGGTTATTAGAGGAATTATGAATGTAATTATAGGAGTTGACAACTTATATCTAACCCTCATGGTTCTCCTTTAATGTGCATCAAAATTTTATTCTATTTTCACAATCAAGGATGATAAACTTCTATTAAATATGCCTCCAAATGACTAAAATTTTCATTATCAAAGCCCAACATAAAATGAATGGTGTCCATTCTAACATTTAAATGCCCATCTAAATATGTCCACAAAGACAATTCATTGATTAGGCTAGAAAGTCAGAGGATACACCTCCCACTGACCCATTTTTGGTCTCTTAAGAGACATTTAACTACGATAAAAAATGTGCCATCATATTTTTCTCATCTTAAGATGGGGAGAATCTTCCAAGGGTACTCAAAAGACTCACTCATGTAACTTTAGGATCTAACAACACGTATCGACCCTAATAGTTTTCTTACAACATGCATAATAATTTCATTTTGTTTTCAAACTCAGGGATGAGAAGCTTATCTTAAGGGATGCCTCTAAATGATTAAAAATTTTACTCTTAGGGCTTGACAGAGAGTGGAGGGTGATAAAGCCAACTTTGATACACTTATATGAATGCATCCACAAAGATAGTTCATTGATTGGGTTAGTGAGTCAGAAGATATGCCTCCCACCAACCCACTTTTGGTCTCTTAAGAATTCCAATGTTAATACACCCATCTATATGTGTCCACAAATATGGTTCATCAATTGGGATAGCGAGTTAGAAGATACACCTCCCACTGACCCAATTTTAGTATTTTAAAAGACATTTAATTGTATGAGAAAACATATAGACATGTTTCTCTCATATTAAGACTAGAATAACATTCTGAGGGGTGCTTAGAGGACTCATCCATGAAATTGTAGGAGCTGATGGCTCATATCTACCCCTCATAGTTCCCCTACAATGTGCCCTAAAAGTTATCTCTATTTTCACATATGGATGAGGAGTTTATCTTAAAATATGCCTCTAAATGACTAAAAATTTAGGTCTTGGGGCTCAAAAAAGAGCATAGGGTGGTCATTACATCATTGATATACCCATCTAGATGCATTCACAAAGAAAATTCATCGATTAGGCTAGTGAGTTAGAAGATACGCCTCTCACTAACCCACATTTGGTATTTTAAGATACATTTGACTGTGAAAGAAAACATGTTATCATTTCCCTCTCATATTTAGTTGGGTATAATCCTCTAGGGGGTGCTCATAGGACTCATCCATGCCAATATAGGAGTTGATGAATTATCTCTACCCCTCATGGTTATCCTATAACATGTGCTAAAAATTCATTTCATTTGCACACTTAGGGATAGGAAGATTCTCTTAAGGGATGTCTCCAAATGACTACCACTTTTGATCTCAAGTCATAAAAGAGAGTGGAAGGTTATGCCCACTTATATGTATTCATGTAGGTGGTTCACTAATTGGGTTAACAAGTCACAAAATACACCTCCCACTAACCCAATTTTAGTCCCTTAAGAGACATTTGGCTATGATAGATAATTTACTATCATGTCTCATGTCTTGATCATCCTAAGATGGGGAGAATCCTCTTAGGGTGGTTATATAATTTACATGCACAAATTTTGGAGCTAATAACTCATCTCTACCCCTTAAATTTATCCTATAGTGCACACCATAAATTTTCTCTATTTTCATGCTTAAGGATGAGAAGATTCAATTAAGGGATGTTTCCAAATGACCACAAATTTTAGTAATAGAGACCAACAAAGAGCATAAGGTGGACATTAAAACATTAACACACCCTTATGAACATGTTTAAGAATATGGTTTGTCAGTTGGGCTAACTAGTTAGAAGATATGCCTCCCATTGAATAACTTTTGGTCTCTTAAGAGACATTTGACTGTGATAGAAAATGTGTTACCATGTCTCACTCATCTAAAGATAGGGAAAATCCTATAGGTGGTGCTTAAATAACTCACCCATGAAAATTTAGGAGATAACATCTCATCTCCATCCTTATTTTTTCTCTTACAATACAGATTGTAAGTTTGTTATGTTTGCACACTCAGGGATGAGATGCCTCATTTAAGGGATGCCTCCAAATGACTATAAATTTAAATATCATGGCCCAATGGAGAATGAAGGGTCACCATTATAGATTTGATATGCCCATCCAAATACATTTATAAATAAAATTTGTCAATTGGGATAATGAATCAAAAGATATGCCTCCCATTGACCCACTTTTGGTCTCTTAAGATATATTTGACTACAAGAGAAAATGTGTCACCACGTATCACTCCTCTTGAGTTAGGGGGAATCCTCTAAGGGGTGACAAAAGGACTTGCTCAGGAAAACATATGAGTTTATTGAATGAATCTACCCTCATGGTTATCTTGAAATAAATGACAAAAGATATTTTTCATTCATTAGGATAGTGAGTCACAAGATAAGCTTCCAACTAACCAAATTTTGGTCCCTTAAGAGATATTTAGTTGTGAGAGAGAACTCACTACTATGTCTCACTCATATTGAGTTGGGGAGAATACATAGGAGGTTTCTCCAAGGACTCACCCACGAAATTTTAGGATATGATGACTCGTCTTTACCCCTCATGATTCACCTATAATGCATGGTGAAATTTTGCTAATTTCCCACTTAAGGATGAGAGAAGTTTCTCTTAAGGGATGTGTCTGACCAAATGCAAATTTTAGTCTCAATGCCTAATAGAGAGTTTAGGCTGGCCATTCCATCATTTATAAACCCACTCAGACATGTCTATGTTGAATGTTGTTGATTGGATAGTGAATCAAGATATACACCTCCCATTAACCCACTTCTAGTTTTATTGTCTATTAACTCTTGCATAAACATGAGAGGGAGCTAGCTCCTTGAATATATCTTGAAATTCAAAATGGGTCAACCCCTTATAGTCAAAAACTGATCCTTGATGTAATTTGGGAACATTGAGTAACAATAATTTGCTCTCCATTCTCATTTTCATCCATAAATTGTATTTGTTGCTAATCTTCCCCTTATACCAAGTTGTTATGCACTGGTACCATCTCTATTACATTGGTGGTGGAGTTAGGATTGTACACATTGGTAGACCTATTGGAGATAGGCTTCCATTGACCTCTTCCTCTTCCATATTATTGGCCAAATTATTTTTGATAGGGGTACAGATATTGATAGGCACCTTATGCATATTTGAGATATCCCTAAGGTGCTCAATAGATGTAACATGAATATCACCATTAAATGTAGGCACACTCTTTGTGGCATTATGGGAATAGCATCATATGCTTGGAGACAAATTGGATTTTTAGTATTGAAGATAGTTATAGCACACATGATGGGACAAATTGTCTTCAAGACAACTTGTTAAGGTGAATGTTGGTCTTGACAACATCAGCTATAAATTGGTGTACTACTCAGCATTTGGCAACTCCATCAAGGTAAAATCTAGTTTAAGGCCATTGTTTTGTTATAAAATTGCTCTCATAATTCATGGTTCTCACTAGGTCATCATCTAATAGAGTGTTAAATCCTATTAATCCACTTATTTAGCATCAACATCATCTTGAAGTTCAATACCCTACCCTAATCTACTATTTGAGGAAAAAGAAGATTTTGCTAGTGAAGAGAGTGAAGAGGTTAAAGAGATAGAAGATCTTAAAGAAAACATGGCTAGACAACATGCTTTTCTTTCCTTTAATACTAAAAATCCAATTCATCTCCAAGTATATTATGTTATTCCCCCTAATGCCACAAAGAGTGTGCCTACATTCAATGGTGAGAGTCATGTTACAACTAGTGAGAACATTAGGGAAATCTCAAATATTTGTAGTTTCCACAATTTCACTCAAAAGAAAACTACCATTAGACTCCTTGACATGTCCCTTAGAGGTAAATATCTTGATTGGTATAGGGCTTTTCTTGATAGATGTATCACACCATGGGAAGACTTTGGAGTTTTTTTTGACTTCAAGATTTGAAGATGAAAATGACCATACCTCCCTTATCCATCAACTCAATGTGGTCAAGAGAGGCTCAAATGAAATAATGAATGACTTAAATGAATGGTTTCAAAAAACTTGGTATAGATTTCCTCATCCCATGAGGCCTCCTGCTAGTTTTTTGCTCCCTACCTATGTGACATCCATTGGTACTAATATTGTTGTCATGCGCCAATCTATTGTTGGTTTCACTCTTCCCCAATCATATGAACTTTATATTAGGGATGAGAATGGCCTCATTCAAGATGGAAAACTACCTCTCAAGGTTTTTATTTCTCCATTATCTTATACTTATATTAATAATCCATATGTGGCCCAAGTTTCCAATGTTAATACCAAGCCTAAGGCTACTCCTAAGAAGGTAGATAATGTCAGGGACAAAGATGCATATATCTAATGGTTGGAAACTAATCTTGGAAGAGGTAATATGCAAAAAAATTCCTATCAAAATCCATAACCCTATCACCAATAATGTCTCCAACAATATGGAATATAAAGACGTCAATGGTAACCTAGCTCCAATAGGCCTACCATGTTGTACAATCCAAACTCCACAACCAATGCAAGAGAGATGGTACTAGTACATATAAACTTGGTACAAGGGGAAGATTAGAAATAAATCCAATGTATGGATGAAAATGAGAATGGAGAGCACACTCTTCTTTCTCAATGAGGATTCACTCCTTTCCTATCAGCTAAAGATGAGGTTATGATGCAATCAAATGAAGATTGGTAGCCTCATGGAGAAATTTTCACCAACTATTGGTGGAAGACACTTTTATACTCAATCAAGGATCCTCTATTATATATTATAAAAAATAAAAGAGGAAGGATACAAGAGATTAAATATCATGATTTTAATCTCAT
This sequence comes from Torreya grandis, assembly GCA_037957365.1. Taxonomy (NCBI): domain Eukaryota; kingdom Viridiplantae; phylum Streptophyta; class Pinopsida; order Cupressales; family Taxaceae; genus Torreya; species Torreya grandis. The sequence goes on from JARHVA010001512.1 coordinate 1,356,761, forward strand.
CCAATCCTCCTCTGAAGTATTAAAGCATGGCTACAAGTGTGGTAACTCCAAAAGCACCTACACCCCCTTCAAGTCAAAACAATGGAAGGTCTACTCAAGGTGTCTCAACTCCTCAAATTTCAAGAAATCCTTTGACTCTAAATAATTAGTATAAGGTGATTAATAATGTTATAAACATAGCATATTATTTGAAAAGTGCCAAAGCATTAATCTCTTTATGGGATGTCCTCCATATACCTGGCCAAAAAGAATTTTTGCAAAAGCAACTATCTACTATTCATACTAGTACTTCACCTTCAATTTAAATTCATAGTCATATTATCCTTTAAAATGTTCCTAATACTATTGTTGAACCATCCACTAAGTTTGATAAACCTCCACCAAGCTATCTCACTCTCATAGTGGGTGATAAATTGGTACACAATTGTATAGTTGATAGTGGAGCCTTTACTTCATTCATGCCCAAATTTGTAGCTAATAAGCTAGGCTTAAAATATGAACCCCACATCAAATTAATTCTCCAATTATATAGTGTACCTTACAAAACAATAAGTCTTATTAAAAACTTTAAGGTCTTCTTGTATTATCGTCCTAGTTTTCCCATTCTCCAAGACATAGTTGTTGTTGGCCTTCCTGCCCACTTTGCAATCTTCCTTTTAAGAGACTTTACAAATAAGATAGGTGGCTATCTCTGAGTTGAATAGTTCTTCTTAGACTTTAATATAAGGTATGGGACTAAGGTGACCATTAGATCTCAACCTCTTTCAAGGTTTCACATTAAGCCCTATATTGAAACCATTTCTAACTTGAATTATGTTGTCCATGAGAAGGAGAAATCTAATGTGGATGATGGTACTTATAAACTTGAGGGAATTTATGATTTTTTCTTGGATTATTATGGTGAAGATGCATGTGAGCATGATCCTTATTCATACTTTGATCAAATTGACCTTGGGACTTACATCATGCTTGAAGATCCATTTGAAAGATCTAAGGTAAGTGTTAAATGTTCTCATGCTATTAAAGGTAACTACATGATTCATGAGTATGATGGTGATTGATTGATAAATCTAGTTGAGCACCAAAGTGGAAAGAATAATGTATTTATGCCTAATATTAATGAGGATACCTTGGATGATGACATTCATGAGGTAGATGTAAATGACTTATGGCAAAGGTTTGATTTCATATGTCAAGAGTTTAATCAACTCGGTAATGTTACTTCTCCTTTAAAGTAGTCAAAATCTGATATGGTTAATAATTCTAACAAACATTATTTTCATTGTCTCACCAAGCATGGAGAGGAGTTTCATGTTGTGAATGAAGAGGAACTATGGTAAAGGTTCAATGCCATGTGCAAAGAATTTGAAAAGTTGAGTAAGTCTCCTTTTTCTCCAAGAGATTGAAAATCTAATGTTGAGATTTCTAATGAGGCTAATTATATTTTTGTCAAGTGTCCTATAAAACATGATGGTGAGTTTCTTTCTATTGATCAAGGGCCTGTAATCATAAAAGAGCTTGATGTAGTTTCTACCCAAGAAGTTATAGACATAGAGAATGAGGTCAAGGCAGAAGTTGTTGTGCATAAAGGATATCCAATAGCTCCATATGATGTTGAACCACATTCAAGGTTCTTGGATCATGAGTAAAAAGATCTTGGTACTCTAAAAATTCAACTACATTTTATCCTAGGAGGGGACAAAGTTGAGAGCACTGTCATACACTCCAATCTACATCTTTTTGGAGAGCATCCAATGGATATGAAAAAGATAATAATATCTATAGGTTAAATCAAAGCTCTTAGAGAGAAAAAATACCCTTAATTAAGGTTTAAAACAACCCAATTGAAATCATAATAAGGTCTAAAGGTGATAGGCTTCTTGATCACCTACATGTGCAAGTGATTGGTGATGAGCATGATCCTCATGATAGGTTGCCTTCATGGAGTAACAAAGATGTAAGGGGGACTATTTTTTATCCTGGTTTAGGTATGATCAAATGCTTCACATCAATAATGAGGTTTGTAAATAGTATAATAGGTGTGTGTTTTCTCTTTCATTTGTGTCATGTTCCCCAAGTATTATAGTTGAACACATGTGTGTTTCTTGTTGTGCATGATTTTCCTTGTGTTTTTTGTGTGGTCAAAGGTTAAAGGAAATTTATGTGTCAAATCTATTGTAAAGGTGACTCCATAGCCCAATGGAAATCATTAGGCTACTAGTCATGGCATAGCAAGCATACCACCTTTATGAAATCACCAAGAATGTTGATCATTTTTACCACAAGTCAAAATGGGTCAACACCCTATAGTCAAAAACTTATATAGGGGTCTTATATTTTGTCATAGGGTATGTTATAGTATGTTTGATGTCATCACATATGTTTTTAGCCTTGTTCATGTTCTAATAAATTACTTATGTCATTTTGTTTCATTTAGGTGTCATTTTAGAGTCTTATGTGAAAGGGACAAGTTTCCATGGTGTTCTAGCATTCAAGGGCATGAAATAAAGTCTCAATGGTTCATCAAAGCCTTGGTAGGCTAAAAAATCATTTCTTATATTTCCATGCACATTCATATGAGTGAGTAATATCCCTTCAAATGACAAGGATGGACTATAATAGTATATTTCCCATATATGCATAGTCATCTGCCATGAATGAACACATACCTGTGATATCAAGAAGATTATCATGTTAAAAAGGAGTAATTGCCTAGATTCAATAAGTTTATGGTTGAAAGAGCTTATTTGAATAAGATGAGGATGTTCAATGTGAACCATAAGGCTAGAGCAGGGGACATCAAATTAAATCCAAAGAAACAAGTCATTTGGACTCAAATAAATATAACCATGGAGCTCATAAGCCTTCCAACTACCAAGTGTCAAAACCTTAATAGATAAGATCAAGGATCAATGGCATGTAGATGATATCAAAGTCAATTTGTCAAATATTAAAATTGATTGCATAACTACCAAGTGTTGAAGCCTCACTCAATCAAATCAGGGATCAATAACATGTGAGTGATAACAAAGTAAATAAGCTAAGATAGATCAATGGTACACATTCAATCATGTAGATGCAAATCAATGATGAGCATAAAATCAATAATTAAAAGGGTTCTAAGATCTAACATGATGGTGACATGTGTCACAATCATAGTGAAATAGTAATATATCAATGGCATGTATTTGATCAAGTAGATCAAATATCGATAGTGCATGTTCAACTGTGTAGATGGGGATTAATATATTGCACGAGGTCAAAATGTCAATGATCCTAAATTATATGTGAGGTTTCTACATGGTGTAAGTAAATTTTATCATATGGAGACTAACAGTGGGTGCACAAAAGGCACACGGGGATACCAACTGTTACAATCTTGGATGCAGATCAAATATCAATGGCCAATGGTGAAATTCAAGGCCAGGGGACTCTCGAGAAGATAAATGGAGGGAATTCAATCAATTTTTTTTTTTTTTGGGGGAAAGATGAAGATATGTGTCTAGAGTGACAAAAAATATATTTTAAAATCAAATGAGCATCATGGCAACTAAGTGCCACATAGGTAGACATGTCAAATCAAAAGATTTTTGGCAAAATAAATACTTTAAACTTGTATGCCACCATTAAATCTCAATAAAGATCAACTCATAAACCTTGAAGTCCTAATAAATCACATAAAAAAATTGGTATGGAAATTCCCATAATGCACCATCCATCATAGGTGATATTGGATAAAGATCAAAGATAAATAGTGACTGTCAGGCTTATTGGATGACAAATATGAAGATTGAGGCCTAAAAGACCAATGAACGACTGTAGTGGTGAATACAAGTGCCTAGAAGATAGATAGATAGAAGATAGGATAACATATTTGAATATCACAACATGTTTTTATCCTCCCTATGATAGTACATATGTGTCAACTACACCTAGTTCAGTTTCAAATGCTTGAGAGATGATCCATGATGAAGGTAGTTTCACAAAGGCTAGTTGAAGAGTCTATATGCCATCTTGGAGAGTTTGTCATAGTTTATAAGGACACTTGTCTAAGGAGACATTAATTATCTATTTCACACTCCACTATCCTATAATTTAAATGGTTTTCATGCCTTGACATGTGTAATTGTGACCCTTGAACTTCTTTACTTCAGTCTCTTCTCCTTTCTCTCCAATTTTATAAGTCGTAGCCATTTTGTCTATTGTAAGCTAAAACCAAACCATGTATGGTGAATCCATAATGGAATGACATTTTATTTTGCCTTTGAAAAATAATGCAAGTTTGGTTTTAAGCTCATTAATAATTTTCTAAGTGTGCAAAGTGATGTATGGTGATGCAAAGTGATAATTCCCTATCCTTTATTCCCTTATCCTCTCATGTTTATGCAATAGTTCTTATTAAAATAGGTCATATAGAGTGTATTCAAGTGTGTTAGGCTCATTTCAAGTGAAAAAATATTCTCAGAGTGTGAAATATAATGTCTAGTCCATTTACCGTGTGTTTCTTCATGCATCTCACCTCTATATTGAAATATTGATGTTAGAATCCTTTAAGACTTTGAAGCTAGTTTGTATGCATTGTTTCATTGTGATAGGAATATGATGGTTATGTGGAAAAAATATTGGTGTATCACCCCCTTATATTAGGTTTAATTCATGCATTTTCTAACTTTTTCCCCCACAAGCAAGCACTAGTTTAGGTGATAAGCATGTCAAGGTATATTTAGGGAGCTAGCCCTTAAATCTAGAGGCTCACTTACACTATAGGTACACCCACATACCTAGAAGTGTTCCCATGTCTCCAAAATATATAAGAGGCTTGAAAACACTCTTCTAAGGTGAAATATTTGGTGACAAAAATTATAATAAAATGTTACACCCCTATATAATTTTTTGACTATAGGGGGTTGATAAATGTTGCTTGTGGTCAAAATGGTCAACATTCTTGGTGATTTCCCAAGGGTGGTATGATTTATATGCCATGAAAAGTAGCCCAATCCTATCCATTGGTCCATGGAGTCACTTTTACACTATATTTGACACACAAATTGCCTTTGACCACACATAAAACACAAGGAAATGCACACAGAACAAGAAACACACGTGTTCAACTAGAACACTTAGGGAACACAATACAACTAAAAGATAACACACATACCTATTATAATATTTAAAAACCTCATTATTGAGGTTAAATTTTTTTTCATACCTCAACCAAGATAAAAAATATTCCCCCTTGCATCTTTGTTACTCCATGAAGGTAGCCTAGCATGAGCAACATGCTCATCACCAATCACTTGCACATGTAGGTAATCAAGAAGGATATCACCTTTGGACCTTATTATGATTTAAAATGGGTTATTTGAAACATTAATGAGTTATATTTATTTATTTATAAGATCCTTGATTAATTTTGTAGCTACTATTTTCTCTTTCACATGCATTGGATGCTCTCCAAAAAAATGTAGATTGGAGTGTATGACAGTCCTCTCAAACTTGTCCTCTCCTAAAATATAATGAATTTGATGTTTTATAGTACCAAGGTATTCTTATTCATGATTAAACATATTTGAAGTTGGTTCAACATCATATGGAGTTATTGGTTGTCCTTGATGAATACTAACTTCTACATTGACCTCATTCTCTATGTCTACAACTTCTTGGGCAGAAACTACATCAAGATCTTCTATGACTATATACCCTTGATCAATAGAGATACATTCACATTAATGTTTTAAATTACACTTTAAAATAGGATCATTAGCCTCATTATCAATCTTAACATTAGATATGCAATCTCTTGGAGAAAAAGGAGACTTACTCAACTTGTCAAATTCTTTGCATATGGCATTGAGCCTTTGCCATAGTTCCTCTTCATTCACAACATGAAACTCCTCTGCATGCTTGGTGAGATAATAAAAATCATGTTTTATAGATACATTAACCAAATCATATGTATACTCCTTGAGATAAGTATCATTACCAAGCTGATCAAACTCTTGACATATGACATCAAACCTTTACCATAAGTCACTCTCATCTACCTCATAAATGTCATCATCCAAGGCATCCTCATCAATAGAAGGAATTAAAAAAAAAATCCTTCAAACTATGGTGATCAACTAGATTTATCAACACATTATCATCATACTCATGAATCATGTATTTACCTTCAATAGCATAAGAATGTTTAACACTTACCTCAGCTCCTTCAAATGGCTCTTCATGCATGATGTAAGTCCCAAGGTTAGTTTTCTCAAAGTATGCATAAGAATCATACTCATATGCATTTTTACCATACTCCTCCAATAAAAAATTAGAAATAACCTCAAGTTTAGAATTACCATCATCCATATTAGATTCCTCTTTCTCATGGATAACACAATTCAAGTTAGAACTGGTTTTGATGTAGGGCTTAATGTGAAACCTTGCAAGAGGTTGAGATCTAATGGTTACCTTAGTCCCATACCTTGTCCTAAATTCCAAGAAGGACTAGTCATCTGATAGATAACCACCTATCTTACTTTTAAAGTCTCTTGAAAGTAAAATTACAAAGTGGGTAAGAAGGTCAACAACAACTATGTCTTGGAGAATGGGAAAACTAGGACAATCATGCAAGAAGACCTTCAAGTTTTTTATCAGCCATATTGTTTTGTTAGGTGTACCATGTAATTTGATAATTCCTTTGATATGGGGTTCATATTTTAATCCTATCTTATTAGCTACAACTTTAGGCATGACTGAAGTAGAGGCTCCACTATTAACTATGCAATTGTGTCCAATTTATCACCCACTATGAAAGTGAGGTATAATGGTGGAGGTTTTTCAGATTTAATAGATGGTTCAAAAATATTATTAGGAACATTTTCAAGGAAAACATGACCATGAATTTGACTTGAAGGTGAAGAACTAGTATGAATAGTATACAATTGCTTTTGTAAAAGTTCTTTTTGGTCAGGGATATGAAAGACATCCCACAAAGAGATTGATGCTTCGACACTTTTCAAAGAATATACTATGTTTAAAAAATTATTACTCACATTATATTTAGTCCTTGGAGGTAAAGTATTATTTATAACCTAAGGATTTGAGACACCTTGAGCATACCTTCCAATGTTTATACTTGAAGGGGTTGAAGGATCTTTTGGAGTTTCCATGCTTGCAACCATGCTTTACTACCTCAAAGGAGGATTGGATGAGCTTAAATGTATGATATTATCACCTCCTAGAGCCTTCCTCTTTTCCCTTTTATTATATAAAATAGAGGCTCCTAGACTGAGTAAAAAATTTTCTTCCACCAAGAAGTTGGTGAAACTTTCTCCATGAGGTTGTCAATCTGCATTTGCTTGCATCATGACCTCATCTTCAACTAATAGGAGAGGAGTGACTCCTCTTTGAGAAACAAGATATTTCTCTCCATTCTAATTTGCATATATAAATGGTCTTTGTTTCCAATCTTCCCCTTGTACCAAGTATCTATGCACCGATACCATCTTTATTGCATTGGTGGTGGTGTTGGGATTGTACACATTGGTAGGCTTGTTGGAGATAGGTTGCCATTGACTTCTTCCTCTTCCATATTGTTAGAAATTTTTTTATTGATATGGGTATGGATTTTTATAGTCACCTTGTTGCATATTCCCTCTTCCAAGCTTAGCTTTCAACCATTAAATATATGCATCTTTATCCATGGCATTATCTACCTTCTTAGGAGTAGCCTTAGGCTTCGTATTAGCATTGAAAACTTGGGCCACATCTGGAGTTTTAGTATAATTATAAGGTAATGGAGTCATAAAAACCTTAAGAGGTAGTTTTCTAGCTTTAAAGAGGCCTTTCTTAGCCCTAATGGCAAGTTCATATGCTTTAAGAAGAGTGAAACAACCCATAGATTGAAGCATGATAGTTATATTAGTACCAATGGCTCTCAAGTAGGTATGGAACACAAAAATAGTAGGTGGCCTCATAGGAGGAAGAAATATATACCAAGTTTTTTGAAACCTCTCATTTAAGTCATGCATTGTTTCCTTTGAGACTCTCTTGATCACATTGAGCTAATGGATAAGGGAGGTATGGTCACTTTCATCTTCAAATCTTGAAGTCAACAACACTCTAAATTATTCTCATGATGTGATACATCTACCAGGCAAAGTCTTATACCAATAAAGATATTTCCCTCTAAGGGACATGGTAAGGAGTCTAACAACAATGTTATCTTGAGTTACATTATGGAAACTACAAAAATTTGAGATATCCCTAATGTGCTCACTAGTTGTAACATGACTATCACCATTGAATGTAGGCACACTCTTTATGGCATTGAGGGGAATAACATCATATGCTTGGAGATGAATTGGATTTTTAGTATTGAAGATAGGAAATGCATGTTATCTATCCATGTTTTCTTCAAGATCTTCAATCTCTTCAAAGTATTCACTAACAAAATCCTCTTTCTCCACAAAAGGCAAATTAGGGTGAGGGCATTGAACTTCAAGAGGAAGTTTAGGCTGAATAAGTGGATTAATAGGATTGAACCCTCTATTAGATGATGACCTAGTGAGAACCATGAATTATGAGAGAAATTTTATAACAAAAAAATTGTCTTGAAACAAATTTTACCTTGATGGGGTCACCAAATGCTGAGTAACACACTAATTTGAAAGTGATGTTGTCAAGACTAGCATTCACCTTAACAAGTTGTCTTGAAGACAAGATGTCTCATAAATCATACTAAAAGTGTCTTCAATACTTAAAATAAAATTCATCTCAAATAATATTATGTTATTCCCCATAATGTCACAAAGAATGTGCCTACATTCAATAGAGAGAGTCATCTTATATCTAGTGAGTGCATTAAGGATATCCCAATTTTTTGTAGTTTCCACAATGTCACTCAAGATAACATTGCCATTATACTCCTTACCATGTCCCTTAGATGTAAATCTCTTTATTGGTATAGGAATTTTCTTGGTAGATGTATCACATCATGGGAAGACAGTGGAGTGTTGTTGACTTCAATATTTGAAGATGAAAGTGACCATACCTCCCTTATCCATAAGCTCAATGTGACCAAGAGAGGCTCAAAGGAAATAATGCATGAATTTAATGAGAGGTTTCAAAAAACTTGGTATATATTTCCTCCTCCCATGAGGCCAACTTCTAGTTTTGTGTTCCCTACCTATTTAAGAGCCATTGGTACTGATATTGCTATCATGCTTCAATCTATGGGTAGTTTCACTCTTCTTGAAGCATATGAACTTGCCATTAGGGATTAGAATGGCCTCATTTAAGATGGAAAACTAACTCCTAAGTTTTTATGCCTCCATTATCTTATACTTTTGTTAATACTCTAGATGTGGCCCATGTTTCCAATGCTAATACCAAGCCTAATGCTACTCCTAAGAAGGTAGATAATACCATAGATAAAGATGCATATATTCAATGGTTGGAAGATAATATTGGAAGAGGGAATATGAAACAAGGTTCTTATCAAAATACATACACCTATCATCAATAATTTATCCAATAATATGGAAGAGGAAGACGTCAATAATAACCTAGCTCCAACATGCATACTAATGTGTACAATCCCAACTCCACCACCAATGCAAGAGAGATGGTACCGGTGTATATAAATTTAGTACAAGGGGAAGATTGAAAAAAAATCCAATTTGTGGATGTAAATGAGAATGGAGAGTAAGATCTTATTGCTCAAGGATGAGTCACTTCTCTCTTATCAGATAAATTTGAGGTCATGATACAATCAAATGAAGATTGACAACCTCATGGAGAAAGTTTCTCCAACTTCTTGGTGGAAGACACTTTTGTACTCAATCAAGGATCCTATATTATAGATGATATAATTTCCAAAAGGAAGGCTATAGGAGGCGAAACTAGCATTATTTTAAGCTCATCCAATCCTCCTTCGAGGCATTAAAGCATGGCAATTCCTACACCCCCTTCAAATCAAAGCATTGGAAGGTCTGCTCAAGTTGTCTCAATTCCTTAGGTTCTAAGTAATATTTTCCTCTAAGGACTCAAAATAAGGTGACTAATAATGTTTTAAACATATTAGATTCTTTGATAAGTGACAAATAACCAATATCTTTATGGGATGTCCTCCATATGCTTGGCCAAAAAGAACTTTTGCAAAAGTAACTATCTACTATTCATACTAGTCCTTCACCTTCAAGTCAAAGTCATAGTCAAGTTTTCATTACAAATCTTCCTAATACTATTGTTAAACCATCCAGTAGATCTAAGAAACCTCCACCATTCGACCTCACTCTCATAGTGGGTGATAAATTGGTACACAATTGAATAGTTGATACTATAGCCTCTACTTTAGTCATGCCTAAATTTGTAGGTGATAAGATAAGCTTAAAATATGAACCCCATAACAAAAGAGTTGTCTAATTATATGGTTAACCTACTAAAAACGTAAGTTTGATAAAAAAATTGAAGGCATTTTTGTATGATTGTCCTAGTTTTCCCATTCTCAAAGGCATAGTTGTTGTTGACCTTCTTTCCCACTTTACAATCCGCCTTTCAAGAGACTTTACATACAATATAGGTGGCTATATCTCAACTAATTGGTCCTTCTTGGAATTTAATATAAGATATATGACCAAGGTGACCATTATAGCCTAGCTTCTTATAAGGTTTCACATTAAGATCTACATTGAATCTAGTTTTAACTTGAATTGTGTTATCTATGAGAAGGATGAATATAATGTGGATGATGGTACTTATAAACTTGAGGAAATTTCTGATTTTTTATTGGATGAGTATGGTGCTCATGCATAAGAGAATTATTCTTATGCATATTTTGATCAAAATGACCTTGGGACTTACATCATGCATGAAAAGCCATTTTATGGAGCTGAGGTAAGTGTTAAAAATTATCATGTTGTTGAAGGTGACTACATGATTCATGAGTATGATGATGATGGGATGATAAATATAGTTGAGCACCATAGTGTAAATAATAATGTATTTATTCATTTTATTGATGAGGATGCCTTAGATGATGACATTCATGAGGTATATGACTTATGGCAAAGGTTTGATGTCATATGTCAATAGTTTTATCAGGTTGGTGATGTTACTTCTCCTCTCAAGAAGTATACATCTGATTTGTTTAATGCCTATAACAAACATGATGTTTATTTTCTCACCAAGCATGGAGAGGATTTTCATGTTGTGAATGAAGAAGAATTATGGCAAAGGCTCAATGCCATATGAAAATAATTTGACAAGTTCGGTAAGTCTCCTTTTTCTCTAAGAGAGTGCATATCTAATGTTGAGATTGTTAATAAGGCTAATGATCCTATTGTCAAGTATCCTTTAAAACATGAAGGTGAATATATTTCTACTTATTAAGGGCCTACAATCATAAAAGATTTTGATGTAGTTTCTACCCAAGAAGTTGTAGACATAGAGAACGAGTTCAAGGTAGTTGTTATTTATGAAGGACAACTAATAAATCCATATGATGTTGAACCACCTTCAAGGGTGTTGTATCATGAAGAATAAGATCTGGGTACTCTAAACATCAACTACATTCTATCCTATGAGAGGACAAGGTTGAGAGGACTGTCATACACTCCAATCTGCATTTTTTGGAGAGAATCCAATGGATATGATAGAGATCACAGTAGTTGCATCCCCAATCAAATATATTAAGGAACAATAAATATCCTTCATTAATATTTAAAACAACCCACTTGTAATTAGAAGAAGGTCCAAAGGTGATATGATTCTTGATCACCTACATGTGTAAGTGATTGGTGATGAGCATGCTCCCAATTTTAGGTTTCCTTCATGGAGTAACAAATATGTAAGGTGGAATATTTTCTATCTTGGTTGAGGTATGATAAAATGTTTCACCTCAAGAATGAGGTTTGTAAATAGTATAATAGGTGTGTGTGTTCTCTTTTAGTTGTGTTATGTTTCCTAAGTGTTTTAGTTTAACACATGTGTGTTTCTTGTTTTGCATGATTTTCCTTGTTTTTTGTGTGTGGTCAAAGGCAATTTATGTGTCAAATATGGTGTATAGGTGAATTTATGGCCCAATGGATAGGATTAGGCTGCTGGTCATGGTATAACAAGCATACCACCCTTGGGAAATTGCTAAGAATGTTGACCATTTTGGCCATAAGTCAAAATGGGTCAACCCCCTATAGTTAAAAACTTATATAGGGGTATAATATTTTGTCATAATGTATGTTGTAGTCCATTTTATGTCATTTCATATGTTTTTATCCTTAATCATGTTCTAATTTAGTCCTTATGTAATTTTTAGTCATTTAGGGGTCATTTTAGAGTCATATATCAAAGTGGTAGGTTTTCATGGTGTTCAAGCATTCAAGGGCATGAAGGAGGTTTGAATAAAGGCTCAGTGGTTCATCAAAGCCTTGGTAAGCCAAACAATCATTTTCTAAATTTCCATGTACAATCAGGTGAGTGAGAAAGAGCCCTTCAAATGACAAGGATGGACTGTAACAGTCTATTTCCCATATATGCATAGTCATGCACCATAAATGAACACCTACAGGTGCTATAAAGAAGATCATCATGTTTAAAAGGATAAATTGCCTAGCTTCAAGCACTTCATGGTTTAAATATCTTATTTGAAGAAGATGAGGATGTTCAAGGTGAACCATAAGGATAGAACAGGGGACATAAAATTAAAGCCACAAAAACTAGCCATTTGGACTCAAATAAATATAACTGTGGAATTCATAAGCCTTCTAGCTACCAAGTGTCAAAACCTCACTAGATTATATCAAGGATTGATGACATGTGGGTGATAGTGAAGTCAATTGGTCAAATCTTTAAATTGAATGCAGAGCTACCAAGTGTCAAATCCTCACTCAATCAAATAAAGGATTGATGGTACATAGGTGATAGTGAAGTCAATAAGTCAATAGAGATCAATGACATTCATTAAATTATGAATATGTAGATCAACATCAAGCATAAATTTAATAGGTTAGAGGATCATAAAAATGAACACAATTGTGCCATGTGTTACAATCATGGTGAAATGACATCAAATCAATGGTGTACATTTGATTAGGTAGATCAAAGATCAATGGTGCACATTCAACTGCATAGATGGGGATCAATAAATTGCATGAGGTCAAAAATTCAATGAGCCTAGATTGCATGTGAGGCCATTGCATGGCATAATTTCATTTTATCATATGGAGACTAACATCAGGGTCCATATGAGTCTTGTAAGGATACCAAGTGTTGTAATCTTGAATTTAGATCAAATATCAACAACCAATGATGAAATTCAAGGCTAAGAGACTCCTGAGAAGATCGATGGAGTGAATTAGATTAAGTTTACAGGGGGCACAAGATGAAGACACATATCTAGAATGATAAAAATCATATATTAAAATTAAATGAGCATTATGGAAATGAAATTCCACATAGGCAGACATATCAAATTAAAAGATTCTATGGAAAAGCAAATACTTAAAAATTGTATGCCACCATTAAAGCTCACTAAATATCACCTCATAAACCTTACAATCCCAAGAAAGCACATACAACATATGGTTATGGAAAAAACCCTGATACATTATCCATCATAGGCAGTCTTGGATAGAGATCAAAGACAAATAGTGATTGTCAAGCTTATTGGATGACAAATATGAATAATGAGGCCTAGAATACCAATGAATGACTACAATGGTGAATACAAGTGTTTAAAAGATAGAGAGTAGTTAGGAGAACATATTATGACTATCATATCAGGTTTTTATCCTCCATGAGATGGTACATAAGTTTCAACTACCCCTAGTTTAGTTTCAAATGGTCGAGAGATTATCCATAATGAAAGAAATTTCACAAAGGCTAGTTGAAGAGTCTCTATGCCATCTTGAAGAGTTTGTCATATTTTATAAGGAAAATTGTCTAGGGAGATATTAATGGTACATTTCACACTCCATTATCTTAAAATGTAACTAATTTTCATGCCTTGACATGTGTAATTATGACCCTTAAACTTCTTTACTTCATTCTCTTCTCCTTTCTCTCCAAGTTTATAAGTAGCAGCCATTTTGTCTATTATAAGTTAATACCACACCATGTATGGTGAAGACCTTCTAGAATGACATTTTATTTTTCCTTTGAACAATAATTTAAGTCTAGTTTTGAGTTCATGAGTAATTTTATAAGTGTGCAATGTGATGTATGGTCATTCAAAGTGATAATTCTCTTTCCTTTCTTCCCTTATCCTCTCATATTTATGCAATAGTTCTTATTCTAATAGGCCATATAGAGTGTATTCAATTATGTTAGGCTCATTTCGAGTGTAAAACTATTCTTGGAGTGTAAAATCTACCCTTTGGCCCATTTAACTTGTGTTACTTCATGCATCTCACCTCTATATTGAAACATTGATGTTAGAATCCTTTATGACTTTGAAGCTTATTTGTATGCATTGTTTCATTATGATAATAATATGATGGTCATGTGGAAAACATATTGGTGTATCACCCCTTTAGATTAGGTTCAATTCATAAAGAATCTTCAACTAGCCTTTGTGAAACTGCCTTCATTGTGGATCATCTCTTGAGCATTTGAAACTAGTTTAGAGGTACTATCTTAGGGAGGATGAAAACATGCTATGATAGTAATAATATGTTATTCCAACTGAGATCTATCTTATAAACACTTTTATTTACCACTATAGTTATTCATTGGTCTTTTAGGCCTTATTGTTCACATTTGTCATCTAATAAATTTGGCAGTCACTGTTTATCTTCGATCTATGTCTAAGACTACCTATGATGGATGTTTTAGTAGGGGTCTTTCCATACCCATATGGTGTATGTGATTTCATGGGACTGTATGGTTTATGAGGTAATCTTGACTGATATTTAATGGTATCATATGAGTTTCATTATTTGCCTTACCATATAATCTTTCAATTTAACATGTCTGCCTATGTGGCATTGCCTTACCACAATGCTCATTTAAATTTTAAAATATGCCTATTATCACTCTAGACACATGTATTCATATCATTACCCCAATAAACTTGATTGAATTCACTCTTTCAATCATCTTAGGAGTCTCCTGGCTTTGACTTTCATTGTTGGCCATTTATCTTTGATCTGCATCTAAGATTGTGACACTTGACAACCCCACGTGCTTTATATGGACCCTGATATCGATCTCCATATGATCAAATGTGCTTATTCCATGTGATGGCCTTGTATTTAATATAAGATAATTGACTTTTTGACCTCGTGTGATTTATCAATCCACATCTACGTGGTTGAATGCACGTTATTGATCTTTGATCTACCTAATTAAATGAGCACCATTGATTTGATACTAGTTCACTATGATTGAAACATATGACACCATTGCATTTATTCTCAAGACCTTCTGACCTATTGAATTTATGCTTGCCTTTGATCTGCATTTTCATGATTTAATATGCATCATTGATCTATCTTAACTTATTGACTTTGATATCACTTGTGTGCCATCAATCTTTGATCTTATTTAGTGAGGTTTTGACACTTGGTAGCTTTAAGTATTATGAAATCCATGGTTATATTTATTTGAGTCCAAATGGCTAGTTCTTGTAGATTTAATTTGACATACCCTACTCTATCCTTATGGTTCACCTTGAATGTCTTCATCTTATTCAAATAAGCTCTTTCAACCATGAAGTGATTAGAGCCAGGCAATTTCTCATTTTCAACACAATTCTCTACTCCAAAGCACCTGCAAGTGTTCATTCATGGTATACAACTATACATACATGGGAAATAGACTATTAAAATCCATCTTCATCATTTAAAGGGATTTTACTTACTCAACTGACTATCCATGGAAATGTAGGAAATGAGTGTTTAGCATACCAAGGCTTTTATGAACCACTGAGACTTTGTGTGAACCTCCTTCATGACCTTAAATGCTTGAACACCATGGAAACCTACCACTTTCATATATGACTCTAAAATGACCCCTAGATGACTTAAAATGACATAAAGACTTAATTAGACCATGACCAAGTCTAAAAACATATACAATGACATCAAATGGACTATAGCATACCCTATGACAAAATATTAGACCCCTATATAAGTTTTTGACTATAGGGGGTTGACCCAATGGATAAGGAGAATAGGAACTATTGCATAAACAATTGTCTTCAAGATAACTTTTCAAGGTGAATGCTGGTCTTGATAATATCAACTATAAATTGGTGTGTTACTCAGCATTTGGCAAATCCATCAAGGTAAAAATTTGGGTCAAAGCCATTATTTTGTTATAAAATTTCTCTCATAATCATGATTCTCACTAGGTCGTAATCTATTAGAGTGTTTAATCCTATTAATCCACTCATTTAGCCTAAAATTTCTCTTGAAGTTTAATACCCTCATCTTAATCTACCTTTTGAGGAGCAAGAATATTTTTCTAGTGAAGAGAGTGAAGAGGTTGAGGAGATTGAAGGTATTGAAGAAAACATGGCTAGAGAACATGCCTTTCCTGCCTTCAATACTAAAAATATAATTTATCTCCAAGCATATGATTTTATTCCACCTAATGCCACAAAGAATGTGCCTACATTCAATGGTGAGAGTCATGTTAAAGCTAGTGAGCACATTAGGGATATCTCAAATTTTTATAGTTTCCATAATGTCACTCAAGAGAAAATTACCATTAGACTCCTTGGCATGTCCCTTAGAGGGAAAGCTATTGATTGGTATAAGACTTTGCTCGATAGATGATTCACATCATGGGATGATTTTAGAGTGTTGTTGAATTTTAGATTTGAAGATTAAAGTGACCATACCTCTCTCATACATCATCTCAATGTGATCAAAAGAGGCTCAAAGGAAACAATGCATGACTTAAATGAGAGGTTTCAAAAAACTTGGTATAGACTGCCCCCTCCCATGAGGCCACCTACTAGTTTTGTGTTTCCTACCTACTTGAGAGATATTGGTACTAAAATTGCTATCATGATTTAATCTATGGGTGGTTTCACTCTTCTCATATCATATGAACTTACCATCAAAGATGAAAATGGTCTCATTCAAGCTAGAAGGTTACCTCCTAAGGTTTCCATGTCTCTATTATCACATACTTCTACTAATACTCTAAGTGTGGCTCAAATCCCCAATGATAATGTTGTTAATATTAAGCCAAAGACTACTCCTAGGAAGGCAGAAGATGATGTTGATTGGAGGGAAAATTCCTATCCTTAGAGGCTCAAACTAGGAAATCTAAGGTGCAACAAGGTTGTTATCAAAATTCATATCCCTATCAATAGAAATATGGATAAAAATATGGGAGAGGAAGAGGTCAAGAGCAGCCTAACCACAATAGGTCTACCAATGTGTATAATCCTAATTCTACCACTCATGCAAGGGAGATGGTACCCATTTAGAGTAACTTGGTCAGAAGGGAAGATTGGAAACAATGCCAATTTATAGATGCAAATGAGAATGGAGAGAAATATCTTATTGCTCAAGGAGGATTCACTCCTCTTCTATCAGTTGAAGATGAAGTCATGATACAAACAAATGAAGGTGGACAACTTCAAGGAGAGATCTTCACCAACTTCCTAATTGAGTAAAATTTTGTGATTAATCAATGAACTTTTGTTGTAGACAACACTAGATCCAAGATAAAGGTTTTAGGAGGTGATAATAGTTGTTTTCCTATTAGTTATCCTTACACCAAAAGATTTACATGTTTGTGCCAGATACAACCACCAGAGTTAATGAATCCAAGGGAGGTAGTTAAGTCATGTCATGAACCTAAGTATTGCATTGCATAGCACAAGGAAACCAAGGGAAATACTTTGAAATAATCCTAGCCTAACACAAATGAGGGATTCAAACTTGGTACCTTTGGCTTTGATACCAATTTTTGGCTCATTAGTTACTATTGTACCAAAATATTGACCTATTAGTTCCCAATACAACCACCAAAGTTAATGAATCCATGGGAGGTAGTTAATCCATGTCATGAACTTGAGCACTATGTTGAATAGCACAAGTAGACAAAAGGTAACACCTTGTAACAATAACATGCCTATAATTTCATCTAATCCTCCTACAAGGCAATAATGCATGGTTATAAGTAAAGGAGTCCTAAACACACCTACACCTCCATCAAGTCAAAATGTAGCAACTTTTACTCAAGGTGCTTATATTCCTTAAGTTTGAAAAAATTCCTTACCTCCAAAGACTCAATAAAATTTGAGTGATAATGCCCTAAACATAGTGTATTCTTTTAAATTTACCAAGACATCCATTTTTCTTTGGGATGTCCTCATATGCCTAGTAAAAAAGAGTTATTACAAAATCAACTATCCATTATCCCCACTAGTCCTTCACCTTCAAGTCAAATTCATAGTCATGATGTCATTAAAAATTCCCCAACACCCATTATTGAACCATATACTAAAGTTGAGAATCCTCCACCATTCTACCTCACTCTCATTATGGGTGACAAGTTGATACACAATTGCATAGTTGATAGTGAAGCTTCTACTTTAATCATGCCCAAAGCTATATCTAATAAGGTGGGCCTAAAATATGAGCCTCATAGCAAAGGATTTATCCAATTATATGGTACACCTACTAATACAATATGACTTAAAAAAACTTAAGGTTTTCATGCATGATTATCCTAATTTTCCTATCCTTCAAGACATAGTTGTTGTTGACCTCCCAGCTCCTTTTATAATCTGCCCTTTAAGGGACTTTATAGCCAATATTTGTGGCTATATTTCAGATAAATGGTCATTATTGGAATTTAGGACAAGGTATGGGACCAAGGTGACCATTAAAACACAACCTCTTGTAAGTTTTCATACTGAGCCCTACATTGAAATAAGTTTGATTTAAATGACATTGTCCATGAGGAAAATGATTCTGTTATAGAGTATGGTACTTCCTCCAAGATTGAAGGAATTTATTATTTATTTATTGATGAATATGATACTAACACTTATGATCATGATCCTTAAGCTTTCATGGAGGAAACTGATTTAGGAGTGTATAGTATACATGAAGAGGGAACACCAATGCCTCTACTTGTCAAGGAAGGAGGTGAGGATGATGAGACATGGAAAATGTTTTTTGATGATTCAAGAAGTAAAATTAGTGCAAGATATAGTTTCATGTTGTTCTTCCCATCCAAACAACAATACTATGCTTCATATATGTTTTACTTTAGTTGCACTTACAATGTGGTTGAGTATGAAGGTTTGATTCATGGCCTTCAATGGGGAAGGAAAAGGGGAATCAAGAACTTACAAGTATATGGAGATAGTGAATGATTTGTGCATAAATTTAAGAATGTGGTTTCTACCAATAAACGTTTTCTCAGGTCATATAAACATAGGGTATGGGATTTTATTTAAGACTTCAATGCATTAAACATAAAATCAATTCTAATAGAGCAGAATCATCATGTTGATAGACTAGTTGCCATAGGATCTTTGTTTGATAAACCAACTAACATAAAAGAAGAGGAAAAGTAATCTCACATTAATATCATTATTAGACCTTTCATACCTAATAATTAGGTGTCTTTTCAATTTTTTCATAGTGATAAAAACATTGCATACTTCTTGCAAAATGAGGCTGAGTTTTCTCCAAGAATTCAAAAGAGACTACAAGAACAATTTGATGATCAGAGTGTGCAACAAATAAAAAATAAGATACCTGAGTGCTTGGTCACCTTATAAATTATATTTTATTAATATTATAAAAAATAATAAGTAAAATGTGAGTATGTATAAAAAAGAGAACTATGAAAGAGTCTTGATTTTTAAGGACAAAATTCTCAAACTAGGCAAGGTATGTTCTACATTAGAGAAGTATGAATTCATTGATTGTGTAGAGAGTTTCAAGACATATTTTCTTGGGATTATAAGGACATAAGAGGATTTGATCCTATCATATCATGCCATACCATGTAAATGGAACCTAGATTTAGAATAGTTAGGTAAAAATAAAGGCACATCAACCCCAAAGTTGAACAACTCATGAGGATAGAGCTTACCAAACTCTCTAAATCTAAAATTATCTTTCCTATAAAATTTTTAACATGGGTTTATAACCTTTTGATTTTTAGAAATAATAAAGGGGAGATAATACTTATGTGGACTTTATATATCTTAATAGAATGTCACTCAAATATCAGTATCCTTTACCCCCAATGGAGCTGATTTTGCAAATGGTTTCAGGTTCTCAACGTTTTTCTCTCCTAGATGGATATTTAGGTTATAATAAATTATAGTGAATGAGTATGATAATTTTAAGACAACATTCACCACAAAATGGGGGACTTTTACTTATAATAATATTCCCTTTGGTTTGTCAAATTTTGGTGCCACATTCAAAGAGCAATGGGCATGGCCTTCAAAGGTTTTATTAATGAGATGTTGTTGGTTTATCTATATGATATAATAGTGTTTTTTAAAGATGATAATGAACATATGAAACATTTGAGGCAAGTTTTTTAAA
Organism: Torreya grandis; assembly: GCA_037957365.1. Lineage (NCBI taxonomy): Eukaryota > Viridiplantae > Streptophyta > Pinopsida > Cupressales > Taxaceae > Torreya > Torreya grandis. Next base: position 1,377,280 of record JARHVA010001512.1, read on the forward strand.
TATTTAAGTAGTATTACATATCTCTTAATCTAAAAAAATGCATCTTTGTTGTCCATGAAGATAAGCTCTTGGGACATATTATTTCCAAATATAGTTTGACTATCGATATTGAAAGGATAGAGGATAATCAAGGCCTATCATTACCCTTACATAATAAAATTATCCAAATATTCTTAGGTAAGATAAATTTTCTAAGGATATTCATACCTGGTTTTGCATCTTTGGTGAAACCTATCATAGCCATGCTCAAGAAAATCAAGTCTTTTTTTGGACTAAGGAAGGTAAGCGTAGTTTTGAATCTATTAAGAAATAAATTGCATAAAATCTCACTCTTGTGAACCCTAATTTTGATAAATACTTCATGTTGTATTCATTTTCTAACCTTGATACTATCCTAGCCATGTTAATGCAAAAGAATGATGAAAGTGTGAATCAACCAATTGCATCCTTTAGTCAAGGTTTAGAAGATTATGGAGTTAAGTATACCTTTATGGATAAGCAATTCCTTGATATTGTAAGAGGACTAAATAAGTTTAGGCATATGGTTTCAAAACATAGGATATAGGTTATGGTTTTTCATCCTAGTACCAAAGAGTTTCTCTTGAGTAAAGACCTTAGTGAAAAGAGGGCAAGGTGGATTACTAAAGTAATGGAATATGATGTTGATATCAAATTGATAACATTGATAAGGGGAAAAGGCCTTTGTGAACATATATCATCAGATATCCATGAGTCAAAGGATGAGGCTCTAGTCAATCATAATTACTCCCAACTAGTCAGTTCTTTGCCTCTACAAAGTTGGACACAAGATGTTCGCAAATTTATTCAAAGTGGTGAGTATCCTGATGGTATGAATAGATCATAAAGAAAATATTTCAGATTGTAAGATATTCCATTTTGTCTTGTAGATGGTGTGATTTTTAGAAAATACATTAATCATGTGCTATTGAGATGCATTGATAATGATCAATTTGGAGTGTTGCTTGAGAAGTTTCATGAGGGGATAGCAGGGGGTCATTTCTCTTCAAGAACCACAACTACCAAGATCATGAGGGTAGGATATTTCTGGCCTAGCCTCTTCAAGGACTATTATTCTTGTGTAATAAGGTGTGTACATTGTGATTTATTTGTAGGAAATTATAATCTTGTAGCCTTTACTTTTAAGCATATCCAAGTAGATCAACCTTTCATGTAATGGGGTCTTGATTTAATTGGCATGTTAAACCCCCCATCAAGTGTTGATCACAAATGGATAATCAAAAAATCTAACTAATTTACAAGGTGGGTTGAAGTGGTGGCATTGAAATAAGATAATGAGAATGTTATCTTGGAGTTTTATGAGAGTATCATAACAAGTTTTGGTACCCCTTCTACCATTATTTCAGATAATGCACTTAATTTTATGGGTGTTAAGATAGTTTATTGGGCAAATAGTAATGGCATATACTTGAAAACTGCATCTAATTATTACCTTCAAGGTAATGGGTTAGTTAAGTCTACTAATAAGAATCTACTCAGAATCATCAAGAAGAATTTGGAAGATAATCAAAGGGCTTGGCACACCAAATTGAAGACAGCCCTATGGGCTTGTTAGTGTAGGTTTTTATTTTTCCCTATTATTTAATTAGGGAATATTATATATTTGTGCATACTTAGAGTTTTCCTACATTCTTGGGATAGGCTAGCTTATGTGGAGATGTGTGTCATAGATGTGTCATAGGTGTCATAAGAATGTCATAAGTAACTCCTTTAACCGGCTATTCCGGGTATGGGAGTTACTTCTCTATTCTTATCACCTTGTCACCACCTTTCATGAAGGAGTTACAATCTATTCTTGGGGTGCTTTGACCACCTTTTGTGGAGTTACTTACAAGCTCTCCTATATGTATTCTTCATTATGGCCATCTCATGTTAATTGAATATTGGGTTTTTCTCATATTTGTCTTTTGCAGATTATCTCTTTCAGTGTTTTCACTTTACTTTAGCTTCTTTGTGGTGTGCACCAGTGTCGTCTCATGTGATCACTTGACCATTGCATTCGCGACCCTGGCAACAACTCCGATATGGTATCAGAGCCACCCCAGTAATCATGTGTCTGGTTATGCTATTAGTTTATTTTCAAAACATGAGGAGTGGAGTTCTCTTTATGTTCTTTTTATTTTTCTAGATCTGATCTGAAAAAGCCTTTCAATATCATTTCTTGTGATGCATTTATCTTTCTTGTGGACTGCCTTTGTGGTATTGTTTTTTGTTGGTTTGGTTGTGGTTCTCATTATTTGTCAGGACAAATCCATTTGTTGGTTACCGAGGAGGTTTCAACGGCTCATTTGCAGAGTTTCCCAGCTGTGTGAAGGATCTCCACGGCTCTTCCAACAACCTGCAGACCAATAGAAAAATCAGATCACGTTTTTTGCTCTCTGGTGGAAGTTGGCACCCCATAATTTCTGTTTCAGCCTTGAAATGGAGTAAAAAGGCATTTTGACCAGTTGCAAACCCTTGGAAAGAGTTTTTTTGGCCTCTAAATGCAACCTCAGATTTGTGGGAGGCATTTTTGAAGGCTCTGACTAAAAAAACGTCCCTTCAATGACGTTTTTGTATCGGGGGTCATTAAAACCCTACGTGTTCTCAATCTGCAAGTCTCTAGTAGATGCTCACAACCTTCCTCAACCTCCTAGCAAACGTCCTGATTCATCTTAGCCTTGCATTTCTCCTTTGGTAGTGCCCAATATTAGAAAAACTACCAACAAAAGAAGTTAGGGTTTGGGCCCTTCATTTTTGGCGCTTCTCTTTGGTGGGCCCACTTCAAATCCAACGCAATTTGACTTTATGCTATTTATTTCTCATTTGAATTATCTTTATATTCTAAGATCAGATTTTATGATTTTATGAATTAAGTTATTTTTGAGAAAATAGCATGGAAGGCAATTTAAGGTTTTTTTTAAAAACTTGTATCTTCGCTTGACGAAGACGAAGTTGAGGCCTAGATTGGCAAGGCACTGAATCCCCCTCAAAATACTAAACCACTTCATTCTTCACTCTGTGCTGAGTCTAATGAGCAGTTGGAAGGCCATTTCTCTCTCAAAACAGGCATTTTTTTAATATTTTAGTGTTATTTTTTTGCAAAATTACTAGTTTATGGGAGATTAAAACTTTGAAATCTTGCAAACGGTAGCTCAGATTCAAGTGTCATCTTTTGCAACAGTGCTTAGTTTTCAATTTTCCACAACTTAGTCTAGATAATTGTCAAAACTGTACTACTTTATAAAGTGCCAAAAATTTGGGTCTCCCGAGACGCATTTTCTGTTGGGTCCAATGTCCTATTTGCTTGGGTTATTAACTTGACTTACATAGATTGATCTAAGACTCATTTTTGGCTGAGTTTGATGTCTTTTGAGCGTGCACTTGCATATTTGGGGGGGCTCAACATTTTGGGGGGGGTATGATTGTCTTTCAGCACTTTGTTTACTTCTGTTATCTTTCTCCAATCTGCATACTTTCACAAACTTGCAATCAACACAACTTCACCTAAATTCAACTTAAAATAGATTATTTTCAACTTAAACCCCTAACACCCTTCAACTATCATGAATGGAAGGTTAAAATGTCAATCATTCTTAGAAGCAAAAGGTTGTATAGAACCACCATGGGTACTAAAGTAGAACCCAACACTGTTGTTGAAAAGGTCAAGTGGTACAACCATAGTGATGAAGCCTATGGATTATTGAGCTTGTCCATGTCTCTAGAACTTCTCTTCCATTTAGAAATTTCCAAGACTCCCAAAGACATATGGGACACCTTAGAAGTCTTATTTGGGAAGCTTGATGAGATGAGAGGTCATGAGCTCAAAAATGAACTCATAAGTCTAAGTCCTAGCAACTTTGACACCCTACAGGACTTCTTCACTAATTTTAAGGCCCTCAGATTGCAATTAAAAGAATTTGGGATAGAGAAGAAAGATGATCAACTCATCCTTTCTATTCTCATAAAGTTAGGTCCAAGCTATTCAGTCTTTGTCTCCACTTTCCATGCCACAAAAAGTGCCCATGGCACTACATGGAAAATGCCTTATTTGGATTCATTCATTGCTGACTTGGCTAGGGAGTAAGATAAGCTAATTCAAATGGGCACAATGAAGTCTACTCAACTCCGAGCTTTGATAGCTAGAAATGGTAAGGATAAGACTTCAACAAAGGAGAAGAAGAAAAAGAACAAGGACCAGGAGAAGAAGAAAGAAAACAACAATCCTACCAAAAACAACACTGAGTCTTCCTCCTCCAATGCTAAACCTAAGAAGGAGAAGGTTAAGTGTGCCTATTGTAAGAAGATAGGGCATGATGAACACAAATGCATGAAGAAACAAATAAATCACCTAAATTATCTTCTAGAGAAGCACAACATAGGTGTTCCTAAGTCCATTAAGCAAAATTCATCTACCTAAGATTCTACTAAGGCAAAAGGCAAGGGTAAGGAGAAAGAAAAGGGCAAGGCCCTTGTAGCTACAACAGCATCTACATCTTCATGGGTCATTGACTTGGGTGCTTCTCACCATATGGGCTCTTCCCTAGTTGAGTTTTCATCTTTAGAGCCTTGTACCATGACTTCAACTAGTTTGGGTGATGACACATCAATTTCCATTGTAGGGAGAGGGTCAGTTGAAATGGAAGGAGGAATAGAATAATGTTCTAAGGTTTCCTTCTCTTTCAACCAATCTCCTATCATTGTACCAAATCACTCACATTGGTTGGGGCATGAGAGTTGAGTTTTCACCAAATTCAGTGGCTATCAGGGAGTTGCATAGTGATACTATAGTGGCAATGGGTAGGGCAGACAACCAAGCAAGGTTATACACCTTCTCACATTTTACACCTAATTCTTCTCCAACAAAATTGTTGACTCATTCAGATGGAGTTAGCAAATTATGGCATGAATGGTTTGGCCACCTTAACTACCGCTACCTTGAGCAACTTTGCAAACATGACATGGTCATTAGCTTGCCTCGTGTCTAATTCTCAAAAGGACTTTGCAAGGGGTGTTCCCTTGGGAAGCATCCTGAAACAAAATTTGACAAAGGCAAAGCTTGGAAGGCTTCACAACCTTTAGAGTTAGTCCATAGTGATGTATCGGGACCCTTTCCCAAACCATCTTTCACAAGGGCCAAGTACATCCTCACTTTTATTGATGATTTCTCTGGGTACACTTGGATATATTTTCTCAAGCAAAATTCTGAAGTGTTTGAAAATTTTCTAGACTTCAAGGCTCTTGTTTAGAAACAAAGTGAGAAATCCATCAAGGTTCTTTGAACTGATAATGGAGGGGAGTATGTCAGCAACAGGTTTGAGCAGTTTTGCACAGAGGGGATTGATTTGTAGCGCATAGTCACTTATAGTCCTTCAAAAAATGGGGTTATAGAATGCAAAAATAGGTTCTTAAAAGAGATGGGTAGCTGTATGATTCACTCCAAATCCTTAATACCACAGTAATGGGCTGAAGCCATCAATTATGCTTGCTACATTCAAAATAGGGTTCCTCACAAAGCTTTAAAAGGGATAACACGCTTTGAAGCTTGGCATAAGAGGAAACCTGATGTTGAGCACCTTAGGGTTTTCAGATCCCCAACCATGGCCTGCATACCAAAGAATAAATGCAAAGCTATGGAACGTCAGTCCAAGCCTTACATCTTTGTAGGATATCCAAATGGTGTTAAGGGGTATCACCTTCTAGATCTGACCACTCATGAGTTATTCATTGAGAGAAGCGTCCACTTTCAGGAGAGTCCTAGAGACTCAACACTTGGCACTTCTTCTCTCTCATCAAATCTACTTCTTCATGATGATTCCTTAGATTCATATCAGCCACAGCAGGTTCCTGAGCTAGAGACATCTTCTTCTTCTTCAAGTTCAGATAGCGAGGATAGTGATGCAGAGTCATCCACCTCTAGTCAGTCAGAGGATGAGGAGTTAGCACTTGACTCGCCCACTTTTGGGTCACTTTGGGCCAAATAGACACTTGAGATTACTGGCACTTGGGCAGTAGATACTGCAGATGATAGACATACTAGGGGGATTTTTAGAGATATCCACATGCCTTCTTTGCCTCAGTTTTGGATCCATAGACTTTTTGATAGGCATCGAGAGTACCTGAGTGGGATAGTGCTATGGAGGAAGAATATTCTTCCTTAATCAAAAATCACACTTGAGACTTGACTTCACTTCTTAAGAGAAGGAAGATGGTTTGATGTAGGTGGATATATCAGACCAAGTTTGCAGCAGATGGGTCAGTTGATAAGTACAAGGCATGATTGGTCACTAAGGGTTTCTCACAGGTGGCAGGCATTGACTACTCAGAGACCTTTGCACCTGTTGCAAAGATGACTTCTATCCAACTCACCTTGGCTATTGCCACAACACATGGTGGGGATGTGCACCAAATGGATGTGAAGAGTGCCTTTCTTCATGGAGACCTAGAGGAGGAGATCTACATGGATCATCTGCCAAGATTTGTTCAAGATTCTTCCTTAGTATGAAAACTTAGGAAATCTATCTATGGCCTCAAATAGGCCCCTCTGGCTTGGTATGCCAAGATGGATTCCTTCCTTCTCACAGTGGGTTTCACTAGGTGCCATTCTGACCCCAATGTCTACTTCTTGTGGCAGGATGATTTGCTCCTGATTTTGGTTCTATATGTTGATGACGTTTTGATCACCAGGAGTTCTTCATCAGCTATTGTAGTGGTGAAGGCATCTCTCCAAGATAGATTTGACATGACAAACTTGGGTTTGTTGCACTACTTCCTTGGCATCGAGATATCACAGTCAAATTCAGGGATTTCTCTTGCACAACCTAATTATGCTCTTGATTTATTGTCTTAGTTTCACATGGATGATTGCAAGCCATCTCTGACTCCCTTTATATCAGGAGTCAAGCTTGAGGCTGACTTTTCTTCACCATTAGTTGATGCCACTCGGTATTGACAACTTGTTGGTAGTCTCATCTACTTGACTCACACTAGGCCTGACATATCATATGCAGTGGGACTTGTCTCCAGATTTATGTAGGAAGCTCATGAGCTACATTGGAAAGCAGCTAAGAGGATCTTACATTACATATAGGGTTCACATAGATATGGGAATCATTATAGATTTTCCATAGAGGTTGACTTGGTTAGATATATACATTCAAACTAGACTGGCGATTCACAGACTCACAAGTCCACTTCTGGTTATAGTTTCTCTCTAGGTTTTGGTCCTATTAGTTGGTCTAGCAAGAAACAAAATGATATTGCTATATCATCCATAGAGGTAGAGTACAGGGAAGTTGTTAATGCAACTACTGAGGCTATTTGGCTTCAGGGGATACTTTTTGAGTTTGGCATTCCTATCAGGCAGCCCACCATAATTTATTGTGACAACCAGAGTACCATTCAGATTTGCAAGAATTCAGTTCAACACTAGCAGACCAAGCACATAGAGATTCACATGCATTTCATTCGAGAGCTTATTCATAGTCAAGTCATTGACTTGATATTTTGCCAGTCTTTGGAGCAGGTTGCAGACATCTTCACCAAACCTTTAATCGAGAGCAAGTTTATTCATCTACAAGCTCTTCTTGGGATGCGGTCCACATTTGCAACAACATCATCTTTGGGGGGGGGGGGCCTCTAGCCTCTTCATTTCTTTTATGTCTCTCTTTTGGGGGGGAGTTTTTTCCTACAGGTTTTCTCCTTTTCTCTATCTTATGGGAGATTGCATTTGTACATGGGTACCTCATCAGGCTTAGTTGTCGAGACCCATTTTATATTTCTAAACTTCCCACCTAAGCTATGATTATGGGCAGGTGTTAGTGTAGGTTTTTATTTTTCCCTATTATTTAATTAGGGAATATTATATATTTGTGCATACTTGGAGTTTTCCTACATTTGTGGGATAGGTTAGCTTATGTGGAGATGTGTGTCATAGATGTGTCATAGGTGTCATAAGAATGTCATAAGTAACTCCTTTGATCAACTATTCTGAGTATGGGAGTTACTTCTCTATTCTTAGCACCTTGTCACCACCTTTCATGAAGGAGTTACAGTCTATTATTGGGGTGCTTTGACCACCTTTTGTGGAGGAGTTACTTACGAGTTCTCTTATATGTATTCTTCATTATGGCCATCTCATGTTAATCAAATATTGGGTTTTGCTCCTATTTGTCTTTTGCAAATTATCTCATTTAGTGTTTTCACTTTGATTTAACTTCTTTGTGTTGTGCACCAGCTTCATCTCGTATGATCACTTGACCATGGCATTCACGTTATTCAGACCCTAGCAACAACTCTGATAGGGCTAATAAGATAACTCCCAAAAGGTCAATAGGGAAATCTCCTTTTTTCTTGTCATGGAATGGAGGCTAGGTTGTCTATATCATAAGATATGACTACCTTAGAGTGGAAACATCAATTAGAGTTGCTTGAGAACACTCCTATGGAGGTAAGGTTGGTAGAGTTACTAGAGTTGCAAGAGAATAGAGATAAATCTCATAAAACTATGGAACATCACCAAATACTAATGAAGATATCTTATGACAAGAAGGAAACTCCAAGAACATTTTAATAAGGTGATATAGTGCTAAAATGGGATGAAGATAGTTCAAAACTAGGGAGACATATAAAATTTGATACTTTATGGAGTGGACCATATGTCATCATCAAGTGTAAACAAAACAACTATTTCCAATTAGCAAGGATGAATGGAGAGGAGATGCCTTTTCCTGTAAATGGGATACATTTGAAACCTTGCTATTAAGTAATTGAATGTTAGTCTTATAAACATTATATTAGATGTGAATTTTATTTCAATTACGTTGTGTTCCATTAGTGTTCTAGTTGAACACATGTGTGTCTTTTTATGTGTATCTTTCCCTTGTGTTTTATGTATTGTTAAAGGCAATTTGTGTGTCAAAGTTAGTGTATAGGTGACACCGTGGCTTAATGGATAGGATTAGGTTACTAGGCATGGAATAGTAAGCATATCACCTTTAGGAAATCACCAAGAAAGTTGACCATTTTGACTACAAGTCAAAATGGGTCAACCCCCTATAGTCAAAAACTTATATATGGGTCTAATATTTTGTATGTTGTAGTCTATTTGATGTCATTGCATATGCTTTTAGCCTTATTCATGGCCTAATTAAGTTTTTATGTCATTTTGAGTCATTTAGGGGTCATTTTAGAGTCATATATGAAAGTGGTAGGTTTCCATGGTGTTCAAGCATTCAGAGACATGAAGGAGGTTTGTACAGAGTCTCAATGGTTCATCAAGGCATTGGTAAGCCAAACAATCATTTCTTTCATCTCCATGCATAGTCAGTTGAGTGAATAAGAGACCTTAAAATGATAAGGATGGACTGTAATAGTCTATTTCCCATGTATGCATAGTCATCCACCATGAATGAACACCTAAAGGTGCTATGGAGAAGATCATCAAGCTAAAAAGGAGTAATTGCTTGGCTTCAATCACTTCATGGTTGAAAAAGCTTGTTTAAAGAAGATGAGGATGTTTAAGATGAATCATAAGGCTAGATTGGGCGTTGTCAAATTAAATCCATAGGAATTAGTCATTTGGAATCAAAGAAATATAATCATAGAGTTCATAATCCTTCTAGATACCAAGTGTTGAAAACTCATTAGATCAGATCAAGGATCGATGACACATGGGTGATAGTGGATTCAATTAGTCAAATCCTAAAATTAAACATAGAGATACCAAGTGTCAAATCCTCACTCAATTAGATCAAGGATCAGTAGCATGTGGGTGATAATGAAGTCAATAATTCAAGTTAGATCAATAGTGTGCATTCAATCATGCATATGTGAATCAATGATGAGCATAAAGTCAATAGGTCAGAGGATCCTGAGAATGATATTGATGGTGCCATGTGTCATAATCATAGTGAATTGGTATTAAATCAATGATGCCCATTTGATCAAGTATATCAAATACTGATGGTTCACTTTCAACAACATAGCTGGGGATTGATGGATTGCATGAGGTCAAAAAATCAATGAGCCCATATTGCAAATGAGTCCAACGCATGGTATAAGTACATTTTATCATATGGAAATTGAATGTAGGGTCCAGAAAAGGCATGTGGGGCTACCATGTGTCACAATCTTAGATTCAGATCAAAGATCAATGGCCAATGATGAAATTCAAGGCTAGGAGACTCCTAAGAAGATCAATGGAGAAAATTCAATCAATTTTCTAGGGGGCACAAGATGAAGACACTAATTTAGAGTGACAACAAGAATATTTTAAAATTAAATGAGTAGCATGGCAAGGAAATGCCACATAGGTAGACATGTTAGATCAAAAGATTATGTGGCAAAACAAATACTTTAAAATCATATGTTGTCATTTAAGCTCAGTCAAGATCACCTCATAAACCCTATAGTCTTAGGAAAGCACATACAACAGATGGGCATGGAAATGCTCCTGATACACCATCTATCATAGGTAGTCTTGGACAAAGATCAAAGATAAACAGTGATTGTTAGGCTTAGTGGATGACCAATGTGAATAATGAGGCCTTAAAGACCAATGAATGAGTGTAGATGGTAAATACAAGTGTCTAGAAGATAACTAGTAGTCAAGTGAACATCTTGTGGCTAGAATAACATGTTTTTAGCCCCCTTGAGACAATACATATGTGTCAACTCTCCCTATTTTAGTTTCAAGTGCTCAAGAGATGATCCATGATGAAGGTAATTTCACAAAGATCTTGGAGAGTTTGTCATAGTTTATAAGGGCACTTATCCAAGGAGACATTCATGGTCTATTTCACACTCTATTTTATTGCAGTGTAACTGGTTTTCATGCCTTGACATGTGGCATTGTAATCCTTGAACTTATTTACTTCATTCTTTTCTCCTCTCTCTCTAATTCTATATGTAGTAGCCATTTTGGCTATTGTAATCTAATACCACACCATGTATGGTGAAGCCCTGCTAGAATGACATCGTATTTTTCCTTTCAACATTAATGCAATTTTGGTTTTGAGTTCATGAATAATTTTATAAGTGTGTAAAGTGATGTATGGTGGAGTTAGTGATAATTCTCCATCCTTTCTTCCCTTATCCTCTCATATTTACACAAGATTTCATATTCTAACATGTCATATAGAGTGTAGTCAAGTGTGTTAGGCTCCTTTCAAGTGTGAAATTTTTCTTAGAGTATGAAATTTTCCCTCTGGTTCATTTACTGTTGGTCAAATTCCACCCCCAAGTTTGTATCTTTCAAATTTGGCCAAGTCTAGTACTTAGCTTTTCTTTGGAAGAAATGTTCTTTGAAAAAGCCCATAACAAATGCAGGTCTTTTCCTTTTGAAAAGTTCATTTTGGTCTTTGCTAATCCTGTTCCAAATTCCTTCAAGTTTTTTTTTAAGCCTTTTCCAAATTCTTTCGGACTTTTTTTTTGAAGAATTTTTCTTTAAGTGTATTTCTTTCAGACATTTCATTTTCAACTTTCCCAAAGGACAAGTCTTCGAGTAGTTACCCTGCACATTTTTCCAAAATATATTTTTTCAAAGATAAAGGTCATTTCCTTTTTTTTGAAAGGATCATTTCAACTTTCTCAAAGGGCATTTCACTTTTTATGAAAGGATAATTTCAACTTTCCTGAAGGGCATTTCACTTTTTTCAAAGGGTAATTTGCAACTTCTCTGAAGGGCACTTTTCAAGCATGATGCCCTTTATAAAAATTCTAAAGGGTACATTTAAAAAATTCCAAAGGGCCAAACAAAAATTATGAAGGGACATTTTCAAAAAGACCAAAATATTATTTCTGCGGGAGAGTGGACCATTTCAAAAAAATCCAAAGGGTATTTTCCTTTCAGAAGAGACACTTTCCCTTTTTTGAAGGGTCACTTGTAAGAAGTTGAAGGGTATGTTTGCTTTCAAAAAATGTCTTTTTCACTTTTTCAAAGGGTCATTTCAAAGAACCAAAAAGGACCAAATAGAAATTTTGAAGGAATTCTTTTAGATAAATTATCCGAGGAATTGTTTCAGAAAACTTGAAAAGGTGCCAAAGTCCAATTATTTTGGACATGTTGTCCGATACAAAGAAAACATGATTTCCTTAAAAATAAATTATCCATGAAATTATTTAAGGCATAAAGGACCAAGTGAAAATTTGAATAAAAATAACAAAGGAAACAAAAGACTTGAATAAATTCTTTTGAGAAAAGTGTCGAGACAAGAAGTCTGAGGAAATAAATGTCTGAAAGAAATTATTGAGAAGTGATGGCCCATAACACATTAATTTCAAACTATGAAAAATAGTTTTTTCTATTCAAAAGACTTGGAGAGAACATGAGATCAGATGTGGAGGTAACAAATGGTTGAATCTCAAACATCTAGTGCAAACAAAGTAAGTAAAATGGATAGGTTGATGATTCAATTCATTACTTCCATGAAATTGATAGTTACAGGTGTCTAGAGGATAGCTAATAATTAGAAATAACATTTCCTAACTATCTTCATGAGTTCCATTCCCTTAGTAGTGTTATGTGTCAGCTTCTCTATTTTCAATTTTGAACATTCATGGATGATCTTCAATAGAAGCAATTTTTTGTGCCACTCTTGAAGGTTTTATGCCACTTTATACCATTCTCATGACTAATTTTAGACAAGTAAACCTCTTGGCATGACATGGCTCACCCCATCCATCTCTCTCATGCATATGTAACTGATTCCCACATATGGACACATGTATTTGTGCCTCTTTAGCTTTTCTTCTCTCTTTCTCTTCCCTAAAGTTCTATAAAATGAGCCAATTTTGACTATTTTAAGGACCACATTTTTGGTATGGTGAAGCCCTATTGAAATGGCATTGTAATTTTATTTTGAACATTGAATACGAGACCAATTCTGAGTTGTGAACTTCTATATGAGTATGTGAGTGATGTTAGTGGAGTTAAGTGATAGTATCATCCTTATTCCCTTTATCCTTCATGTTTGAACAAAGGTTCTGATGTTAACAGGTCATGTGAAGTGTGTTGAATTTATTAAACTCTCTTTCAAGTATGTATTTTTACCTATGGTGTGTAATCTTCCCTTTAGGTTGAGTATCTTATTGATTATTTCAAGCATGTTGCCTTCTCATTGATACACTATGTTAGTATCTTTCAATGCATGAAATTAGTCTTGGAAAGCATTGTTATTCAGTAGAAGTGTGATAGCCGGTGGGATAAATTCTTGGTGGATCACCTCTTTAGCATAGTTTTCTATTTTATGTAAACTCTTGACTCTTTTCATGAACAAGCATTAGACTAAGTGATATACAATTAGATAAGAATTTAGGGAGCTAGCCCTTTTCAATTCTAGAGACTCGTCTCTCTTACAAGTTCCCACAAACTTGAGGGATGATTCAAGGTTGTATGAAATTGAAGGAGTTTCATATAATGTCCTAGGGTGCACAATTTGATGACAATAGTTTTGGCATGCCCAGTGGGACAACTAGTCCTAATTGTTTACATGTCAAGGTGAATGTTGGTCTTAACAAGTCCAAGGTTTCAAAAGTGTTCTTAATCCATGATTTGGTGACTCCAAAAGTTGAGAACCTCTAGTTTTAAATCAAGTTTTCCATAGTATACTTCATGGTCCTCACTATATCATCTCCTAGTAGGTTTTTTAATCAACTCCATCACCATGAAACTCCTCTTGAAGAACATCACCCTGAACCATTCCTAAACTTTAGAGATCTTGAACAATAAGGTTTTGAAGAGGAAGAAGAGGATGTTGAATAAATAGTATATTAAGAGGAGTAAAAATGGTTGAAAGACATCCTTTCCTAGCCTTCAACACCAAAATCCAATTAACCTTCCTATGTATGATTCTATTCCTCCTAATGCTACAAAAAGTCTTCCTAATATCAATGGAGAGGGTCTTGTTACCCCATCTAAGCATATTAGGTATATTTCAAACTTTTTAAAATTTCACAATATCACCCAAGCTAACATAGATATTCGACTACTTGCCATGTTCTAAAGGGGAAGGAGATTGATTGGTATAGGACATTAGAAGTTGGTTGTATTACTAATTGGGATGGTTTTGGAGAGTTTTTGGTAAATAGTTTCAAAAATAAGAGTGACCATACTTCACTAATCCACTAGCTGAATGTGATAAAGAGAGGTCCTAATGAATCCATGAGAGATTTCAATGAGAGATTTCAAAGAACATGACATACGATGCCACCTATTATGAGGCCTCCTCCAAGCTTTGTATTCCCCACCTATCTTAAGGCTATTGACACTAATGTAGCATTAATTTTTCAATCAATGGGAGGATTTACTTTACTCAAGGCATATGAGACAACCATTGAAGCTGAGAATAGTTTGATACAAGATAGGAAATTACCTTCAAGAATCTCCATGAATTTGTTATTTCATCATTAAATTGAAGCCCCAAATATAACACAAGTTATAAATACTAATATCAAAACTAAAACCACTCCCAAGAAGGTAGATGATGATATAGATAAGGATGAGATGATTTAGTCTTTTGCAAGCCCAGCTCAAGCAAGCACAAATGTATGCAATTGCTTCACCCAATCCTTAATACTATCCTCAACAAGGTTATAGACCTCCACCCCAATACACTGACCAAGGAAGAGGTCAAGGTCAACAAGGTTTCAATAGGAAACCCAATGCCTATAATCCTCATTCCATTCCATCCACAAAAGCTGTTGTTCCAGTCCACACCAATATAGTTTAAGGAGAGGAACATTTGGATCATTGGGGGAAATATCAAAATCAATTTATGCATAATGGTGGAGAAGGTAATCAAGATTTTTTAGCTCAAGAAGTAGCTACTCCTTATGTTACATCAAAAGAAGTGAATCTCATGCAAATAAATGTTCAAGGAGAAGGTAGCGGCCAAAGTACTGGTTTTATGAACTTCTAAGTAGAAGAAAATTATGTGGTGTATCAAAATACATCAATTTCATCCAAAATAAGGGCTAAAATAGGGATTTAGGAGATACTGCAATATCACAATTGACTCCAAGTAGTGCCCCTCCAAGGTCACAAAGTGCAAGTACCAATGTAATAGATCTTACTAGTCACAATACTCCTTAAAGTCAAAATGTGAGCAATACTACCAAATCTCTAATAAAACAAGTTCAAGCTCCTTCATTTCCTTCAAGAATTAAAGACAAGGTGAATACTTCCTCTCTAAACATTATTAATTCTTTGAAAAATACCAAGACAAGCATTTATCTTTGGGAATTATTACATATAATTGGCCAAAAGGAACTTCTACAAGACAACTCTCAAACATTCATGTAGCCCCTCAAGTTATAAAACACAATGGTGTAGCCCTTACCAACACACCTAATTATGTTCTAGAACCATCCACCAAATCTGAAAATCCTCCTCCTTTTTACCTCACACTCATTGTGGGAGACAAATTGGTTCACAATTGCATTGTGGATAGTGGGTCTAGTACATAGTGGTCTAGTACATAGTTATGCCTAAAGTGGTTGCTGATAAATTGGGACTAAAATATGAGCCTCATAGTAAGGGTGTGTTGTAGATTGATGGAACTCCAGCCAAGATGGTGGGTTTGGTTAAAGGTTTTAAATTATTCCTACATGATTTTCCAAGTTTCCCCATCTTACAAGACATTGTGGTGGTTGATCTTCCAGCTCATTTTGTTATTTTCTTGTCAAAAGACTTCACAGCTAAGATTGGAGGGTATCTTGTAGCTGATTGGTCTTTTCAATATTTTAGAATAATATATGGATATAAATTAACTATAATAACATATCCATTGGCAAGGTTCCATATTGAACCATATGTGTAGACAAGTTCAAATCAGAATTGTACGATTAGTGAGTAAGTAAAAGGTGTCATTAGTGGTGAAACATCCTTTCCCCTTGAAGGTATTTCTAACCTCTTTATTGATGAGTATGGTATTAAAAATTATGAGCATGACCCCTATGCATTCATATAATAAACTGAATTAGGATTATATTGTATGCATGAGAATAACATTCCTATACCATCACTCACTAATGAGGATCATGAACTTGAAGGGATATGGGAAATGTTTTTTGATGGTTCTAGAAGCAAGGTAGGGGTAAGAGTCAGTTTCATGTTGGTTTCTCCTTCAAGAAACTAGTATTATTATTCATATATATTCCATTTTAGTTGTACTTGAAATATATTAGAATATGAAGGATTAGTTCATGGCCTCCAATGGGCAAAGAGAAAGAGAATCAATAACTTGAAGGTATATGGAGACAATGAATTGATTATACATCAAGTGAGAAACTAAGATATATCCAAGAACCATTTTCTTAAGTCCTACAATCATAGGGTGTGGGATATAATTAATGACTTTGATTCTTTCAATAACCAAACTATACCAAGAGACTCGAATGAACATGGTGACAGGTTGGCTGTGATAGGAGCACACTTTGATATAGTTGATGATGTAAGTAAAGAGAAGGACCAAACTCACATCAAAGTC
Organism: Torreya grandis; assembly: GCA_037957365.1. NCBI lineage: Eukaryota > Viridiplantae > Streptophyta > Pinopsida > Cupressales > Taxaceae > Torreya > Torreya grandis. The sequence goes on from JARHVA010001512.1 coordinate 1,393,785, forward strand.
ATTATGAGACTTTCTATTCTAGATAAATAAGTATCTTGTAAAATGTTTGAGAGTGATAAACACATTGTACATTTTATTCAAAATGAAGTAGAATTTTCTTCAAAGAATCACAAGAAGCTTCACATTAAATATGAAGAACAAGTTATCTAGCTAAAGACAAACAAGATACCAAAGGTATTAGTTACTTTAGAGAATGTGTTCAATTAATATGATAAAATAAGGAAGGAAAGGGTAATAATGTCTATAAAATAAGAAAACTATGAAAGGATCTTGATATTTAAGGACAAACTTCTAAAAATTGGTAAGATATGTTATTTTTCTGAAAGAGAAGCTTTCATTGAATTGTGTAAACAATTTCATGATATATTTGCTTGGGAATATAAGGATTTGAAAGTGTTTGATCTAGGTCTATATCATCACACCATTGAGTTATAACCTAGAGCTAAACTAGTTAGGAAAAAGCAAAGGCCTATCAATCATAAGATAGAGGGACTAATAAAAAAAGAGCTCACCAAATTGATTGAGTTTAGAATTATTTTTCCTATTAAACACTCAACTTGGGTAGCTAACCTTGTACCTATTTGAAATAAGAGTGGAGAGATCAGACTTTCTATAGACTTTATGGATCTTAATAGAGTTTCACTCAAAGATCATTACCCACTACCTTCCATGGAGCAGAATTTACAAGTGGTTTTAGGTTCTCAATGCTTTTCACTACATGATGGCTATTCAGGTTATAACCAAATATTGGTGAATGAGGAGGATCAGTTCAATACAAAAATCACCATAAAATGAGGAATATTTTCATATATAAATATGAATTTTGGTTTGTCTAATGCTGGTGCTACCTTCTAAAGGGCAATGGACATGGCCTTTAAAGGTTTGATCAATAAGTTTTTACTTGTATACCTTGATGATATAAAATTTTTTCCAAGGATGCTAATGACCACATGAAACATCTAAGGCAAGTCTTTGAGAAGTGTAGAGAGTTTGGAGTTTTGCTTAATCCAAAAATATATATCTTTGTTGTTCATAAAGGTAAATTATTGAGTCACATTGTGTCAAAACAAGGCTTGTCTATTGATCTTGAAAGGATTGAAGCCATTCTAGGCTTGTCTTTGCCCTTACATAAGTAAGGTTTGCAAAGTTTCTTAAGCAAGATTAAATTTTTAAGAAGGTTCATTCTAGGATTGGCTAATTTGGTGAAGCCTATTACAACCATGCTTAAGAATAACCAAGATTTTTCATGGAAAAAGGAAGGTAAGAATAGTTTAGAGTCAATAAAACAAGCAATTTTCCAATATCCTACTCTCTTGAACCCAAAATTTTCCAAATATTTCATACTATATACTTTTTCTTACCTTGACACAATCTCAGTTATGCTTATGCAAAATAATGATGAGGAAGTTGAACAACCCATTGCATTCTTCAGTCAAAGATTGGAAAATTATGAGGTCAAGTTCACATTTGTTGAGAAGCAGTCTCTAGCTGTGATAAGAGGTTTGAAAAAGTTTAGGCACATGGTTTCAAATAACAAGATACATGTCATGGTCTCTCATCCTAGCACTAAAGAGTTCCTCTTAAGCAAAGACCTCAATGAGAAGAGAGTTAGGTGGATCACAAAGGTAATGGAGTATGATGTTAATATCAAGGTAACAAACTTGGTAAGAGGAAAGGGGCTGTGTAAACATCTAGCTTTAGATCTTCAAGGGCCAAAATAAGAAGTCTTGGTAAATCAAGCTCATCCCTAACCAGTTAGTCACATACCAATTCAAAGTTAGACACAAGACATCATTGGTTTCCTCCAAAATGGTGATTGTCCTAATGGTTTGAAAAAAGTGATAAAGAAGGTATTTTAGATTGTAAACGATTACTTATTGTCTTGTAGATAGTATTCTCTTTTAGAAGGATATGAATGGTGTGCTACTAAGGTGTGTTGACAATGATCAGTTTGGAATCTTTCTAGAAAATTTTCACAATGGTGATCTAAAACTTAGAAGTTTTGGTTGAAAAATATTTCAAGAACACAAAAATAACATAGTAACAATGAATTCTCTGAGAAGAGATGTTTTATTACTCAAGATCACAATACAACTATATGCTTATCTCTAGGAAGAGATGTCTAATTTCCATTTCTGGTTATATATTCATTTATACACATTTTGAAAGTAGGGGGAGGATGTGGAAGGTCACCAATCTCAAGGGAGATGAATTGGTTTGACTTCCATGATTTAAAACAATACAAAATTTGAGGAATTACTACTTTTAGAAACTTACTATTTTTAAATTTCACTACTAAAATTGAAATTTGGTGCACTTCCATTGAGTTTTCAGGGGTCAAACTTCATCGATCAAAGCTCTTGCCATTTCACCATGTTATCCTCATTCTTATATTTCTAATGGTTCAAATGACGAGTCAATTAGATCTGTGATGCAAAAGTTATGGCTCCTAGAAGTTCCATCATCAATTGGGGTGGAACCATCACAAGAATTATCACCTAAATTATTGCCTAGATCATTCCTCCCTCCTTGATAAGAAATGGTCCCCATTGCATCAATGTTCCTCATTAGGTGTGGAAGTTGTGTCTTGATTTGATTCTCTATGAGCCACTCACTTTGGTGGCTAAGATGGTCCCTTTTGACCACTTGATAAAGCGAAATAGAGTGTCTTCTTGTTGTCTTCATCTAGGTGTCCACAATCTAATCCTCCTCCACTGGAGCAAGACTATGGATCAATCTCATCAATGTCCAATTGTTCTACTATGATTGAAGTGTCAAAAAGAGGTGTATGATATGGTTTGAGGAGCTCCACATTAAATATTAGATGTAGACCAAGGTAGGCTGGTAGGTTTAACTCAAAAGCATTTTCTCTAAACTTTCTAGTGATGGTGTAGGGACCATATTACAGAGGCTAACTTTTTCTACGTGGGCCTGCAAGTCATTCCTTTTGAAGATGCAACCAAATCTTGTCACCCATAGTAAAATGGTGTGCAATCCTATGTTTGTCATGTTGTTTCTTATACTTCTTGATTCATCTTCTCCAAGATGTCATGAACTTACTACTAGATGTGTTTCATTTATTCAATTAACTTTGTTACTTTTGCTACCTCAAATCTTCCATAAAGTTTGTATTCCATGGTAGAGAATGGAATAGTTATATCAATTGGTACCATGGGTTGGAATCCAAAGCATACTTAGAATAGATTGTGTTTGGTTGAGCTTTGTAAGGCCTAATTATATCCATGTTGTATGAAAATAAGCCCCTCATTCCATGTGCATGGATGTTTGGAGTGATAAATCTGAATCATGTGAATAATCAATTGGCTCACCACCTCTATCTAACCATCAATTTTTGGATGGAAGGCTATGGACTTCATTAGCTTGGTATCCATCATCTTCCATAGAGTGGACTAGAAGATGCTCAAGAACCTGTTGTCTCAATCTGAGACAATGGACTTGGGAAGACCGAAATGGAGCCATACATGACTAAAATATAATTGAATAATTTCTTTAGTAGATATATTTTTCTTACAATCAATCATGATAGTCATTTTTGAAAAATGATCAACTACAACAAAATTACAGTCCGTGCCATGTTTTGAAGTGGGAAAACCTGAGAGAAAATTCATTGAGATAGATTCCCAAGGCCTGGTTGGTTCTGGCAATGGCATGTACAATCCTTGCTTCTTATTTTTTAGCTTGGCTATCACACATGGGGTGAAATATTTGAGATACCTTTCCACATCCTTTTACATATGGGGCTAGTATAAATGTTTTTGAAGAACTACCAATGTCTTTTCTACACTGAAGTGTCTAGCTATCCTACTGAAATTGGCTTCCCATATCATCTTTTGTTGCTCTGTAGCTAGAACATAGATGTGCCCCATATGACAGAGGACATTATCTTGTAAATAGAAATTAGAAATATGTTTACCTTTCTAAAACCCCTGATATATATCAGCAAAGGTAGAATTTTCTTCATACAGAGCACCCCAAGTGATAGTCTCATGACTGCATAGGTCAAGAACTATTGTGAGTACAGTAATTGGTGGGTAGCTTAGACAATCTACAACTATATTTGGTCTCCCCTTCTTGTGTTTGATTATTAGATGGAATTTTTGAAGATATGTGGCCCAATTTTTGTGTCTTTCATTTCTTAGTTTTCTCTATGTCTGGATGAATTCTAATGGTCTGTGGTCAGTGTGGATGACCATCTCTTTCCCCAAGATGTAGTCTTTCCATTATTTTTAGGCTTACACAATGGCATAGATCTCCTTGTCATATGTCATATATTTCCTAACTATATCAGTAAAAGTTTCACTATGATATACAACAAGATGGCCATGTTGTATGATGACAACTCCTATAGCATATTCAGATGCATCTATCATCAACTCAAAAGGTTGATGCAAATTTGGCAAGGCAAGAACAAGGGATAAACAAAGTCTATTCTTCAAATTCTCAAATGACCTTTTTTTATTTCACCCCATTGAAATTTGGCTTTATCTCCTCCTTTAGTCACTTGGGTTAGTGACCAAGCAACATGTGAAAATCTAAGAACAAACCTATGATACAAATTTGCAAGACCTAAGAAGCTATGAAGTTTTTTTAGGGTCCTTGGTGTAGGCCATTCTCAAATAAACCAAATCTTTTATGGATCAACATGGACCCCTTCTTCATTCACAACATACCCAAGGTACTAAATTATTGTCATCCATAATGTGCATTTATCGATATTTGCATATAACTTGTTCTCTTGAAGAGTTTGAAGCACCTTACAAACATGTTGCAGATGTTCCTCCTATGTTCTACTATAGATGAGTATGCCATCTAGGTAGACAACCATGAATGAGTTGGTGAAGGGTCACAAGATGCCATCCATCATCTTCATGAAGGCTGCAAGTGCATTAGTTAAGCCAAAAGGCATAACCAACCATTCGAAGAGCCCCTCCTTAGATTTGAATGCAGTCTTCTAGACATCGGTGGGATCAATGGGAATTTGGTGATAGCTAGATTTGAGATCAATTTTGGTGAATAACTTCACACCATGGAGTTGGTCCAGTATGTCATCAATCCTAGGGAGAGGGTAGTGGTTCTTCACAGTGATTTTATTCAGGGCTCAATAGTCAATTCAAAGCCTCCATGTTCCATCTTTATTTGGTGCTAGGATAATTGGGTTGCCACAAGGTGAAGAGCTTGGACTAATGTAACCCTTTTGGATCAATTCTTGAATCTATTTTTTTATCTCATCATTCTCCAAAACTAATTTGTGATACACAGAATTGTTAGGCAAAGGTGACCCTAGGATCAAATCAATAGAATGTTTTACCTAAAAATGCATTGAAACTCCTATGGGTGACTTGAATAAGTCATCATATTCTCATGTGATTTGTCCCATATACTTTTGTTTTTGTGTTTATTGTGTATTCAGGATTTCAACATCAGCCTTCTTGGATTTTTATGGTTTGACCACCATGAGAATGAATTGCTCTATCTTTTCTACCAATTTTTTACATTTCTTGGCACCGATTAGGGAGATAGACGTGGGAGGTGGTACCCTATAGTATCATGTTCCAAGAGTGAGGGTTTTTCTTTGAGTTTGTGATTCATAGATGCCATGTTGATCATACATGAACGACTAACCAAGGAGTACATCACAAACATCTAGATTGACCACATCACACAAGACTTCATCTTGGAAAAGTTTTATTTCATATGAAAGAAGACATTGATGGGTGACATAGAGGTCTCTCCCTGGGCTCAACCATCCAATACTATATGGCTTTGGGTGAGGCTTCATAGATAGATTCAGACTTTTCACAACTTTAGCAGAGATTAAATTCTTTTGACTCCCACTATCAAGAATGAAATGCAAAGGCTTACATTTTACCCATAATTTGGAGTGGAATAATATTTCCTTGTCATCTAGCCTTTCCTCATGGGTTTGTGATGAAGCAAAAATGGTGTCAAGATTAGCATCTACATTCTCTTCTTCATCCTCTTCAACTATAGGTTGTGTATGAGATAGAGTAGTAGATGTCAAGTATTGTGACTAAGAAATTAGTGACTTGATGGCTCGATATTCTTCTTTGGAGTGAGTTCTAATTTTCTGGTAATTACACCATTTTCTAGCCTTCTCCTTCTAAGGTTTCTAATCTTGAAACTCCTTTTGCTTCCAATTTTGGCCTCATGTTTGACCTTCCTTGTCATTTTTCTATTTTGAGGGTTGACTCTTTGTATTCTTTTTGCCATGCTTTTGCTCAATCTTCACTGCAAACTTGTATGCCTCACCAAGGGTTTTCAAATTGAAGAGTTCCATTTCCCCCTATATGTACCATTGTAGTCCACCATGATATTTGAGAGTCTTATGTTTCTCACTTTCTTGGATGCCCAATCTTGTAGACAAAGAATGAAAAATGTCTATGTAATCTTGAATAGATTGGTCCTTACCTTGGTAAAGTCATTGCCACTATATGCATAAATCATCATATGCTCCAATGGGATAGTATTCTTCCTTTACCACTTCCATGAAATCATCCCATGTAGGTTCCACCTCAAGGCCAATGTCATCTATATTGAACCTCTTTTTGTACACTTCCAACCAAGTTTTCATGGGCAATGATGCTTTCAAAAGAGCAAAAGTGATCTTTTCTCTATTGGTGAACTTATTTATAGAGTAATAGGAAGACAATTGATCCAACCAATTTTCTACTACATCAGCATTGATTTTGTCTTAAAATTTAGGAATATCAAAATTTACCTAAACCTTGAAGGGTGTTAGGGCACTAAAAGGATGGTCCATGGATGAGGATCTAGGAAGTGCAGATGAGGAGCCAAAATTTCCCATCAAAAGTTGTTGGAGAATTTGGGAAAATTATTGTAACATCTATGTTTATTGTCATTGGAGGGATTCATTCACAATTTCCTTGAAAGGATTGGATGTCTCAGTGTTTTCCTCCATTTTAAGTCATTTGGAGCAAATAGGTGGATAGTTTGGAAGCTTTATTGTTTTCCACCCAAGCTTCTTGTAGCCTGACCTCATCCTCAAGATCATACATTCTCAAGACAAACCACTATGATACCACTGATCCAAAACTTATAAGTTTTGGTTGACAAATATTTTGAGAATACAAAAATAACACTGTAATAATGAATTCTCTGAGAAGAGATGTTTTAATACTCAAGATCGCAATACAACTATATGCTTACCTCTGGGAAGAGATGTCTGATTTCCATTTTGGGTTACATCTTCATTTATACACATTTTGAATGTATGGGGAGGATGTGGAAGGTCACCAATATTGAGGGATATGAATTGGTTTGACTTCCATGATTTAAAATAATATAGAATTCAAGGAATTACTATTTTTAGACTACACTACTAAAATTGAAATTTGGGGCACTTCTATTGGGTTTTTGAGGGTAAAACTTTATCAATCATAGATCATGCCATCTCACCATGTTCTCCTCATTCTTATCTTTCCAATGGTTCAAAAAATGAGTCAATTGGAGCTACGGTGCAAAATTTATGGCTCTCAGAAGTTCCATCATTAATTGGGGTGGAACCATCACCCAAATTATCGCCTGAATTGTTACCCAAATCAAGTGTAGATGAAGGTCATTTCTCCTTAAAAATAATAGTTTAAAATATAATTATTTTTTGTTATTATTTCCCTATCCTTATCAAGGATTGCTACTCTTGGGTTAGGAGGTGTCCTCAATGTGCCTTCTTTGTAGGCAAATAGAAACTTATATCCCTTTTGTTGAATCCCATCTAGGCAGACTAGCCTTTCATGTAATGGGGCCTTGATTTCATTGGTGTGATCAACCCTCCATCAATTATTAGACACAAATGGATATTGACTGCTACTAACTACTTCACAAAGTGGGTAGAAGCTATTGCATTGAAGGAGCAAATGAAAATGCAATTTTGGAGTTTTATGAGAGTATCACAACAAGATTTGGAGTTCCCTATACTATCATTTCTGATAATGCACTTTATTTTATTAGTGATAAAACTTTTGAGTGGGAAAATAGGAATGTAATTTACTTGATTACCTCTTCCAACTATTACCCTCAAGGAATGGATTGGTTGAGTCTACTAACAAGAACCTCATCAAGATCATCAAGAAAACATTAGAGAAAAATCAAGGAGCATGGCACACCAAGTTGAAAACAACCTTATGGGATAATAATATCACTCCTAAGAGATCAATTGGTAACTCTCCCTTTGTTATTTTTTATGGGAGAGAAGCTAAGTTGTCCATCTCTCAAGATCTCCTTACTCTAGGACTTGCACATCAGCTAGAACTACTAGAAAATACTCCAATGAAAGTTAGATTGATAGAAATAATGTAACTATAAGAAGAAGGGACAATTCACATAAGACCATGAAACACCACCAAGTACTCGTGAAGAATTCATTTGACAAAATATCAATTACAAGATTTTTCAAAGAAGGTGATTTGGTTTTGAAATGGGATGAAGATAAAGCAAAACTAGGTAAACATACAAAGTTTGATGCTTTATGGAATAGCCCTTACATCATCAATAAGTGCAGCAAAGAAATTCCTTTTGTTTGACCAAGATTAATAGAGAATAATTACCTATACCTATGAATGGGATACATCTAAAATTTTGCTATTAGTCCTTGCAGGTTTGTCTTGTAAATAGTAGCATAGGTGTGTGTGTTTAGTCTTGTTTTTTATTTCAATTGTTGTGTTCCCTAAGTGTCCTATTTAAACACATGCATGTTTCATTTTTTTTTATTTTTGTTCCCTAAGTGTGTAGTAGCACAAATGTGTCTTTATTTTGTGTTTTGTTTTTATCTTGTGTGCATTGTTATTTACTTGTGTGTTTTGTGTAATGTCAGTTATTTTGTGGTCAATCCAAGGTCTATTCATGACAATTTGAGTGCTCATTTATGTGAATCCATGCCCAATGGAAGTATTTAAGCAACTAGTCTTAGGCATAGAAGGCATACCATACCCAAGAATTTCCAAGAATGTTGGTCAAATTCCACCCCCAAGTTTGCACCTTTCAAATTTGGCCAAGTCTAATACTTAGCTTTTCTTCAAAAGAAATGTTCTTTAAGAAAGCCCATAACAAATGCAAGTCTTTTCATTTTGAAAAGTTCATTTTGGTCTTTGATAAGCCTGTGCTGAATTCCTTCAATTTTTTATTTTAAGCCTTTGTTGAATTCTTTTAGAGTTTTTATCTGAAGCATTTTTCCTTAAGTGTATTTCTTTTAGACATTTCATTTTCAACTTTCCTGAAGGATAAGTCTCTAAGTAGTTACCCTACACATTTTTATGAAAGATATCTTTTCAAAGCTGAAGGCATTTCACTTTTTATAAAAGGACCATTTCAACTGTCTTGAAGGGCATTTCACTTTTTCCAAAAGGATCATTTCAACTTTTCCAAAGGGCATTTCACTTTTTTTGAAGGGTACTTTGCAATTTCTCCAAAGGGAACTTTTCAAATAGGATGCCCTTTACAAAAAATTTGAAGGGTACGTTTCAAAAAGTCTAAAGGGCCAAACAAAAATTTTGAAGGGACATTTTCAAAAATCTTGAAATATTGTTTCCATAGGAGAGTGGACCATTTCAAAAAAATCTGAAGGGTGTTTTCCTTTTGGAAGAGACATTTTCACTTTTTTTGAAGGGTCACATGAAAGAAGCTGAAGGGTATGTTTCCTTTCAAAAAAGATATTTTTCACTTTTCCAAAGGGTCATTTCAAAGAAACAAAAAGGGCCAAATAGAAATTATGAAGGAATTTTTCCAGAGAAATTAATTGAGGAATTCTTTCAAAAAACTTGAAAAGGTGCCAAAGTCCAATTCTTTCAAACATTTTGTTCGATACAAATAAAACATGATTTCCTTCATTTTTTGTTTGTCCATGGAAATTTTTTAAGGCATAAAGAACCAAGCAAAAATCCAAAGGAAAAGAACAAAGGCAACAAATTACCTGAATAAATTCTTTCGAAAAAAGTGCTAAGATAAGAAATTTGAGGAAATAAATGTCTAAAAGAAATGCCCAAGAAGTGATAGCCTGAAACATGTCAATTTCAAATTATGAAGAATAGTCATTGCTATTCAAAAGACTTAGTGAGAATAGGAGAGTAGATATGGAGGTAACAAATGATTAAATCTTGAACACCTAGTACAGATAAAGCAAGCAAAATAGACAGGTTGATGGTTTGAGTCATTGCTTCCATGAAATTGACAACTAAAGTGTCTAGAGGATAGCTAGCAGTTATTAGGAACATTTTTTAACTATCATCATGAGTTCCATCCCCCTCAGTATTGCTATGCGTTAGCTTCTCTATTTTTAATTTTGAATGCTCATGGATGATCTTCAATAGAAGTAGTTTCATATGCCACTCTAGAAGGTTTTATGCCACTTGTCACCATTCTCATTACTTGTTTTGGATAAGTAAACCTCATAACATGACATGGCTCACCCCATCCATCTCCCTCATTCATCTATAACTGATTCCCACATGTGGACACATGTCCTTGTGCCTCTTTATCTTCTCTTCTCTCTCTCTTCCCCAAAGTTCTATAAATTGAGGCATTTTTTACTATTGTAAGGACCACATTTTTGGTATGGTGAAGCCCTAATAAAATGACATTGAACTTTGTTTTTGAACATTGAATACAAGACCAATTATGAGTTGTGAACTTCTAAGTATGTGAGTGATGTATAGTGGAGCTAAGTGATAGTATCATCTTTATTCCCTTTATCCTTCACGTTTGAACAAAGGTTATGATGTTAATAGGTCATGTGAAGTGTGTTGAATTTATTAAACTCTCTTTCAAGTATGTAATTGTACTTATGGTGTGAAATCTTCCCTTTAGGTTGAGTATTTTGTTGATTGTTTCAAGCATATTGCCTTCACATTGAAACACTATGTTAGTATCTTTCAATGCATGGAATTAGTCTTGGAAAGCATTGTTATTTAGTAGAAGTGTGATATTCAGTGGGATAAATTCTTGAGGGATCACCTCTTTAGCATAGTTGTCTATTTTATGTAAACTATTGACTCTTTTCATGAACAAGAATTTGATTAGGTGATATACACTTAGAGAAGAATTCAGGTAGCTAGCCCTTTTCAATTCTAGAGACTCATCTCTCTTACAAGTTCCCACAAACTTGAGGGATGATTCAATGTTGCATCAAATTTAAGTATTTTCATATAATGTCCTTAGATGCATAATTTGATGAAAATATTTACCTTGTGTTGTTTCATTCATCTCACCTCTATATTATAACATTGATGTTAGAATTATTTGGGACTTTCAAACTAGTTTATATGCCTTGTTTCATTGTGATAGGAATATGATGGTAATGTGGAAATCATCTTGGTGTATCACCCCCTTATAGTAGGTTCAATTCATGTAATTTATAATTCTTTTCCCCACAAGTAAGCACTAGTTTAAGTGATAAGCATTTCAAGATATATTTAGGGAGCTAGCCCTTAAATCTAGAGGCTCACTTCCACTATAAGTATACCCACATACTTGGAAGTGTTCCCATGTTAACCAAATATGTAAGAGGCTTGAACACCCTCTTCTAGGGTGGAATATTTGGTGACAACAAGATTCTTAAGATACATTTGGCTACAAGAGAGAATTCACCACTATATCTCTCTCATCATGTGCTGGGGAGAATCCTCCTAGAGATGCTCAAAGGACTTGATCATGAGAATTTATGAGCTACCAACTTATCTCTACCCCTCATGATTCTCCTACAATTCATGGTGAAATTTCACTCCATTTTTCCACTTAGGAATGAGAATATTATCTTAAGGGATGCATTTAACCAACTATAACTTTTGGTCCCAAGGATTGATGAAGAGTAGAGGGTGGCCATTCTATCATTTATACACTCATACATACACATCCATGTAGATGGTTTATTGATTTGGAAATTGAGTCATAATATATGCCTCACATTGACTAAATTTCCATCCCTTAAGAGCTAATTGGATATGAGAGAGAACCCATTGTTGTGTCTCATTCATCTCGATCTAAGGAGAATCAACTGGGGGTTGCTTAGAATAATTTCTCATGAAATTTTATGAGTTGATAGCTCATCTCTACCCCTCATAGTTATCTTATAATACATGTTGTAAGTTCCTTCTATTTTCACACTTAAGGATGAGAAACTTCTCTTAAGGGATGCCTTAAAATTATTGCAACTTTCAATCCTAGGGCTCGACAAAGAGTGAAGGGTGGTCATTCTAGAATTGATATGCTAATATAGATGTGTTTTAAAATATGTTTTGTATATTGGGATAGTGATTTAGAATATACAGCTCCCAGTAACCCACTTTTTGTCTCTTAAGAGACATTTAGTTGTGAGGGAAAACATGTTGTCATGTTTCACTCACCCTAATATCCTAAACTAGGGATAATCCTTTAGGGGTTGCTTAAAGGACTCACCCATACAAGTTTAAGCTATACAACCTATGTAAACCATGTTCACCCTTATCATGATCTAAATTGAAACTTGAGCACACTTTTATGCCTATAATTTAGACAACATGAAGATGATTTTAGGGGATTCTATCTATTTAGTTCTACAAAAAATGTACCCCTCTTTATATACAAATAACTAAGTCCTCTTGGTGGCTAAAATAGGAAAAAATATGTTGATTATGATCATGTAGATTTATAGGTCATACGTGAATTGAGGAAGCCTCTTTAAGTTAATTTTGATGGGTTGTAAATTCCTACACATGTTTCTAGTTCAACAAGAAATAATTCAAGTCTTCCCAAGAGACTAGTCATCTATCTTCATCTTCTCTAAGCAATAATTTGATGAATCAACATATATCCAATCAAAACTTAGATTAGAATTATGAGATAAGGATCACAAGGCTTCAACATTAGGAAGGTATTTATTTTATGATGTTTATTGATGAGTTCATGTTATGGCTCATTATATCCAAGTAATAACCTCATTTTTTCGCTAATAACCTTCCTTTAAGTGCATTTGGATGCTCATAATAGGACTCATTATTAATTTAAATTAGAGAATAATTTATTTATCTTGATTATACTATGTAATTCATTATTATCTATTTTGACCACTATGTTCTAATAATTACATGGAATTGACATAATTATTGTATGTATAGGTTAGAATTAAGAAATATAGTCAAGAGTAGATGTTTTTGGTAGACAAATAAATGTTAAAAATCAATTTTTAATAAAATTTTATCTCCCAGGAGTCTACAAGATAACTTACCAAAATTTTTGTATAGATTCAGAGATCCCCATATTGGCTCTAGAAGTCACCAATCTAGCTTTAAAAGTCACAAGATTAAATTCAGAGATCTCTAGTCATCCTATAGAATCACTATGAGGATTTATGTGATTTATATAGAGATGTACATATGATATCTAAATAATTTTAAGACATTTTTGGAAACACTTTGAATGTTAAATATAGAATTTCTTGCCGATGGGATGTGGGTGCATTGGTTAAATTGCCTTGGTTATGTCCAGCCCCACCCAGGTTCAAATCCCATTGTGGCATGGTAGGTTGATGGTGGCCGGTGGTGATTTAGGTTAGCCTATGGTGGCTGATAGTGATTTAATTAATGTTTGTATTCGATGTAAGGGGGACCTGGGCCTCTCATTTGTGTCCTAGGCTAGTTCTATTGGCTCCAATAAAAAAGCTGACTCGTATGGCTAGGGGCCACACAAAAAACCCGTGTCTATCTAAAAAATATAAAATTTATAGAAATGGTATATCTATATAGTAAATATATTTATGGATGCTTATTATAAAGTGACTATAAATAATATTTTTCTATTCTACCTAAATGAGATTCTAATTGTTGTAAATAGTAAAGAAGTGAAACCCATTCACTAGCAATAAACAAGGAATCACACACAAATCAAAATCCAATGTTTTCCACTATTTTCCTAAGAATGTGGAAAGAATTTTTTTTATGAATAAAATAATATATTATTTAGGATATCATCTTGTTAGTTATTATTCTATTCTCAAACATTTTATTTTAAATGTTGTGATATAGAAATAATGTCCTTTTGATGATAAAGGGGGTAGATAATTAAGAAGTTATTAGTTTGAATATTAACATTTTCTATATTGTAAAAATTTCCAGATTAATGAGAAGTTGAGTTCATGAATTATTTCCAGTATTAAGAGTGTTTAATCCTATTCTGAAAAATAAGGATCTATTTGGTATTTCTTTATTTATTATGCACTGTTATATGTTTTAAGTTTGTTATCCATTTTCATGCAAAGTATTATTTTATGTGTTTAACCTATAGGGCTATTTCTGTGTGTGTACTTACCTCCAAAAAATTACTTTCAATCATTTACCTTTCAAGCACTTACTTTCTAATATTTTCATTTCCATCAAACTAGATTAAAACAATGTGCTTTGATTTCACCCACTTACATTTCCTACCAACTAGATTAAACTGGATGTATTCAATTTTAGTTCCATCAAACTAGTTTTAAAATGTGCAATTAAATTTATTCAAGTAGTTTATTTCCTTTCACAAGAAGTAATATTAAATTTTAATTTAATAAAATTAGATTCTAGATCAAAAAATTAAATGATCAACAAATCATCCCCAAAATTAGATTGTTGGTCATAAACCTTTGTATAGCTTATTACAGAAAGTCATTAGACACTGCCTAGATTTACATGACATGTATCAAATAAATTAAGAGGATACAATTACCCTCTTTACTTATAATTAGAATATTATAATTACATTATCATCTTTGACTAGTGAACCTAGAAGTTATGCAAAAGCTAGTCAAAAGAATGAATTCGATGATGCTATGAAATTAGAGATGGATTCAATTCAAATGAATGATACATGGACTCCTATTAATTCTCCATAAAATAAATATATAATTGTAACTATTTGTGTCTAAAATAAAAAAATTCAAGAGTGGTGGTACATTTGATAATCTAAAAGTGAGACTAGTTGTAAAAGGATTCACACAAATATATGGGGTTGACTATGAGTAAACCTATGCACATGTGGCACGCCAAGATAATATAAGACAAAATATTTTTTTATTTACTCATAAAGTATGTAAAATAATTAAAATTTATGTCAAAATTGAATACCTAAATGGAGTGATCGAAGAATAAGTATATATGAGGCAGCCACAAGGTTTTGAGGTAAAGGATAGAAAATGTTGGGTATATAAGTTGACTAAGGATCTTTATGGACTAAAGAAATCTATAATAAATTGGTAGTAAAGAAATTATAGATGGTTATTGGATAAATTATTTTTAATAAATTTAAAAAAAACAAATCTTTACATACAAGCATTGAGTTCTAGTTTTTATAAGTTTGTCTCTATGTAAATGACTTGATATTTACAGACAGCTCTATGGAGATGTTAACAAGATTCAAGGAAGCTGTGAAATAATAATTTGAGATGAATGATATTGGACTTAATAATTAATTTATTGGCATGTGAATTCATTAAAATAAAGAGGAAGTAATCATTTGTAAATCCAAATTATTCCAAGACATATTAAAGAAGTACAATATTCACGATTCTAAACTAGTAGATAATCTAGTTACAAGTGGATAAAATATAATGAGAGATGATTTAATTCCTTTGGATGATGAAAATAATTTTAGAATCATGCTGGTAGGTTTGATGTATCTCATTATGATAAGACTTGATATCAGTTATGGGGTTTCTTTAGTTTTTAGATATATGGACAAAATGTTACTCAATCGTTTGCAAGCAGTAAAGAGAATTTTAAGTTATGTAAGAGGTACTTATAATAATGGTATTAATTTTAGACCATAAATTTAATTATTTATAATTTGATACATATATTCAGATTAGGGAGGATCTCTTGATGATAAGAAGTCAACTTCAAGTTATTGCTTCACACTAGGAAGTGGGTTGCTTTTATGGTCTTCAAAGAAACAAACTACAATTGAATTATCCTATATTAAAGCTGAATATACAACCCTTAAATAAAATTAAACACAAGTATTATGGATAATAATACCATTAGCTGATTTTAGAGAGGTCGCCCTTAGTCAACATGATTTTTTTGTGATAACAATGGGCAATATAATTGTCCAAGAATCTAGTTTTCCATGATAGAACCAAGCATATTGAACTCAAGCATAATTTTGTCAAAGACTTTGTCAATGATCAAAAAATAAATTGAGTATGTGAGAATTAAAGATCATTTTTTTTATATTTCCACCAAGATATTATTGAATAATATTTATGGAAGACTTAAGGTGGTGATAAGCATTTCTACTTTTGCATTAAATGGGAGGAATTTTGAGTATGATGTCAATGTATACACTTTATTATTGATGTTATAATTATTTTTATTTGTGTTTTATTAGTTTAATAATTTATTTATTTCATTTATATCCTAGATTAATTTTTTGGTCAATTTTAAA
The DNA here is from genome assembly GCA_037957365.1 of Torreya grandis. NCBI lineage: Eukaryota > Viridiplantae > Streptophyta > Pinopsida > Cupressales > Taxaceae > Torreya > Torreya grandis. Next base: position 1,410,231 of record JARHVA010001512.1, read on the forward strand.
TACTTTTTGGAACTTAAAAAATATCTCGAAGTGCCAATAGAGTGTAGTTTATTGAATGTGTACTTAATTGAGCTCTTGAACACTTATCCATTCATATCCAAGATATGTGGCATATTTTTTAGATCCGAGTTAATTGTAATTAAATTTATGTTAGTCAATTTCATAGTTTGTATATATTTGGGATGCCTAAGTGTCTAGTGTGCATGAGTTTCTTACTTGCTAAGAAAAGATTCTTGCATGTTGACCTTATCTTATCAATAACTCAACCTTGTTTTCATGAATATACTCTCAATTATCTTAGAGTTTATTTTTCAGAGTCTATTTTTATTTTAATTAGTGGTTAAGTAAATGTCTTAATTATAATTCAATTTATAAGTTTTTTAGACATAACTTATCATGCAAATTATATTGTAATAGGCTTGTTTTAGATTTAATTATTAATAAAGAATTGTGCACAAGGAAGTGTGGTGCAATATTTATTCTTAGAAAACCCTTTTTAAAGTATTAAGATTTGATTTTATTTTAGGTATTTATAAAGTAAAACTAGAAAATATATATTTTTTAGTTTGAAGTTATTCAATACATTTTTTGTCAACAATCACACTTACAATACTACTAGATTAAAAGCTAATAGTTATAAGATAGATTTGTTGATATATAGCTTCAAATTTAGAGTAAATAAAATAATATTTCCACTCCCTTCACACATTCAAAACCTTCATATCTATTGTTACACTACTTTGAAAACTTACAGAGGTCTCTTATTTCATATTCTATCTACTTTTTTATTTTCTACTCATCTACACAAGATGGAAAACACCTATATGCACCCTCTACCCTATTTTTAATCAATGGAGGGTGTATTTATATTTATCTAGCTAAGATTTAAAAAATCACATGTTCATGCAACTCATTTTTTGTAATTTATCTATGTCTTCTAACCATGTTTATTTTATGTGTAAGATAATACAATACACTAACACCTTCTACCCAACCCTTTACTCTAAGCTAGAAGATATCTCTGCACAATCTCAACCTCTCACATTTTTTCTACCCACACTTTCTCTTGTGGAAAATAAAATCATCAAAATATCTCAACCTCCTTTGTATTCCAATTATTTCCTTGAATGAAGAACAACCTCTACATCTTGTACCTAACAATCTTATTGGAAGATGATCGTATCTAGTTTCAATACACACTCATAAATGTAGAAAACATGTAATATAACCCTAATCTAATAAAAAATTATGTAGTCATGGTTAGGGATCCAATGAATGACAAACTTAGACCATGCATCCCTTAGATTAAACATAATAAATTGACTAAATTATAGTCCTACACACAAAAATAATTAGATAAACTAAAATAACAATGTTATTTATTTATTTAAATGATGAATTGTAGCTTTAATACACATGATATCTTAATTATATACTTCTAAAATCACTACAGTCTCATAAGGAGATGCATTACGACCTCGTATCCATAGAACTCTATTGTTACTAACTCACAATATGTTTAAGTAATATAAAACTCTCAGATCTAATCTCCACTACCCAACTAATCTTCTCCAAAAATTGTCCAAGTTTATCCCAATAAATTCATAAAATGAGAGGTTCTAAGAGGATTCCCCTAGAAAAAGTGTAGGGCATGCTTATATAGACACAAGACCTACCTACTTACATTAAATGATTTTACTCTAGTAACAACATTAACACACCTTATTAAATCATAAATATTAATAAATTTCACATTTACTAGGCACAATAACATGTTATATCTTATCACATTAAGAAATAGGTCACAAATAATATTAAATGAATCCTTATCAGATTCATTTACTTTAGTGATCAAACATCTAATGGTCAGCAATTAATCTTTTCATAACACGTCACCAAGATCATCACAAGTTCATATATTATTTTGAATAGATCATACCTTATTTTAAATTAGCTATGTACAAGTTCTGAACAAATAGACATTGTGAAAAAAATACAACTTTACATCATAAAAAAATTTGACAAATGAACTCAAAATGGTGTCAATGTGTTTCTTATTAAATCACAAGTTCCCATGAAATAGATAGTGTATTTTAAATTTTATAAGAATACCATGATAGTGTGTTGATATATATTTTGATAGATGGGTTTAGAATGATGATAATAATGTCCATGTAAAATTACATGTTACTGCAAGGCCTATACCATTTTTTTACATTTTCACACAAATATGTAATAGAACGAAAATATATGAATTGATAGATATTTTCTTTGGTTCATTTTCATGCTTCCTACAAAGTTTCAAGTTATCTCAAGCTCTAAAGTTCAAATGCAATAAAGGATAAACTCACTACAAATTTATAGAAGTGTCTCAAACTTACTACAAACATTTTAACAACAAAGATCTGTAATCTTACTTATTACTATCCATGATACTCATTTTTTTGGTTGATGCAAGATTGCATGAGGATCTAGATGCTCATTCATCATTTTTTATTTTTATCAAACATGCCCTTTGAATTATGATTTCACTTTTATGGTTTAAAACTAAATCTAAAAATAGCATATTTGAACTAAAATTGAAATAATTTTTTTTTTAACTTTAACTCAACTAAGCACATTTATTTGAACTATAATTAGAGAGATTGAAATATAAAACTTCTAAGTATACCCTAGATTTATTTGGAATTACTAAGTTGGGTGTGTTTGATCTGTAGGTTATTTTATATATTAATCCCAAGTGTAAATAGTGAAAACAACCCAAAGGTCACTGACTACATAGGTTTCCACCATTCCATAATCACAATATCCCATCTTTGAGGTACATAAAGAGTATCTTCATAGGTTCATTACATAATCAAATAACTGAGAGGCTTCCCATTGGCCTACAAAAAAATCATATGCACTTCCTATATTCCATGAGTTGTGTGGAAGCTAAAATTCATACACTTTGTTGTTTGATGGATTGAGTGTTCGATTAGTACCCTTCACACCATAGATTAGATTTTTTTAAAAAAAAAAATCCCCCTAAAACAATAGCTCCTATAAGTTTTAAAACTATCACAACATAGTTCTAACCTAGGGTTTCTACTAAAAAAAGAATACACGTTCAAATAATTTGAAATGTCTAAAAAAGGTACTCATTAAAAAATATTAGCAAAAGAGAAAAGTGTTTGAAAACACATAATATACATGCCTAAAAAAATCACACCAACCTAAAAAAAATTTATTTTTGGTATAAATTTTGATAAAACTAAAATCCCCAAAAATATGCCAAATTTTTACCTAATATAGAAGGAAATTTTTTTTTAGAGGCCAAGATCTACTGTCTAGTAACTTTTTAGATAAAAAAGTAATTTTATTTTTACATTAATCCTAAGGTAGCCTAAAACTATTGTATAATTGACATAAAGGGATGGTTATATATTGGGGACAATATCTATTGTATGGTGAATTTTTAGGTTAAATGGAGCAATTTTATATTTTTCATGATTCCCAAGGTAGCCCAAAACTCTCATATAGAAATTGAATCAACAGTTGATGTAGAAGGACAATTTGTTTTAGAGGCCAATAAATACCATTTAACAAGTTTTCAAATCAAACATATAACTTTGTTTTTTTTCTAAACCTTTAGTACCCCACTACATTCACCAATTTCTGATCAACCAAGATCCCCTCAGTGTGAGGTGAGAGAATAATATTGGCTATTTGCAATAGAACACTAAAATTTGGGCTTGGCCCTTAATAAAATTACATATCTAAAAATGAAACCTACATGTAAAATGAGGTAAAGCTTATATAGCTTTTATGCCAAAATAAATTATCTAGATATGGTTGAGAATCATGTTAGCTACCATAATAAATAAAGCCACAATACATGTAATGATATAAATTAATGAAATATTTAAATACAAAAATACACAGATTTTCCATGGGTAGAATGACTTCCTCTTTAGATTAAAAGGCTCTGGCCTAAAGTGTCATTATAATAATAACTTTCTTCCACAATGAATACCTCAAGATCTCTATGATCTTATATAGATAAGAAGGAGGATAGGTAGGGTTTGCAAAGTAGTTAACTTGTATAATGATTATTCTAAAAAATAATAATACACTATTAATAATGGTATTCAATCAAATCAATAACTTGATTGATACTCTTCTCCAGTTATAGTTTGTAGATAAGTTTACACTAATTAGTGATTACCAATGAATATTATATTAAAAAGGCATATTAGAACCATATAATAGTGTATGAGTATTTAAATAATTGTGTATAATGACAATTTTTACATATAAGGGATTTTTCTAAGATTTGAGAGGCTTGGGCTAATTTTAATTTATTTCAGTGAATGTAGTGGGCCTAGGTGAATGGAGTAGATCTTATTAGTAGGAATGGTTACCCCACATCATTTATTTATTGAGTTCAGATGAGATTGTGCTATTAGATAGATCTATAATTTGGAGGATAGCTTAGGTGGGTTGGTTGCTTATCCAATTGGTATTTATGTGACTTTTTCATCTATTACAACATAGATTGGAGCACATTATGATTTCCATAGGTGAGTGGAAAATCATCATAGATTACACTATCACTATGGGAGACTACAAATAGTATTGAGGATTGGAGATGGTCTAATTATTTTGGTGTTGGTAATGTACCTAATGTGAATATAAACTATGGGGTCATATTGCTAGGAATGGAGAAGCCATATATCCCCACTATCCTCAAGATTAGCACACAAGTCCTTTGTTTTCAATTTGGTGTGCTAAAAAGGTATCCTCCAACTCAAGATAGTTATGTAAAGAGGCACTAGGAAGATGATGAAAAAATGTAAGACTTGACCTATTAAGATTTTATGGAATGTTTGAAGCAATATATTATCATTAATTTTATACTTCCCAATAGAAGCCATGAAGTATCTAAGGTATAGGTAAATATATCCACTCCCATTAAATATTGAGAATGTATGTATTATGAAATCATGAGGCAATGGTGATTTGAGGATTTTAGTTATTATAGGATTTCCATATGTAACATCAAAATCAAGTGAACAATAATATACAATAATTTATAAATATTTATCATGTAATTTATATTGTAAGGTACCCATTGCATGTCTTAGAGTTATGATATCTTGGGAATGCATGCTTAAATTATCAAGGTCTCATTTAATAGTGTAATTTTACCACTGATGGTAACTATAGGCACACTATTCCTCATAGGTGTGGAGGATGAGAATAAATCATACAACAAAGATGAAACATGTATCTCATTAATTTTAATCATATTGATAATCAATCAATGAAAAAATAAAGGAATAGGTTTGGATGAGTGAATAAACCCTAGCATAATAATCTAAAACATAGCCAATCTCTAAGGAAAAGAGGGTTTGAAAAACTATTAAGATGAAAGTGTGAAAAATTCATGGTTCACAAATTATGTGTTACTATTTTATTCTTTTTGGGAATTAGAGTGTTTAATTCCTAAGCAAATAAAGGTCTAAGTAAATGTAAATTAGTAATTGATGTGTCTCAATCAACCTAATAATTTATGTAAAAATATGTGTATTTTATCTTTTCTAAAAATATTAAGAAGTGTAAAGAAATCAAACTTAGCTTATTATAGGATAAAATGAATGATTCAAGGTCTATAAATTGTTATGCACGGATGGCAGACTATCATAAATAGGACCCAAAACTCTATATTTTTGGATTGGACAAGAGCACAAAACCTAGGACACCCTAATACTTGGAATTATAGTCCACTTTCCAACATTGTTGTCCACTTTCAGCATTGTTGTCCACTTGTAGCATTGTTGTCCTAGTAGTCTGGTTTTTTTGGGTTCTACTTGGCAGGCCTATGACACCCTAGATGTGAAATATTGAAGCCTAGATCTATGCAAAGCTTACTATGTGTTTGATTCTATCTTTGAAACCTTTAGGATCTCTTGATACTTGAACTTGAGTATAAAACTTGGGAAAGAGATAATGTTTTAGTGTGTAAAGGATACGCTGGACACACTTCACACCCTATGTATGGGCATGTTGCCTACATACCAATACTCTAAAGAGGGATCAAGTTTATGTAGTTCTCCTATTTGAAGTGCTTGGTGTAATTGTGTGATGTATGTAACTAGATGTAAAAATATAATATACTTTGGATGACTAGAGACTAGTATGAGTACTTGAATAGGCTCGAATTGGTCTTGGAAGGTTGTATGCAGAGAATAGGGAAGAGTGCTTGAGTGTACTTGTTTATATTCTTATTTATTTTGAATGAGTGCCAAACCTTCTAAATGGAAATTGAATGGAATTCTATATGGAAATGGATGATCATGGGTTAGATGATCTTGTATTAGGCCAATAGGGGAAAAGATAAGGAATCAAGAGAATTTGACCATTTGAGGCTAAAGTGAACTTGGACAATAGCATCATAAATAAAACACCCCTAAATTTTGGTCTCTTGTCCAAGTTGGGTGATATTTTCCTAGGATGATGAGACCTAGGGGGATGGATCTAGGTCTGAGAGGGTTGCATGGGTCTCAAAAAGCTAAGTATGGGAAGCTATGAGTGATTGGGAATCAGTGAAGGTTTAGCCAAGAAGGTTTGAGTGAGCAAGAAAGAGGACCTATAGGTTGGGTGTTATTATCCATACCTAAGTCATCCAATTTTTCATTTTATATGATTACATTTTCCCCTGATTTATTCTAGTGATGTAGCAAAATGAAATACTAGAATAAAATTAAAAAAAGCATACCTTAACTTACTTATAAGGGACAAGCTCATGAAGTTGTGTGATGGTGGATGTGTGTAGAGAGAGCATACTATGTGTGTGAATATGTAAATAAAAACATAAATTAGATCAGTTATTACTAGATCCATTATATCTAAAATAAGAAAATACAAAATCTGAGTAAAGGAAGAGAGAGGAATGAATACACATCACTAGTTATGCAAACCAATATAAACCCTGTTATGATGCTAGATTGTGTTGAGTATGTGTTGAATCAAGAGTAATATCATGAATGGAGTTTAGTGCTCAATTATCAAAAATTTGGATCAATAATTTAAACTCCATCATCACCAACTAAGTGAAGTTAATTAACCATGCATGTGCTAATTGATGTTTGGACTATATGTTTAATCCCTCTAAATAGGTGGCTCAACAATACAAAGGTTAGCCCTTTAGCTCCATCATTTCCCCATGAAGTGAATCTATGAATTGATATCAGTATAGAATATATGTCATATGAGATGGATCTTGGAGCCCATGAATGTGTTTTAAATCTAATGCTATGGTGTGGATAGTTGAATGTGTGCTAGAAACTAGGCCACTTTTGGCCATTTTGAAAGATAGATATTAGACTTGTATAAAAGCCACTCTGAAACTAATGTACTAGGCTTATATAAAATCTAACTTGGGTACTCAAAAATATAAACTTATATGAAATTTTAACTTGAATTTAATTCAAACCACCTGCAGATGGAGTAAGGCACACAACTACTGAGAATGCCTAGAATAAACTGAACTTAGAAACAAAAGAAGATCAATGTGTTGTGCACATTTCCCCCAATCACTGATGTCTAGAACATATATTTTGATCTATAATTTATGCCAACTACCCAATTTTAACTAAAAGTGAGGACCATCATGTTGTGCATGATAACCCCTTGTATCTAAGAAAACTATGCTAAAACTACTAAATTTAAAGGATCTAAAAGTGCAAAAATTGTCCCTCAACTAAAATTTTTGCCTATTTTTGGAAACCCTAAGTGTTTTTATACCTATAAAAGAGTGTCAAAATATTAACACCAATATTTTTGGTGCTACTATCCATTTTTGGTGCTACTTCCAGTGTTAAAATTGACTGCTAATATGAGACTATTATTGTTTTTCTGCTCTGATTTGACTGGTTTGACCTCTAGATTCTATGATAATTATTTTGAATGTTATTGTTTTGATTTATAGGAGGTTTTATCTCTATGAAAAATCCCCTATTTGATTCCCCCTCTTCTGAGGGTAGGAATGATAAGCATGAAATGACTACCTTCAGAAGAAAAGTGTTATGTAAGTGTGTTAATTTGAATATATATATATATATATATATATATATATATATATATATATATATATATTTGATATTTGAAAATATGTTCCAAGATATAGTAAATGTTTGTACTGAGATATTGTTAGATCAACATGGGTATGCCTAGATAGATATAACAATGTGAAATCATGCACAAAGTACTAAACTAGAACTAGAAATGTTAATTTTTAGTTGTTAGTTAGAGGGATGGATCACGATGTCCATCATGGCATCCAAGAAGAAAGATAAATGCATGATTGGAATCATGGAATTGCACATAGTGAGGAGTAAATAAACAAGAAAGAATATGAAGTAAGAATCATACAAAGGTGGCTAAAGGGCCATGCAAGAAAGGGACATGGGCACACGTCACTCAAACTAGAAAAAAGCATGGAAGGCATGTTCAAATGCCACATACACATACAAGTGAAATGAGAAAAGTTGGAACACATGCCATAGGCACATAGAGGAGTATAAATAAAATACATTGGCAAATGTCCTAAGGCACACACATGAAAAAAAGAAGCAAAGGACATTGGCAAATGTTCTAAGGCACAAGCAAGAGACAAGATAGAATTGAAAATGCAATCACATAAGCTACACTAGGTAAGTAGAGAAAACAAGTAATAATTGGTAAGAGACAAGCATATCTGATTGATCAAATCAAATGTGAGAGTATGCAAAACATGTGTAGTACAAGACTAGGTATATGCTAAGAAATATACAAGTGTTATATATTGGTGTAATTTCAATGTAGCAATGTATGTAATCTAGTAAGGAATATGCATCAATATGATAACTCAGAGTGTGTAGTATAGGATTGACATAACCTAGATGGTGTAGTCATGTAGAAGATGCCCCCAATGGGTGTGTATATCAATGTGTTTCTCAAATGTATAAGTAAGAATTTCCCCTCTATGGGTAGAATGAAGCAATCAAGTAGCTAGATGTCATTGCACACACCCAAAGATCAAGTGAAGCACGGTAATGTACAAAATTGACATACAATAGCATGAAATAGCAACTATAAGTCCTATCATGATAGTAGTGATGTAAAGCATGGATGATGCATACAATCAAAATGTTTTAGTAATTTTAGAAATTTTTTGAATGTTTTTTGTATTTTGAAGATATTTTAACTATGTATAATCAAGCAGGAGATAATATGTACAATCACTATTGGAAAGAAATTATGTACAAATATATACATCATAATATAAAAGACTAGGTTGGTGGTGGGAAGGGATCCAAAGATGGAGCCTGTTGGGGATGGAAATGGAGGAAAGGATCTTGGTCATCATCAAATGAATCAAGATCATCATCATAAGTATCATCATATGTTGCAAATGGGTGTCCCATTAGATGAAATAGTCAAAGATGACTCTATAAGTTGACAATACTTGAATGGTTGGTTATCTGTCAAACATGTGTATAAATATCCATCATGGAGAAACTTAATACATTGATGGAGAGTAGAAGGAATAACACCCATGGTATGTATCCAAGGTCATATAAGTAAAACATTATAGTGGAGAGGACCTAACATGACCTAGAACTGTGTGGAAAGGGTTTTTGGTCCTACCATGATATCCAAAGTAATAGTACCTGAAGTCTATCATGGTATGTCATTGAACTCTTAGATGTTCTTATATGTTTTTTGCATTGATGCCAAATCTATACCCATGGCCTGTAAGAGTGTGATATTACATAAATTTATTTTGGAACCACTATCAATGAGAACTCTCTTGACTACATTTGGTTTTAACTTATATGAATAGTAGCAAATTTTGATCAATAACCATCTAAGAAGGCATGTCCTCACTATCAAAATAAATTTCATCTTCTATATTTTTTAGAATATTGACCACTGATGTAAAATAAGAAGGTTTAAAATAAAGAGGCATAGAAGTATGAGTAAGTGCTTGATAAATAATGTCCTTGAATACATTATTTTTTTGCAGTAGTTCTAACATGGAAATTTTAGCTGGAGTGTTTCTCAATTGATCAACAATGTCATATGCCTTGTGCAAATCTACCTATGTTGGTTATTTGAGCTTGGGATAGGTTGGAATAGTAGGGTGATGGGGATCCTGGGTAGGTGGAAGAGGCATAGTTGAATGTCAACTAATAACTCTAACCACATTATCTACTATCTGTATAGGATTCATAGTTGTTATGGGAGGAGAGCGAAGATAATTGACAGGTCAAGGAGGTGGAGGAACAAAAGGTGTTGATTGGGATCTCTGATGATGGGTAGCAACCTATGGAAGAGTAAGATGGATGATGCAACATGACTTGGTATGGGGGAGAGGCTCCAAAGAAGGTGATGCAAGAGATGGATTAATATTTTTAAGAATAAATTGCTTAACATCATCCCATATAATGACAAATAATCATGAAATGCAAATAATGAAACTTTGTACTAACATATGATAGACTTCATCATTCACGTACATGATAGAGCCCATTATGGTTTCTTTGTTATTTTCAAGAAATGTAAGAAAGATTTGGAAATAGTTTAGTAGCATTTTTACAATCTAGCTATAAATGTAAGGTGATACCTCAAAAAATAGAAAGGAGTTATTATATGTAACTATGGATTTTTTAGAAATATTATTCCAAGTACTGAAAAAAATGAGAATGTATTTGATGCAACTAGGGTTTTAAATGATTTGTTCCAAAATTAGTGCAATAATTTGAAAAAATTATAGAAAATTTTTAGTTTTAATTTTGAAAAATTAAGGAAAAATCTAAAATTAGTAGTATATTTTTCCTATTGTTTTGAAAGTGTTTTGGTGAAAAAATGGTCTAATATGTGAAAACTAGGGTTTGGGCAAATGTATTGAAAATATTTCAATTAATTTGTAGCTTTTTATTTTTAAATTTAAAAAAAATTAGGAAAATATTACAGAAAATTGAGATAATTAGCCCTACAATTCTAGGGTTTTTATGCAAAATTTCAAAGTAAGTTGAGTTCACCAAATGTTTTATTCTTTTTGGGAATTAGGGTGTTTAATTCCTAAACAAATAAAGGTCTGAGTAAATGTAAATCAGTAATTGATGTGTCTCAATTAGCCTACTAATTTGTGTAAATAGATATGTATTTTATCTTTTCTAAAATTACTAAAAAGTGTAAAAAAATCAAACTTAGCTTATTCTGGGCTGAAATGGATGATGCAAGGTCTATAAATTGTTTTGTAGGGATGGCAGACTAACATAAACAGGACCCAAAACTCTATTTTTGGATTGGATAGAATGTCAAACTCATGACACCTTGCTACTTGGCATTGTAGTCCACTTTTTATCACTATTGTCCACTTTCTTTGATGTTGTCTAATTTTGATGTTATTGTCTTGGTAATCTAATTTTTCAAGGTTTTGTTTGGCAGGCTTGTGACACCCTAGCAGTGAAATATTAAAGCCTAGATCTATGTGGAGCTTGTTGTGTGTCTGATTCTATCTTTGAAACCCTTAGGATCCCCTGATACTCGAACTTGAGTATCAAACTTGGGAAAGAGAGAAAGGGTTAGTGTGTAAAGGACACACTGGATGCACTTCACATCTCGTGTATGGGAATACTACCTATATACCAATACTCCAAAGAGGGATCAAGCTAATTTAGTTCTCCCATTTGAAGTTTTGGGTGTAATTGTGTGATGTATGCAATTAGATGTTAAATTGGAATGTAATTTGGATGACTAGAGATTGATATGAGTGCTTGAATAGGCTTGAATTGGTCTTGGAAGGCTGTATGCAAAAAATAGGGAAGAGTGCTTGAGTGTACCTTCTTGTATTCTTGCTTCTTTCCTATGAATGAGTGTTAACCATTCTAAATGGATATTGAATGGCCTTTTATAGGTAAAATGATGATCATGGGTTGGATGAGCTTGTATTAGGTCGACAGGGGAAAAGATAAGGAATCGATAAAATCTGATTGTTTGAGGCTAAATTAAACTTGGACAACAACATTGAAAATGAGACACCCCTAAATTCTGGTGCTCCTATCCAAGTTAGGTGTTATTGTCCTAGGAGGATGAGACCTAGGGGGATGGATCTAGGTCTGAGAGGGTTGTTTGGGTCTCAAAAAGCTAAGTTTAGGAAGCTATGGGTGATTGGGAATCATTGAAGGTTTAGCCAAGAAGGGTTGAGTGAGCAATAAAGAGGACCTATAGGTTGGGTTCTATTAACCATGCCTAAGTCATCCAATTTTACATTTTTTATGATTATAGTTACCCTAATTCTGATTTTAAGAAAAAATAAGGAATAAACTAGTTGTAATTAAATATATCTAAGTAGACATGACTAAAAATACAAAATTTTGATCTATCTAATAGGGTAAAATGATAAATAAGTCCAAATGCTACAAATGAAACTAGACTAATAATGTAAATGACAAAGGGGTAAGAAATATTCACACTTGTTTACTATTATATAAATATGAGACTACATAAGGCCTATGTAGACTATCTATAAATTGCATGAAATAATAATATGAAAATTTCTTAATTCCTTAACCAATGGGAAGATGACACTTGTCTCTTCCCATTTCCTTACCTATTTTCCAAAATTACTCTAACTCTTTACTTATCTTACAAAGTCATAACACTTTCTTATATGAGCAAATTAGAAAGCATGGTTATGCCTTACACTTAATAAATGCATCTCCATCCAAGATCATAAATGAGGGCATGGCATGTCAAAAAATTCCTATAATACTCATAAAAAAATTCATATGTTTAATATTTTCTCAAAAGGATTTAATTCTTCCTCTAAATAACTCAAAAATACTTTTCACACCACTCTAAAATTAGGTTACTATATCCATTCTAGTTTTGAAATTCGGCCAGCCATGTTGACACATCCTTAGACCTACTTGAATTATTATAAAGTTATATAAGTCTCTATAAATGGGTAAAAGGGGTATAAATAGTTTTAGTAGACCAAAAATTGTCAATTTCCTAAATATACAACTATATCAAAACTAGGAAATGATATACAAGGTGGAAAATTAGAATTATACATAAATAATAGTTTGTTGACTACTATGTCCAATGTGATCCAAGATCTCTCGCTTGGCCACATTTAATAATATAAATCCATTGCACACATTCAAATATTTTAGCATATGATAAAAAAATAACATAACCAAAACAATCATATTTAATATGCATAATCACATCACTCACACAAACACACACACACACACACACACACACACACACACACACACACACACACACACACACACACACACACACACACACACACACACACACACACACACACACACACACACCATGAAAATCATAATATATCAATATATATGAATTACTATCAAATTTTAAATTCTCAATACCCATATACATAAATAACATGATATATGTGTGTTAACTCAAGTAGTAGAGTCATCCAAGTGACTATATAACAAAAAAATAATATCCTAAATTTTATATTAATATTACTGACAATTTTTACCTCTAAAAGTGGAACAAAATTCCATCACAAAGTAATATTGTACCCATATACCAAAACAAAATGACATAATTTTGCTAGTTTAACTAGTCTAGACTTCCACAATGTCTATGTATGAAACTACAAGATATGCACATGATAGTTTAAATATTAATACACACATGTAAGCCAAATATCTAGAATTTATTAATTATAAATAGAAGTTCATTCCCTTCAAATTATTAAAAATGAATATTGGCACCTAGTGCAAGAACAATGCAAATGAGAATTAATAGACAAGGTAAAAATTGGACTTTACATATCCCTCCCCTTATTTATAATTCCTTTGATAAGTCATTATAAATATATAAATATACATTGACAAAAGGTGATACAATTTCCTAATATTTTTTTTGAATCAATCTAGCAGTCTCACTAGTTGATGAGCACTAACATTTAACTAGCTTCAAAGGTATAATAAGCAATCCCTAAAATATCTCTAGTGTTGAATAAATATAAAATCTATCAAAGAATTAATTGAAATTCAATGCATAATGTGATTCTAGTTTAATTAAATGGCTTAGCTCCAAGGTATAAGCATATATGAAACAAGAACATGTGTGATAAATTCAGTTACCACTCAGTTATAAGAGCATAAAACATGTGTACAAATGCACAAAGAATCTCCTAGTAAGATTTTTGTAAGTAAAAAAATACAAGAGTCCAAAATCTTATTCCCAGTTTAATTATAAGCTTAGATTTCAAGGTTCAATGGGTTAACCATACCCAATAAATGTAAGATAAAGGAAAACATCCCCAATACCTAGCCATAAAACTAAATTTTTCTAACTAGTAGGGAAAAAAACTCTCAAGGTCATAAACAAAATTAATGTATAACAAAACATCTTATGAACATACATGCAAATCATTTATTATAATATTTATTTCACTTGATTAGTTAGACTATTTGTCTTTGAGTGAAAGGAAGTATTGTAATAGCGCTGAGTGCCTAATGCTTCCTGAAAAGTAGTCTAGAAACTAATCATGTATTTATATCTCTGACTAATGTATCATATAATGGAAATTATGTAAATGCGTGATTCCAATGAATAAGACTCTCACCTATGATGTGGCATTGTAAAAATGTATTCACCACTAAAATGTGTCCTACCTAGGTCTATTGTCCATGGTTACCATATTTGCCTCATGGTGGTAAGACAAACAAGTAGGCCCACTATATTTTCCCTAGAATTAGTATATCACATCTAATATTAAAATTAAGAGATAAAAACAACATAATATATGTGGGTCTTTTCATTGGCCTCAATCACTAAATAAAGTGATCCACGAGGATGGAAACAACATGTAGTGACTAGTCTTATCAAGAAGATTTCCTCGGTCTTGTATGCATCAACAACACCCTTATGAGGCATGCTAAGAAAAGAGGCTTGAATAACCTTTGAAATCACTAAGATTTAAAAAACACTTACTGAATGCTAAAAAATCAATGGAGCCTCCTCTCAATACAATTAAGACAATCCTTTCTATCTCCTCTAAGATTAACTACTATCTAGATTTGTTCATGTGCAACAAGGATTTGATGCTTAACTGATAGAAACCAAAATAAATTCTTTAAAATATTATAATTTCTATGAATATTTTAAGTTCTTTCTCCATCAATGAATCTAATTACTTCTCAAGAGTATTCTCCTTTTCCATCATTAGAATAGTTTTTCTTCATTATAGGTATCACTTTCCCCATTTCATATTTTTTGTTAGCCAAAGAAGGAAACCAACTTATTATGATTGTTAGAGATAAGGAATTTTTATAAGGGAATTCATGGATCCACACTACATGAATTGATTCTTTTATAATTATATAAAATATAACTCCACTTAATAATAATTTTTTTCTATAATTAATAAAAGGAAACTCACTCATTTTCAAGGTCTCTCATGTATTCATTTTGACATGCAATGCTCCCTTAAGCTCAAGAGAAGGATGAAATAACAATTTTCAACAACTAATCATAATAGGTAGAACACTAAAATCAAGGATATTCCACTCTTTAAAAATATATAAAGTGTTGGCCACTAAAAGGTGGCATAGTCATTGAGGGGTCTGTCGATATCCCTTCCCTTGAAATGGATGTGCGTACAACACTAAAATTCTATTAGAAGGACCTCCAATTTTCTAGGTTCACTGCATCCCATGTTTGTATAAAGCCTAAAAAACCTAACTCAAGTGGCACTTGTGATTTTTTCTATCTCAAAAGGATCAAAATCAATATAAGGTAAATAAGGAGGTTCTAGGATCTCCATTTTTAAGGTTCATGAACTCATTTAGGGTACTGTTGGAAAAAAATTGTGTCACTTCAGATTTTATTGGTTTTATGACTCACCCAAAGGGAAGTGACACAAATTTAATAGCAAATGGATAAATCATTATTGGGATGGTAATTTTTATCTACATTTGAGAGGGGTAGCTTCTTCATAGGATACTAAGTTTTTTTTTTTTTTGTATTTAAATGTGCTTTAAATTAAAAATCACAAAAAGGAAATAAATTTGGGAAATTGTGGATGCTAACAATGGGATAAAATGGAGTATAGAGGTGACGATGATAAATCCATGATAGAATAAGTGCAAAAAACCACCAAAATAACTCAGAATTAAATGTAATGGTTGGAAAAACTTCCTGTCACATAAAAACAAAAATATAGACAACATATGTAATGGACACAAAAAAAATCTGGAAGCACACAGTCTCCTCAAAAGCTAGATTAGGTACCCTTGGTACAAAGCTCATACACAATGTTTTCAATACAAAGTCTACAAACATCATGAATTACACGTAACTAATAAAAGTGCATAATTTTAATAGATTCTCTATATATGAATAGAAAGACATAATTTACAAATAGAGAGCATCAAAACCCATAAATCCAAAAATTGATCTCATCTGCTTATTGCATTCCATTGCTCAAATCCGATAAAGTACATAGCCTACACATAAAGTTGTAATTAGTGCTTCTTCAAGAGCTCAAAATAAAGAAGAACCCCCCTAAATAATATAGATTTTATCTTTCGTACAATATTTACACCCACAAAGGAGGTTGGAAAGCCATTCATTTCATTAACTCAATGGTAATTTTATTCTAACTAGAATTTTATCATGTTTAATTTCATAAATCAGGAATTTCATAGCATTAAATGCACTCTTGATATTTCATTTAAAATACAATATAAGTTCTAAAAATAACTAATTTATTCAATCACTCCAAATGTATAACTATATCTAGGGGTTCTTCCTTTTGATGTTTTTTTACAATTTTAATTAAAATCAATTAACTCTAAAAATAATTAATATTTGGATTAAATCAATTAATTTTTTATCTAAAGCCCACAAACATCAAATTTAAAACTTTATCCATACAAATTAGTCTATAGCATCTCCTTTTCCATTAGGTTGTGGAGTCATCACGGAGATTAGAAAGAGTAAAATCAATCAAAATAACTCAAATGGGTAGTAAAATCTGGTTGATAAAATTTCATTATAACAATAGGATTTGACTGTGGGATCACATTCCTTGGTAGAATACAAGAGAATTTCAGAACTTAGTAGTAACCTCTACACCATCCAACCTATGTTTTGCATATCCCATTTGTATGGGAGTGAATATACACTACCAACCTAGATCATTCTTGTTAAAACTCCTTATAGATTACAATGTAGTACATGCTCTCATGGCCTAATCCAACCAACCAAAACTATTTAATTTATCTCAATTTTATGGAAATGAACACACATTTCCATGTCATATCCTTACCTTTAAAAAATTTCATATTTATTTGTTGGAATAACTCATTATAATATCTCACACACACGCACACACATTTATAAAGTGTGCATATTCATTCATATTTCTATGACAAAATGTTGAATTTGTATAAACCAATTTTAGAATAAACATCCTTGTCTATTTATATTTCTCCATGCATGTCTCCATTATTCTTGCAGTGTGATCTACCCACACAAATTGCATACACCCATATGTTTGGAGATCTATTCTGAGTATATTTAGTACTAAGCTTGAGGATTTATATGGCCCTAAAAACTATAGGAACAGTTGCTCATAGTTCAATTATGGAGAGTATTTTTAATGAGAAATTTTGGTATGCTCTTATACCATTTACAAAGGTTTATTGATGTGTATTTGGCCATTTTCACTTTTCAACAAAGACAATGGTTCTAGACCTTATTTGCCACTAGGGGTCAAGGGAAAGTTGATAGAATGATCATTTCCCATTATAGATTGATTTTTAGGCATGGATTTATCAAAATACTTATGTTAATTCATAAAATTTATCAAAAAATTAATGGCAATGGAAAATCTATACAAATGATAACATTCAAAATTGGTCCTATACTTTTGGCTTTGTTGTTTTGTGTCTTAATTTCTTGCATGCCTTAACAATAAATCAATATTTTATTTAGGTGTGCCATTACTTGATCATCCATGGAAAATTATTTTAGAATGGATGCTCGGTTACAAATCCTATACCACATTTCTCATAAATGATCGCTCCATGCTTTGCTTGACTTGTCTCATAGAGTGTTTGGAAAATGCTTTCATGAAATGCACAGTTTAGGCACAAGTTGGGATGATGCTTGACAATGTTTGTGAATTGTTTAATAAAATGCTCCAACAAATTTTAGGCCCAAGACTCTTTAAATGGGTTAATCATGAAGCAATAAGCTCTGCCACTTAAATGGGTTAATCATGTGTAATTTCTTGTGAACAATATTCACAACTTCAAACACAATGCCCACTCATTCCTCATGAGATCCAACGTTGTTAGACCCAAATATGCACCACCTAATCTCAAGTGTGGTGAGCCTAAAATATTTAAGGCTAGCTCTTGGTGGGTGGAACATCCAAACTTCATTATTGGATTTGTCACATCCCTACCATTTGATCATCCCAAATTATAGATACCCTAACTATTTTTATAGATGTCTATAAAGGTTTTCACATTCATCCAATAATGAGTAAATATCTAGGAGGAAGGATTTGAAATTTTGGGAGGACTAACTTCTGGGCTTTCCCATTCATCCCTCAGGACCATAGTCAGTGAACCTTAGTGGAGCCACGTGAAAAAACATGCTTTCTAAAAAGGTATAAAAATGAGACTTTGATGGGATCATTCCATAGTTGGGTGTATTCCAGAACCCCTAACCCCCATGTCAAGTCTCCATGATGATCAAGGAGCTCATATGGGCCAAAAAGGTTAAATGGTCTCATGGTCCTCCACTCCAAAAGTAGAATTGGGATGTTATATGCACTCTTTGAGGTGATTGGATAAGTAAGGGATCCCCCTTGGGCCTCCCTCTAACTTCCCATTATGTTTGGGTGAGTTTTTATTTTCCCCCTAGGACATTTGAGGGCCATTAATGGTCATCTAAAGTGCAAATTATCAATAAGGTGAAACATAATTTTTTTAATTTTTTTCTCTCAATGTGTGCTTGGGTACATTTTGGGGGCCTCTAGCTTCTCAAACCCACTTTGAGAAGTCTCAAGCTCCCACATGAAAGAAAAATTCCTTATGGACAAAAGCATCCATGGCCATCCTGAGAATTCTAAAATTTTGGGTAAGTTAAAAGTATTCTCATCCATTTTAAACACCTCTATAGGGCTCCTATGCCTCACACAAATGAAATGGAGTTATGGAACAAAAAGCTTCAAACAACCATTAATGGTCACCCCATAACCTTAAAGATTTTTATTTTATTTTATTTTTTATATTTTTGATTGAAAATTTCACTTTATTATATAAAAATGACTTTACAAAATAAAATACAGCTAGTCATACAAAAAAGATGGGTGGAAAAGTCACACCCTAAATACCACACCTAGCTAAAAAAGCCCCAAGAAAGTAGCATAAGCAACCATAAGGCCATACCAGCCAGTAGATCTAACATATGTGCAGTAACAACCAAAAAAAGAGTAAAGAACCACAAAATAAACAATTCCTTAAGTAGCAACAATGAATATGGTAGCAAGTGGCAGAGGCGATGAAGCATCTTGAGGCTTCCCTCCCCACCCCCTACTAGTAGGGGGGTCCTCATCCAAGGTAAGAGGCTCCCACCCATCATTTTGTTACTCTTGAATTTTTTATGGCTGCTCAAAATTCTATCAAGGTGGAGAAATGGCAAGCACAAGGCATAGGATCTTGTCCTACTGGGGAGCTGCCCAACCTCCTCTACTGTCATTGTGATGATGAGATGATCCACGCCTAGGAGAATGCCAATGAGAGTGAGGAGAGGATATCCTCCAAATCTAGGACCTATGGCTTCAAGATCAAGAATACTTGACTCCTCCACCACATCCCCAAGGAGTGTGATCAGGGAGCTCCTTACTAACATCACAAGGGGCATTCCCCCAATGATCCAGTAGCTCTGACAAATGGTGAAGTTTTAGCCACACTTTCTCCATCTAGATCTAGATCTGAAGGGTAAAATTGGATATCACATTAATTTTGTTATAAATTGAAAACCCAATTTCTATAGCTTCATGATTAAAATTGTAGACACCTAGATCTAGCCACCGATAACCTCCAATCAAGCTTTTGGCTAATTTCCACTTAAAATACACAATTTGGCCTAAAAATAGTAAAACACACTAAATTATGTGAAACTGACATATTCAAGTGCCAATTTTGGATAGGGTATCACTAAATGGAGCAATGCAATTTATGGGCCAGCTAACTTTGATTAGATCATTCTAAGTCAAAATGGCAATTTTGCACCTAGGTGCTCTGGATTGTTCTTTCCTATCAAATCTTCTACACAAAATATGTGCCTTTGTTATTTTCTATTGATATAATTCTAAATGGGATAACGGTTCCAACACATTTGACATTTCCTTCTAATTCCAATCTAGTCAAATTTTGAAGCAATATTAAGACATTTTGATCAATTTGAGTAATTTGTGCACAAAGTGTTTAAACATGCTTAAGAGCTAATTAACCCAAATCAAGGCATAATTAAGAATTCCATTGAAACTTGTTGAATAATTTGTTTTAGAAATGAATATTGAATATCTGCATCATTAGGTGACCTCATTTCTTGGGAAGACATCCCTAAGCCATAAATGCCACAAATATAGGGATTCATGCCCTCCATGCCTCATCAATGCCTTCCATGATGCCCTCCATGTCTCTTAATTACTCCTCTATGCTAAATGTTGATGAGTCTATTTATAAATTTTAATTATATAATTTGATTAATCCTCAACCACACATCTCAATCTCAAGATGGATGGTTCATGTTCATTCTAGACATTCTAAAAAATCTATAAATAGGAGGCCTTACTACCTGAATTTTAATTTATTTTGGTGCAAACTTATAATGCATAAATATGTTCAAGAAGCCATTACAACTAGTTTTACCATGCCAAATTGATTCCAATCCAAGCCAAGCCAAATCCATAAGGTGCCAAGGAGATATGGAGGTAGCCAAACTTTCATTGATGAAGACTTCATGAGCACAAACCGAGCAAGCCACTACAACAAGCATTTTAGAGCATCCAAGGAAGGTAAAAGAGGGTTTATTTTGCATTTTAGTTGTGTGTTTCATTCATGATTTTTAAATAATCTCTCCTTAGTGTCTATGCCTAGAGATGTTACGCTAGTTAGTGTGTTTCTTTCATTTTGTTTTTTATTTTGGAACTAACATGATACTAACCATCCTCTCTTGAGTCAAATTCTTAGATCACATAATGGCACACCCGATGGGACAAAATGCATCCCAAACATGAATAAGATCATTATAAAACTTTAAAATATTCATTTATATCTTTAAAACTCTTGTAATTTGATTTTATAACTTTGTTTTATCATTTTTCTTTGTCACAGGTTTACATAGTAACCGATGTCGATTATTAAAATCGTCATCAGTTGGCATAGGCATCATTAGTTACTATTGGTATAACCAATGTTGGTTAGATAACCATCATTGGTTAGTAAGTGTAACTGATGTCAGTTATATAATCGATGTCGATCACTGTGTTTTCTTAAAAACACAAACCTGGGAGCTATTTTAAAATGCTTGGTTTGGGGTCATACAGACTCCATTTTGGATGATTTTTTTTTAAACCACATT
Organism: Torreya grandis; assembly: GCA_037957365.1. Lineage (NCBI taxonomy): Eukaryota > Viridiplantae > Streptophyta > Pinopsida > Cupressales > Taxaceae > Torreya > Torreya grandis. Next base: position 1,431,933 of record JARHVA010001512.1, read on the forward strand.
TTTTCTCTTAAATTTTAATAATTTGGCATTATTTTAGCTTCAATTTTCATAATTTTTTTTAAAATTTTAGAAAATCTATTTAAAATGTTTCTAATACAACATATTTGCTTTTGGGGTGATGACTTAAGGGTAGACAGGTAACCAGCAGACATGGAACTTGTTAAAACATGCTATTAAACATATTTTACATGCTTTAAAATGAACTAGGAATATTATTTTGGTGATTAATGTAACATTTAGGTGCTTCGGTAGATGTTTCTAACATTAGTTTTAAAAATTACAACTTAAGACCAAGAGGTCAAATGAACACCACCTCATTTTCCATTTGGGCTTAAAAATGAACTCACCTTTCCCAGTTTTTTATATTTACTTACTTGTTTAAGTTAGATTTTGTTTGGAAAAAAGAGGGATGTTACGTGTATGCTCTTCCATTTATCCCCTTTAGAGAACCCTTGGAATCAAAAGTGACATTCCTATTGCAAGTAGCCTAGTCCAAGGCTTAGAAATAAAGTCATCTACAACATTCCCCAAAAACTCGTCAAAGTTTGGGTGACCTTAAAAATGACCCTAAAGTATTTATTTTTATGTATTTTATTTCATTACAACTTAGCTTGTGAGGGGGATGTCATTACCTCCCGTGATTTTTTTAGGGAAGCTTTGACTCAGGGTTTCACCTCTCAAAATTGACTTCACTTACTCCTTTAGAGTTGCACACAGGATGTATCTACATTTGGACATTGCACTTCATTGAGTGAATAGTAGGATGTAGTGGTTGTAAAAAGGACTAGACCGTTTTACAACTAGCCAATGGCATGATCATCTAATTTTTGTGATTTTTTTTTTTACATCATTTGACATGAAATTCATTATGCATTTGATTCCCTTAGAGACGTTCAAAGCTTGATATTTGAGTCAAATCCACATTGACATTCCCTTGCTAGGATTTGGATGATGATACTTAGTGTATTTTTGTCATTTTTGCTTGGTATGCTTTGAGACTAAAACTTGTTTTTTTTGTTCATAGGCCATGTCAAAACCAATTTGTCTATACGTCACTTTTTTATCTAAAGAGGCATTATGTACCACACTTGTGCCTTGAAAATTTTGCTAAAATTGTTTGTGTGTGTGTCATTTGAGTTGCAGAGGGTAGTGTTATGCTGCCCAAATCATGTCAAAACATTTTGAGCCTTTTGAGTCTTTGAAACATAACATAGATCTTAGATCACATCATTTGAGCATGCTTATGTCATTAGGTTATTCAATTTGTTGCAAGATTTGTATACCATTGTATCCAAACCATTTTTCAAACCATGTCATTTATACCATTTAGACCTTTGTCATGTGTCATCATGTTATTCGATCTTGTTTAGCTTATTTGGTCAAATCGTAGTTTTCACCATTGAGTTTTCAATTATCCTTGTTAAGTTTGGATCTAAACATTGATTGATTTCTATTCAGGCCTCAATTCATGGGGCTGATACACAGATCTTTATCTTTTGGGTTACATAACTTCGGTTAATCAATTACCCAAATTTGAAAACTATTGATGGTTTATTTGTGCAGCACCTATCCTCATCATTATTCCTACCTTTATTTGGGAAAACACAATCTTTCTTCAAAGATCTTTTTGTCTTATGCCATATGTCAATTGATCATGTTTATGTTTGATTCCATGTGTCGGGTTTATGTCAAAGTTATTTCCAAACTTGTTAGATTAAATCAAATCACATCACCCTTTATTTTAATTCTAGATTTTGACACTGTTTGGCCAAAATTCCTAGCATATGCCTATTTGTTTAAGCCTAAATTTTGAATCTGTGTTTGGATAAAAGACCTAGCAACTCAACTTTTCCCTTTCCTAGTTTAGACCTTGTTTAGAACACTTTGGCCTAGACCTTTGACATGCCTATTTTTATTCAGATGCTTGACCTTTTGTGTGTATGACATTTGATGTTAGATTGTTTTATGCCAAGTTTTAGCACAAATAATTTTGGAGATAAATCTCCACTTTCATACCATATTGGAGATACATCTCCACCTTCAACCGAGTTAAGCCAAGTTTAAACCATTTATCTTTTGGACATACTTTTTCAGAGTTTGTAGAACTCTAAGCCTTTTTATTTTTGGAGCTTTCATAATTTATGTGGATATGTCTAGCTACACTTATGGTGGAGTCATGCAAAATCCAACTTATGATAGAATGGACACACAAAATCCCACTAGGAACCCCTATAGAGAAATATTTTCTAAGGATTTTTATTATTCTCCCTACAATACTGCATATGGGGAACATAGTCAAATTCCATAAAATCCAAATTGAAACCTTTATTGGTATGAAGAGGCTTGTGAAGAGGATTTTGAAGACCCAACTATAGATAATGTTGTTTGAGATATGAATCCATACCCTCTTTTTAATGATCAATACATGGAACATAGTCAAGAACCAACTTATGAGCCAACTCATAACTAAGATTATATGGTTTATGAGGAAGACTTAGATGCTTTGGCTTATGCGAGTAATTAGGCTCCACCACATCATACCATTTCTATTATAGGACCATAATGTCACACCATTCCCATACCAAGACCTCATCCTTTGGTTTGTGTGAGAATCCAAGCTCTACAAAGCCCAACCATTTCTATACTAAGACCTCATCCTTTGGTTTATGTGAGCAATCAAGCTCTACAATGCCCCTTTATCATTCCAAGACCTAGTCCTCATGTAGTTCCCCCATGTATAGTTATTGTGAAATTATGTTACTTGACTATATATATATGCAACTAGAAATATGGATTTGATACTTGATAATGGTAGCTCTTGACTTGATTTGAAACTAATCCTAGCACTTGATATTGACTTCGGGAAGAATAGGGAAGATTTTTTCAATGTTTAATAGTGTGAAAGATATATTTTAAATAATTAATAAATTATTTTTGAAATGAGGTTTTTATTAAATGATATAGTTTAATATTTTGACATTTTCCTTTAACTATTTTGTCTATCAAACACATACATGTCCTGAAAATTAGAGATAATTGACCTAAGTTAGAGACAATTTGAGGGTGGTATAAATTATTTTAATCATTTTATTTGGAAATTTATGTCCATAAGTGATGAAAAATAAAGGTTCTATATCACATTAGATACATGTATTAGAGGAATTGTGAATAATATTCATGTATTTGGGACCAAGTCATGTAGTTTAAAATGTGTCAAGAATTAACATTGTCAAGTATCTATGACTAGACTTATGTGTCTACAGTTTCAGAGTGAATGATAAACTAATGATCCTCCAAGATTATCTTTATGCACATAGTTTCACAACCTGCACTAACCACATATTTATACTCTGCTTCTATTGAAGATAATTCTATTGTAGTTTGTACTTTGTTTTGCCATGAAAAAATTCCTAAACCAAGAGTGAATACATAGCCTATTGTAGATTTTATTTCTATGGGAAATCAAGCTCCACACTGCCCTATCATTACCATCTTAGGACTTTGTCCTTTGGATCATGCAAGTAATCATGCACCCCAATGCCCTACCATTATCCAACCGTAAGTCATTCCTTGTCCAATACCAATCTCATCCAAACGTCAATCGATCCAATCCTTTGAAGACCAAGCTATGTTCAAAACTGGTGTTTTCCAACTCATTGGAAACCAAGGCCAAGATAACCAACTAATCCAAGATGTTTTTATTGAACCAACCACTTATGATAAGTCAGCCTGTGATGAATCACCTATTGATCCTATCCCAGTTGTCGAGGAGTCTCACACTGATGAGTCAATCTTTGTTGAGTCACTTCTTAATGATTATAATAGCCTTTGGATAAATCACTACCTCGACCATGTGCCTATTTTTCAAGAGCCTCCTATTGACAAGCTAGTCTCTAAGGAGTTGTCTCTTGACCTTTTTCCCATCCTAGAGGAGTCCTACTCTGACAAACTAGTTTTTATGGAGCCTATTGTGCCATCACAAGTTGTTACTTATCTAAGACTAAATATTAAACAAGACATCATTGTAACAGAGTACCTATCAGATGAAGAATCAAAGTTAGAGTCAAGTTCTATTCTTGAACTGACTTCAGATTTAGCATCAAAATCTAAATCAACATCAGTCTCAACATCAAATTTAGAGTCCCTTGAGTTAGAATCAGATTCAGAAGAAGAATATGTTCATGATTGTTACAACATTGGTTATGCATGCTCATAAATAAATTTGAATACATTCATGATCCTTCTATAGTTTTTGAGGGTGAGTAATTTATCTTTGACATAAGTTATTCTAGTATCTTCTACAAAGATTGTGCATCCTCTCCCCATTCCATTACCATTCCACAAGCCATTACAATCAACCAAAATAGCCATATTATTGGCATTCCATCTCTCACAAGTGTTGACTAGGATCAATAAAATCATACTTTATTAAAGTGCATCCATGGTGACATAGCAGTTAAAGATCAAGAAGGCTAAGACCACATTCATATAGCAAAAGAACACTCTCCTAGTGAAACCTTTTTGGACGTGCTAGGGGACAATCAAAGTAAAAAATAAGCATCTTCTAGTGAAACTTTTTTGAAAGCACTAGAAGACAATCAAAGTCAAAAGTTAACATTCTTTAGTGAAACATTTTTGGAGGTGCTATGAGATAATCAAGACAACTTCATTGGTGAAAACTTCTTTGAGGCACCAATAGCTGAGCACAAAATTTCTTCATTTCTTGATGAAGACAAAATCAAAGATCAAATCAAAATAGCTTCCTATCTATAGCCTAATTAGATGGTAGCTACTCTCCAGATCAAACAATAGAAAAATATGGTGGTCTTATCGAGAGAACAAGTCTTCAGCCCCACCACAACCAAAGTTATGTTGAATCCAACATCAACAACATTACATGTGATTGAAAGTACTGATGTTCATTTATTTTCCCACCATTATACATTCCATTATCATTTTCCATTCCATTTCAAAATCAAACCTACCATCCATTATTTTTCCTTATTTACTATCCATAGCCACACTTTCCTTTGCAAAGACTACAAAGATACCTTGTCTTAACGCTTGACGAAATCAAAATCAATAACCAATGAATATCATAAAAGCATTCTTGACAACTCAATCTACAGGTAGTTCTTGACAAAGCAGCTATTCAGATGAGGTGTGGGCTAGCAATTAACATGATCGAATATTTTGTTTGTATCATTTATTGATATGGATGTGCATCTCTCCATCAATAGGAACAATATAATCAAAAACCACATTGAGATCAACAAATGTACCATACCATTTCACATTACCGTGACATTACCATTGTTACATATCCTTTTACCATTATCGAAGATCCCAGCCATCACCCTAACACTTGGGATTAACCCTCCTACCATTTTAACCCAATTATCAAACCATCATTATCCTAAGAAAGACCATACCATCCTATCATTCCATTCTTATCTAGACCAAAGCCTATTTTTAATCATCCTACCCAATCCTATTTTGATCTTGGTTCCTTTGGTTCTTTCCACACTTTTTGTGAAAGGATTCTGATCAAGTTTCAACAATCAATCCAATCTATGTTTCAAATGACAGTCTATGAAAGTAGTGTGATAGTTGATCTAGCAAGATATAGTTCATCTTATCAAGTTTGTTTATGTGAACCTAATTATAACCACCTATGGGTAAATCAGTGTCTCATTAGTCTTTCTACTAATTATAACTGCCTATGGGAAAATTAGTATCATTGACGTATGCCATTATATCTTAGTTATAACCACCTATGGGAAAACTAGGGGTAACTTTTGTTTACCATGCATTATCGCATCACCTTACCATTGTTGTTTTCATTTGACTGGCCATTTGTCAGATTTGAGAAATTGTTGGGACCTAGTTGGTTTTTTCTCACCTTTTGTGTGGATGGAATTATTATGAATTGAGGTCATTTTAAGACTATGTGGGTCATGCTCAATTCATGTTGAGGTCACCTCAGTCCCCCTTTCCATACGTTCTCACTATTTTTCAAGCAACCTAATCCAAATGATCTCGTCGTTTTGCGAGCAGGTATCTTGTCATTCTCTAACGAGTTAAGATACCTCAAAATGCCAAAAAAAATCATAATATTTCAAAAATCTAAAAATATTTATCCTATCTAAGCCTAGTTAGTTATCCTTGATCCACTTTACTGAAACATTGTCATTATTAGGATGCTTTCTTTTTCTTTTGATTTTAGGATTTTTGTTTATTTATTTATTTCAAGTTGTTTGTTTTTTGTTTATTTTCTATTTGTTTGTTTGTTTGTTCACTTACCTATTTGTTTGCTCCCATCACTATTGCCTTGACTCAGTCTATATGTGTTCGTTGGGTGATTCCTTGAGCACATTATTCTTGAGTCTATTCATATTTATACGTCAATATTATCATCATGATTTTTATCATTGGTTTATTATTTTTGAGTGTTTATTAGATATCGGGATCCAGTCTTTATGTATATTTTGGCCAAGTATTCATGGTGTTCTATCATGAAGCCTACCATCACATGCTATAGCAAAAATTAGCTTTAGAAAGATCTATAATCAATGGAGCCACATAAGTTTTTCCTTGGTTCCTTGGAAAATCCTCCCATCCCACCCTTGATCAAATCAATACATTGACCATTCTAGTTGTATAATTGGTAATAAGGATAAGCATCTCCTCATTAGCAAGTACAATTGAATCATTTCTAATTATCAATCTTATTCCTCTATCCATTTCTTTCATCATTTTGCACCCACTCCTCTTTAATCTATATTTCAGGTTATATCCTTGAGTTATGCTTGCTAATCATCCCTAACTGGGGCACCATCAATTTTAGCCAATCTAAGTCTTCTTAATGATTATAACCACCTATGGGCAAATCATTATTTTGAATTTTATTCTTGATTATAACCACTTGTGGGCAAATCAACATCCTTTTTGCATCAATGCATGTAAGCATTTTCTTATTTGAATTAATCTCAACCACAGATTAATTCCACCTTTCTTCTTATTTCTTTTCAAGGGACTATCCATCAGCAAATGTGATGACCACTCCATCGAGGGGGCATTGTCATAGGCTTCCCAAAATCATTTGGAGCTTTGTTCTTTAGCCATCATCTTCAGTTTGGTATATAGGTTTTTTTTCATTATTTGAAAAGACATTGCTTTGCATATGGTTTGCAACATCTTTCCAAATATGGGCAAATTGTAGACACCTAAATCTAGCCATCAATAACCTTCAATCAAGCTTTTGGCTAATTTCCACTTAAAATACACAATTTGACCTAAAAATAGTAAAACACACTAAATGATGTGAAAACGACATATTCAAGTGCCAATTTTGGCTAGGGTATCACTAAATGGGGTAATGTAATTTATGGGCCAACTAACTTTGATCAGATAATTCTGAGTCAAAATGCTAATTTTGCACTTGGGTGCTAACGATTGCTCTTTTCTATTATATCTTTTGCACAAGACACGTGCCTTTGTTATTTGTTGTTGATAACATCTTAAATGGGATAATGGATCCAACACATCTGACATTGCCTTCCAATTCCAATTTAATCAAATTTTGGACCAATAACAAGACATTCTGATCAATTTGAGTAATTTGTGCACAAAGTGCTTAAACATGCTTAAGAGCTAATTAACCCAAATCAAGGCATAATTAAGAATTCCATTGAAACTTGTTGAATAATTTGTTTTGGAAATGAATATTGAATATTGGCATCATCAAGTGACCTCATTTCTTGGGAAGACATTCCTAGGCCATAAATGAAATAAATATCAGGATTCATACCATCCATGTCTCATCAATGCCTTCCATGATGCCCTCTATGCCTCTTAATTACTCCTTTATCCCAAATATTAATGAGCCTATTTATCAATTTTAATTGCATAATTAGATTAATCTTCAACCACACATCTCAATCTCAGGATGGACAGTTCAGGTTGATTCTAGACATTCTCAAAAATATATAAATAGGAGGCCTTACTACATGAATTTTAAGCTATTTTGGTGCAAAGTTATAATGCATAAATATCTTCAAGAATCCATTGCAACTAGTGTTACCATGCCAAATTAATTCCAAGCCAAGCCAAGCCAAATCCACAAGGTGCCAAGGAGAGATGGAGGTAGCCAAACTTTCATTGATGAAGACTTCATGAGCACAAACCGAGTAAGCCACTACAACAAGCATTTTGGAGCATCCAAGGAAGGTAAAAGAGGGTTTGTTTTGCATTTTAGTTGTGTGTTTCATTCATGTTTGTTAACTAAGCTCTCTTTAGTGTCTAGGCCTAGAGATGTTATGCTAGTTAGTGTGTTTCTTTCATTTTTTTTCATTTTGGAACTAACCTGATACAAACCATCCTCTCTTGAGTCAAATTCTTAGATCACAAAAAAAGCTTTATTTCTAGACTTTCAGATCTGAAATAAAATATCAATGCAAAAAACCTGCCAAAATCTGTTGTATCTTATAGGAAGCAAGGTCGATTCCCTAAGAGAACCACTTTTCAGGTGAACATTTCGAGTCTGAAGGGTTAAAAAAGAGAATGAAACCATCTGCAAGTAGACTGAGCATGGGGACAAAACCAAAAAAGGTGCTTAATGGTTTCTAGGCAGTGGCAAGCAGGACAGGTGGGATTAGGAACCCCCATATGCTTGAGCCAATCTCCAATAGGGAGCCCTTGACACATAATGCACCAAAGAAAATGGGCCTTTTTAGGTTCTAAGATATCCCACCAAATATTATTAAATCTCCTCAACCAGACATGGTGAAGAGAGGTAAGACCCCAATGTTTGTTGAGCACCTCAGTATCAATATGTTGAGGAGCAATAAGATTATATCCCAACCTAGGGGCATATCAACAAAAAGGAGTGGTTGTAGGCCAATTCCAATCCTTCCACCATGGGATGAGAGATGACACTCCAATTTTATGCAGATACTCACCAAGTATGACATTCTGAATTTCAAAAATAAAATATTTATCTTCTTTGTTAAGTTGAAGCCTAGCTTTCACAATATTCCAAGGCAGCCAGTCCTAAGATAATTTACAAAAATATCTCCAATGTGCTTAATACCCTTTTTAAAAAACCTAAAACATTTTATCCAAGGAACCATGGCAAAGAGAACATTGTGAAAATTGATAATAGGGGACCACCAGAGAGATTGAGAATTAATAGAGAGACCATTCTTGAATCCATCTCCAACACAGACCGGGGGAGACTTGGGATTCTCCCAGGCCTTCCATATGATTTGTATAACAAAAGAACCATAGATTTTGACAGGCACATAAGTGAAGAGAAGGGTGTGCAAGTCAAGGCCCTGCCACGCCTTCCTGCCTAGAGGAGATCCCTGAGCTATGCAGTTTCGGATAAGGATCTTCTAGGATTCATCTCCTTCCAAGTTTCTTATAATCCACTTGACACTGAGATCAATGCTCTGAATTTTAATGTCAATAAGGCCAAGACCACCTGCTTAGGCCGACAGCAAATGGCCCAAGACACTCTGTGAAATCCTAGTTGGCCTTCAGAATTGGCCCACAGGAAGTCATGAAGAAGCTTTTCCAACTTGGCATAGGAGGCATTAGAAGGGGCCCAACAGGAAGAGTAATAAACATGAGTAGCAACCAAGACCTTAAAGCATATCTAAAATTTCCCAGCGAGAATAAGAGGCTTAGCAATCCAATAGGCAATTTTCTTTTCAAATTATATTTTTAAATATAAACACTTAAAATAATATTCTAATAAAATAGAGACATGAAACCCCACTTTAAAAGTAATTTGGTTTCTTAAATCATCACATACCCCAATAAAAATTTGCAGAAAATAAATATTTTACAAAGGAAAATATGTTCCAATTAAAACTTAGCCTTCTAAAATTTATATAACATATCTACTAGTCCTAAAAATTACAAAATGGTCAATATAAAATTAAGTTGAACATTTTTTTCTTATAAATAACTTAATCATTAATTATATGACAACATAAGAGAAATATTAAAATAAAAATTAACTTTGAAAAATAAAAATATTATAAATCCAAATTAAAAACTATAATAAATTAAATATAAAATTTTATAAAAATAATTTTAAAAAGTTTAAATACATTTATTTATTCTAAAAATCTAAAAATAGTCCCCTTAAACCTTTAAGTATATCATAAGTAAGAATACAATTTAAATCAACTTTCTTAATGAACCATGCATTATTCTTTCATCACATTTTAAAGTAATTGAATATAAATGATTTTATGAATATAAATGATGTTATGAACATGAAAAAATTACATTTATTCCCACTTTCAAATCACTTCACAATACAATTTCCACAATTATTTACACAATTCTTTATGAATGTATTGATACAAAATTAATGATGAAAAGGTTTTCAATATTTAAAGATAAAAATTCACAATTAAATTATACCTTAAGAATTTATATAAGAAATAGTATTATCTTTGGCATAATTCCAGTGTCAACCATACATCCATAGCCCCAATGAAATCATTATAATACACATCACATAGAATTCTACTTCCAATTGGGAATCCATAGCCAAGGAGATTGTTTTAGTCACCCCTTTACACAACTTAATATTTAGAAACTTTTTTGAACTTTTCTATCAAGAAAAGTTGGGATGCACACAAGCACCATGAAAACCCAATAAACATGACAAATAAACTTTTTTTAAAAAGTCAAACTTTTTGCAAAGTGCCAAGGGGTGAAAAACATCTTATCAGAGAATGGAAAAATGGATTACATAAATCCTAAGGAAATGCATAAAATGCACAAACTTGAAAAAATTAAATGGGGTATCAAAATGAGACAATAGGATTTTTATTTGTTTTTACTCTCCATTTTCATTGTTAAATCCTTATAACATAATATTTTGTTGGTGTAAGAGGAGTTTAAAGTAGAGTAATGATCACGAGTGATATTGAATGGAATTAACTTTCAAATTGTTTTCTTATTGTTATTGTTGGGAAGGAAGGTATGTGTAGACATCTAAAAATGGACCTTATACATTTGTTGGTTATTAAATTGGATGATTTTAGCATGGTAGTATACTTTTTGATTATTACTCCAAATCAAGTATTATTAGTACATTTTATCAACTTCTGATAGTCCATTAACTTTCTCACGACACTCTTTGGTCATTATCTCCCCTCTTCCCAAATTTTACTTTGATTGGACCCCTTTTTTTTAAGCATTTATTTGCTCCTCAACTTGTATGAAGCATCCATATGTCCCTGACACTCTTTTGATGGCCCATTTTTGCTTAAATGTCCTCATCCCTTTGTTCCTATATTTTCCAAATTTTTTTACCATTGGAAATCGGTTTGTCCCACCAAAAGGGTACTAACTTCAATCTAATTTATTTGTAAACACATAGGCATTCTAGTTCATTTAGGAAATTTAGAGAATTCATTGTTCATAGGAATTTATCATATAATTACAAGCATTCTAGAGAAGATCAAGCATTCATTAAAGCACTCAAGTGTATATTATACATATTGCATGGCACTAGGTTGCATGCTTGAATTACAACAATCACTAAAGTGTTTTGTTTTTTATATTGTTTTCATTGAGAAGCCTAAAAATATCAAGATAGTTTGAATATTTTTTGGTTTACCACAAGCCCCAAAACACATGTTTTTTTGTGGACTTTAGGTATTGTTGCCCAGATTAGTGAAAGAAGAACAATTTCTATTTTGCTAGTGATTGGAGAGAAGGCACAAGAATCTGAACAAGGTACTAAAACCATGAACACAATTGTCAAAAAAAGTTTGGGCATGTCTAGAATTTTATCCAAAGCATCCTAAGATCCAAAGATCGTTAGAAGAGTACAAAACCCTCCAGACAAAATTCTCCATTTAACAAAAAATTTCTGGGTCAACTGTCTCTCACATTTGAATGTGCATTTTCATTGTCAACCCCTGCAAAATACATCTCTAAACCTTGCATGTCACCTTTTTTCTCTGGGTTTGGAATTAAATAATTAGGTGGATTACTGTTTTATACATGTATTTAGAATAATTAAATGTTTATGGGTTTTTGTTTTACAATTTAATTTAAATCCATTTATTCATAGTATAGTAAGACTCCCATTTTGAGCTTTTACGACAACTACTTAAACTTTATGATATTTATATTGCTCACACATTGTTTGATTTGTGATTTGTGATTTATAATTTTTCTAGGCATGAATTGGACCTACAATGTTATATTGTTAATGTTGGTAACAATGTGAATTACCTATTATAAAAATGACGTTTCACAATTTATTTATTTTTAAACATAAAAACTAAATTCACTCAATATAAAGAATCATATCAACTTAGAATTACACATTTCCTTCAAAACAGAAAGTTATCAAATGCATTTAAAGTTAAGTTTTATCTTTCCAAAAACTATTTTTTATTGTTTTGTTGAATATAACGGTGTATGTATGCTTATGACGAACATCCATACATTTTTCCAAACAGCCATACGACAAAGGTTAGCCATATGATTCATAAAATTCCTTGAGCATTATGCATTGTATCCCCTTTTTGACAAAATTTTGCCCAAGAAGCTAAATGTGGTTGTGGTTGAGGTTTGTAGATATACTTCAGTTTGATCACACAAAATTTGGTCTTCGCTAGCAAATTGGTCTTCACTAGAAAATGCCTCCAATTCATATCTTTTCAAATGGAATTTAATCTTTACTATCATTTGTTCGGTTTGCAGCTCATGAATAAAGTATTCAACTTGATCGTGGTATCATTCATAACTGCAATGTCCCTCTCAATCCTAGCAAGGTATCCAAAAAGATTGTTAGTTCACAAACTTTTTAGATCTCCCCAAAACAGGGATCTGATGCAGCATTAAATTTTTACGACCAAAATTAAGAAAAATCCACATGGACACACACGCATATATTTGCATACATAATCTGGTTTTCCCAAATAATGGACCTGACATAGGCACAAGATAATACTAGTCCAGACAAAAAGACCAAATAGAACAGTTTTGAATAAAGAACTACCAAGAGATGCTCTCCTCATTGTCTACTTTCTGGCCCGGCATCTTTTAATTTCCTTCAAGCATTCCTCTCCTTTTGCTTTTCCCATTCTCGACCTCCTTATCCAGCTTCTCATTCCAGAGATGCACATGCTTCCTGAAAAGTAGTTCAATGTCATGACACCTTCACAGTATCATAAAACAGGGCTTTAACAAATACCCCATCAGTAAAAATAGGCAGTGATATATACCATACATCTGATTATCTGAAATCAACAGCAAGGTCTATCTCTACAAACACTACGAAAAAAAAGATAATTAGTAACAGAAAATAAAACCTGATTCCTTTTTATAATGTATGTCTGACACGATACACCTTGTTAGAGTGCAAGCCTTTCTTTATAGATTGCTTCCCTTAGCCTCACCAATAATCTCCACAAGAACATTGCCCTTGTTTGAAATGATGGAACCGATTTGCATCTCTCACAACAATTTCTCTTGCAACAATCTTGGAGATAAACTTGGTTGCACTGTGGCAGTCAATACACACTCGAAGGTTCTTGACAACTGTGATGGTAGTTCCATGGGGTGTGTTTAACAATCCAAATGCAATCGCCAACTTCTCACTATGGTGGCAGAGGAAAAATTCTTTTTCCTCCTCCTCCACATCATTCAGTACCTGTTTTGAATCTGGAAAATACCCTGCTGCCTTCATCTCCCATGACAAGTTCTCCAACTTTGCATAGATCTCCTGTGTTTGTGGGTGTGATCTGTCTCCTACACAAAACACATGTACCATTTTATGGACTTCAATCCAACTACATCCAGGTATCTTTTTAGTTCCTCTATCTTTCATCAATCTCCTTAACTTTAGAACATCGCCCCACCTTCCCACTTCTGCATAGACGTTTGACAGAAGAACATAAGGTGAAGCATTTTTAGGGTCCAGCTCAAAAAGGAGAGTTGCTGTAAATATTCCTAGCCCTACATTCTTATGTGATCTACAAGTGCCAAGCAAAGACATCCACACAACCACTGCAGGTTTAATTGGCATTTTGATGATAAAGTTTAGAGCTTCCTTAAGATAGCCAGCACGTCCAAGAAGGTCAACCATGCATACATAATGATCCATTGTAGGTACAATGTAGTAAGAGATAATCATGCCATTGAAGTATTTACAGCCTTCATCCACTAAACCAGCATGGCTGCATGCAAATAAAACACAAACAAAGCTTACATCGTTAGGGTACGTTCCAGAGTGCTTCATTAGTTCAAATAGTTTGAGAGCATCCTTGTGGAAGCCATGCATTGCATATCCTGCTATCATAGCATTCCATGAGACCACATGTCGTTGAGGCATTTTGTCAAACATTTTACGTGCCTTCTGTATGCTTCCACATTTTGCATACATGTCTACCAGGGCACTTGCAACTACAACATCAGACAATAGCCCACTTACAATTATGTTTTTATGGATGCCCATACCCTGTTCCAAAGCTCCCATTTTGGCACAGGCTGGGAGGATGCTGCCAAAGGTGAACTGATCAGGTTGGACATCTGCCAAATGCATTTGCTTAAAAGTCTCCAAGGCCTTTTCAACAAGCCCATTTTGTGCATATCCTGAAATCATTGCATTCCATGAGACCACATCTTGTCGAGGCATTTCTTTAAAAATCCTTGAAGCCTCATCAAGAACACCATTTTGTGCATATCCCACAATCATTGCAGTCCATGAGACCACATTTCTTTGAGGCATTTCTTTGAAAAGCCTTAAAGCCTCGTCAAGAACCCCATTTTGAGCAAATCCTGCAATCATTGCATTCCATGAGACCACATCTCGTTGAGGCATTTCTTCGAAAAGCCTTGAAGCCTCATCAAGAACGCCATTTTGTACATATGCTGCAATCATTGCATTCCATGAGACCACGTTCCTTTGAGGCATTTTGTCAAAATGTTTCCGTGCTTTGTGTATGCTTCCACATTTTGCATACATGTCTACCAGGGCACTCGCAACTACAACATCTGATGAAAATCCACTTTCAACTATGCTTTGATGGATGTCCAGACCCTGTTCTAAATAACCCATTTGGGCACAGGCTGGGAGGATGCTTGCAAAAGTTGCAGACTGTGGCTTTAAACCTGCCAATTGCATCTGCTTAAAAGTTTCCAAGGCTTTTTCAACAAACCCATTTTGCGCATACCCTGCAATCATCGCATTCCATGAGACCACATCTCGTTGAGGCATTTCATCGAAAATCCTTAAAGCCTTGTCAAGAATACCATTTTGTGCATATCCTGCAAGCATAGCATTCCAAGAGATCACATCTCGTCGAGGCATTTCATTGAAAAGCCCTAAAGCCTCGTCAAGAAAACCATATTGTGCATAGCCTGCAATCATTGCATTCCATGACACAACATTTCTTTTAGACATTTTATCAAACAGTTCCCGTGCCTTGAGTATTCTTCCACATTTTGCATACATGTCTATCAGGGCACTCACAACTACAACATCTGACAAAAACCCATTTTTCATTATGCTTTGATGGATGTCCATACCTTGTTCCAAAGTTCCTGTTTTGGCACAGGCTGGTAGGATGCTGGCAAAGGTGAACTGATCCGGCCGGACACCAGCGAATTGCATTTGCTTAAAAGTCTCCAAGGCCTTTTCAACAAATCCATTTTGTGCATATCCAGCAATCATTGCATTCCATGAGACCACATCTTGTCGAGGCATTTCCTTGAAAAGAATTAAAGCCTTGTCCAGATCACCATTTTGTGCATATCTTGCAATCATCATATTCCATGAGACAGCATCTCGTCCAGGCATTTCATTGAAAAGCCTAAAAGCCTCGTCAAGATCGCCATACTGTGCATAACCTGCAATCATAGAATTCCATGAGACGGCATCTGATTGAGGCATTTCTTTGAAAAGCCTTAAAGCCTCATCAAGAACACCGCTTTGTGCATATCCTGCAATCATAGCGTTCCACGTGGCAACATTTCTTTGAGGCATTTTGTCAAACAGCTCCCTTGCCTTCCGTATGGTTCCACATTTTGCATACATGTCTATCAGGGCACCAGCAACTACAACATCTGACAGAAATCCGCTTTCGATTATGCTTTGATGGATGACCATGCCCTTTTCCAAAGCTCGTGTTTTGGCACAGGCTGGGAGGATGCTGGCAAAGGTGAACTGATTCGGTTGGATATCTGTTCGTTGCATTTGATGAAACAATGTCAATGCCTCGTGAGGAAATCCATGTTTTCTGTAAGCTGCAATGATCACATTCCACGAGAAGCTGTCTCGTTCTGCCATTTCGTCAAACACTTTACGAGCATCTACCAGACTACCACACTTGACATACATGTTGATTACGTTATTTTGAAAAAATGGGCGTGTAGAAAATGCGAAGCCCCTGAGAGTGATAAGAGAGTGGATTTTCTTACCCAGAGAAAGCGCATTTTTGGCAATGCATGTGTTCAATAGCTGAAGGTACGTGTAACAGTCTACAGGGGGATTGTGTGCGGTAACCACAATGTCTACCGCCTCATTCAACCGACCCTCTCTACACAGTTCTGTAAGATTGAGATTGAGATGGGCAGTGGGTGGCATTGTATGATTAAAGTTGAAGTGCGTGTTGTTATGCATTGTAACTCTAATCATCTTCTTCTGTTTCAAACATGGCATTAAAGCCGTCTATTCATTTCTGTGTGCCGAATCCATGCTTGACTTGCCAGTGGCGATCTAGTTTTGTTATGCTAAACTGCTTTGTTGAGAATTTCACTTTTCAATATTGTGGCTGAACAATCTTTTTTTTTTCTTTTTTTCTTTTGTAGCTTCCTCCCACTGACCAGTTTGGTCATTTGTGAATATTAGTTTACATACTTTCTTTCTGCCATTTTCATTTTCTCGTTTACTCAGCGGATTTCAAAGCCCAAGTTGCATTTTCTCTAAATCTAACAGACCTAGATTATAGAAAAATCTATACGTGCCTCTATTTTTTACTTGCTTTGGCATTTAGATGGTGACGATGGTGCATTGGTGCGATGGACTTCAGAAACAGCATCAACCAATGTACAAATCCCAAATTCTCAGGGGTCTTATGGATACCCTTTTAGCTTTTGGGGTTAAGCTGAAAGCGTAAATTCTGTGCACCTAATAAAATGTTAAAAAAAGAACCTCCATCCAACCAACCCAAAAAATTAGAAAAAAATGCTTCTAAACTTTTCTTCGGTAAGGTTTTAGTGTTTAAATATATATGGACAGCGTATCACCATATCTATGTCAGTTCAAAAAGGGGTCTTGATTTTCGTAACACTCCGTGTAATACTGAAGTTTTTGTTGGGAAGTTTTATTGGAGATGGATATTTAATCAGGTAACTCTTTCCAGTTGAATCGTATTTAGTAAGTATCTATGATCTGCTCCTTATCAAGGAGTGGGTTGTATTCTATTGAAAGGCTTTGGTTCAATTATTTGGAAGACCTTGTACGCTGATGAACAATTGGTAAATTCAAAACTTTTTTTGAAAGTTAAGGAGTGGAGATAAAATAAATTTTTGGACAGATTTTTGGGATCAACATCCTCTGTTAATATCAGAGTTTTCAGAGTTGTTGTCTTTGGAGCAAAGCCTCGAACATATTGGTTGGATAAAGGTGGCTTCGTACATGAATTCTATGACAATTGAAAATTTCACTTTTTTTAATGGAAGGGATTTCAAGAATGATCGGTAAATGTTCCACATCAACAAAAGCTTCTTATTAATTAGATTCTCAAATAGAGATTTCTTTCAAGAAAAGTTGAGGAGGATAGGATCCCTGGGGTCTTGGAGGTCTCGGTGAGTATACAGTTCAAGAAGGATATAATGTGTTGATCTCTCCTACAACAACTAGACAAAATGTCCCATGGGATAAAGTATGAGATGCTCAAGGATGGCCTAAGATAAATTTCTTTGCTTGGGAAGTTATGCACAGAAGTTGCCTAACCTATGATAACCTTATGAAGAAAGGCTTTTATGGTCCCTCTAAAATTATTATGTGCAATTCTTAAGAAGAAATGCTTGACTACTTGTTTCAATGTGAATTTGCTAGTGAGTCGTGGAATAGATGGCTAACTCTCTATAAGGTTCAATTAGCTTTTCGATTGAACCTTGTAGACATCTGGAAAACCTAGAAGTGCAGAAAATTCAAGCATGCCTCTCTTCAGATAGGTTGGTCTTTAGGTCCAAGTTTCATTTGGCGACACATTTGATTGGAAGGAAATGTACGAATTTTTCAAGGGGAATTTCACTCATCAGAGTTGGTATGGAACAAAATAATAAGCGAGGTCTCAGACAAGTTCAGCATATAACACATACACATACATTCAGTATAGTAATAGAGCAATACTCATTCTTAGTTGTTGGATAAAGGTTTAATCATATAAAGTTTGAAGCAGTGTGTAGTATTACAACTTAAAAATAATGGAGAATGAATAATGTGCAATGATTCCAAAGACATTAACAAGATAACTATAAAGTATGGATTTCCATTTTCACGCATATATGATTTCATGGATTGCTTGACAAGATACTTCATGAAGATTGATTTCAAGATTGAACATCACCAAATTCGCATAAGATAGGGTGATGAATAGAAAACAATGTTTAAGACACAAGAAGAATTAAATGAATGGTTGGTTATGACATTTGGGTTAACTAATGCACCCAGTACATTCATGATATTGAAGTATGAAGTTTCTAAATAAAATTTGAGTTTGTCATTGTATATCTTGATGACATATTTATTTTTAGTAGAATAGAGGAGGAACATTTGCAACATTTGTGCAAAGTGCTATAAAAGTTAAGAGATGAAAAGTTACTCATGAATTTGAAGAAAAGTAGTATCATGTAGAAAAAAATTGTGGACTTAGGATTTTTTATTCCTCAAGAAGGTTTGAAGAGGTATCCAGAGAAGACGTGTTAGCCATCACTGAAAATTAAATTTGAGGCATGTAGTTTTCATGGATTTACAAGTTTTTACAGGAAATTCATTAATAATTATAGTGGTACATGTGTGGCTATCACTGATGTGATGTGCAAGGATAAAAGAGAATTTGTATGGACAATGGCAGCAAAACATAGTTTGTAACAATTGAATAAGAATATAATTGAGCAATCAATATTGGCATTGCCATATTTCAATAAATTATTTTAGGTAGATTGTGATGCAAGTAACACAAAAATAGGAGTAGTGATGACTGAAGAAAGAACGCTTGTCACATATTTCACTGGGAAGTTAAATGATGTAAAGCATGTGTATTTAGTGCATGATCAAGAGTTGTATGCAATTGTGCAAGTGCTAAAGAAATTAAGACATTATTTGTTACCAAAAGAATTTGTATTATATACAGATCATCAAACATTGAAATTCATTAAGAGTCATAATAACTTGAATCAAAAACATGAAATGAGTTGAATTCTTACAAAGTTATTCATTTTTGTTGAAACATATAAGTGGAAATTTTAATAGATCACTGACACACTGAGTAGAATAGTTATTTTGTTGAATGAGTTCAGAGTGGAAGTCATAGGATTTAATCTTATGAAAGAACAATATGAAGAAGATGAATATTCTAAAGAAGCATGGAAGTCATTTGCAGAAACAATGAGTAAAGATAGAATCTCATAGTTAGAATATTTTATTTAGGAAGGTTTATTATTCAAAAGAAGACAAATTGTGTATATTGAGAAGTTCAATGCAAGATAATTTGATCAATAAAAAACATAGTGAAAGTTTGGCAAACCATTTTGGTTATGACAAAACATTAACAAAAGTGGCATAAAAATAATTTTGGTTGAGAATGAGTGTAGATGTGCACAATTTTTTTAAGGAGTGTTGTGTTTTCCAATTAGCAAAAGGGAGAAATCAAAATGTTGGGTTGTATTAAGCATTGCCTATTCTAGAGAAATCGTGGGAGAATATATGTATGATTTTGTTTTATAGTTTCCTATACTATAAAATAAATTATTCAATATTTGTGATAGTTGATAGATTTTTGAAGATAAAACATATTTTTTCGTGTGGGAAAACTAGTGACACAACAAACATTGCCGACTTATTTTTCAAGGAAATTGTAAGGCTGCATAGTTTTATATGTAGTATAGTTTCAGATAGAGATGTGATTTTTTTAGAAATTTATGGAGGACATTATGGAATAAATTGAATACTAAACTATAATTCAACTCAACATAACATTATCAAACAGATGGACAAATAGAGGTAGTCAATAAGAGTTTGGTTAATCTTTTGAAATGTTTAATTGAAGGTAATCCACGAACATGGGATAATATTATGGTACAAGCTCAATATATTATGTTTCACATATTTTGGGGAACCACTTTATTTGCACCTCAACCTTTTTCTTCTATTATGTCTCCTTCACACACCATGACATCTTCTTCTATGACTTATTTAACCTCTATGCCAAGCATTTCTACTAAAATGGTAGGTTCAACTTCTAGTGGGCCTCTTCAAAAGACCCTTCCCCTTAACCATGCTATTAGTGCATATTTTGCTTCCAATTCTTCTCATTACACTAGTGCTTCTATTGTTACCAATGATACTCATTCCACTAGTGTGGTGCATGTTACTACTCATAGTGCAACTCAAGCTATTAACACTAATACTAATGCATCACACACTGCATACACTAGTCAAAATGCTACCTAAACTAATAAACTATTATTACAAACACTATAAAATGCATACCTTTCAAACCAATAATGTAAATTACATGATGAAAATGCAAAACCATCTCATTCATCTTCAAAACCAACCTCAACAAGTTTCATGGGGAGCACAAAATCTGAATTCCTCGATACTGCGCCACCCCCCTCCCTGCTCCCCTTAGGGATTCCCATGGTAACTTTATCCCACAACCACCCCTCATTAATAAAATAATCAAACATCTACAAAATGAACCTCTTGTACCTCAAATTGCTAATATTGACATAAGAGGTATCACACCCACCATCACCTATAATGGATCCACCGATCCCACATTGCATTTAAAAACATTTGATAATCTTTATAAATATTGCGTCAAACTTAACACCTTTTCCACTACCAAGCTATTACATAAAACACTCTCATGAGATGCTTTAGATTGGTAAAATCAATTAAAAATCCATTCCATAACTAGCCTTGAAGACTTGGTTAATTCAGTAGTTTAATAATTTCAAACTAATGATCTTCTTGAGAACAACTTAGCCCACTTTATAAATTGCAAACAACTTGAAACTAAAATGGCACAATCCTTCATTAAACAATGGAAGAACTTATCTAAAAAATGTGAGAATAATATGGTAGATGATAATCTCTTCCACCTCTTCACTTATGCTCTAAACCCTAAATTATAATATCGGGTTAGGACTCTCTCTCCAAGAACTTTGGAAGAAGCCCTTGACCAAGCTAAACAACAAGACTTCCTCATGTATCAATTCAAACCATATCAACCTAAAATGGGCACTTGCATGCTCATTAAAAAAAAAAATATCATGCAACTAAAGATGGTGTTACCGATACCTATGAAACTATTCATAACATTCAATCAATCACTCCAAATAATTCTTTGGAGCATGTTCCTACTACAAACAACACTCTTACTCCTGCATTTTATAAAACCAACCACACTAATTTGTACAAACTATTATCCTTAGTAGATCTTCAAAACCATCTTCTAAGACCTCTACCATGAGATCGTGATGCCACTCATCCTATGAAATCATGGTTTGATCCAAACAATTTTTTTTGGTTTCATGCAAGTTGGGGCCACTTTCATGAGACATTTATTCAATCTTGTTATGGATTTTATTCTTGGTCTAAAATTTGATCATGAAACCCTTATTTGAAAGTGTCAACAAGCATATTACATATCTTATAATGCCCATGAAATACAAAATAAAAGCCAAGATTTAAATCAATCTAATGCTCATCTTGCTATCAACAAAGATCCTCTTCCCAACCACCAAGATAACATTGATAAGCCTACTCCTTATACAAACAATGTTGAAAGTATTATAAACCTCACTACCAATGAATAAAACATGGTTAATATGACTAACATGAGAAGAGTAGTTGATTTTATTGACTCAAATATAACACCTATGCATCATACCTCTCAATCATTTGGGATACTTCCCCATCCCACCTAATGTATTTGGGGCAAGAGGAACTTATAACCATTCAAGAACCACTTTCAACAACACAACTTGATTATACCTCTCACACTATCTCTATTCTTCCCCCAACATCCACACAACAAGACAACATCCCCCAAACTTCCAATAGTATATCTTCAACCCAACCACAAGAAATACCTCAACCAAACATCACACCACCTAAAGTCAATCAACTCATTTGTAATCAACCCAAACCAACTATGCCCTATCAACACAAGTTCAATTACACTTCCAACCTTCCTTCCCAGGATCTCTTGCAACATTATGTGCCTATATCTAAAAATCCCCCCATGGGTTATGACGAATGGGATCCCATTATATAACTTTCTCATCTCCCATCTCAAATACCTTTCCTCAAAGTAATGAAAACTTCTCCCCATCACTAAAATTATCTAATGCAATTGTTTTTTAAAATGAACATCCCTTGTCCTCCTTTAGTAGGATGCAAAGATACCTTATCTGGATCCGAAGATAGTATACATCAACAATGTGAAGAGATTTCCATACATGTTGATGAAATAGTGGACACTTCTCTTTCAGTTAAGTTTCCTATCTTTTTCATGATTCCCAATGAGATATTGTTTCATGCGTATGATCCTCCTCTATTCATTAGCATCCAAATTGGTGATATCCAAGTTAAACATGCCTTAATTTATAAAGGTTTAGGTAATTGTGTTTCCTCCCTTGACTTTATTAAGACACTTGGATATTCTAAATGCAACGTTAAATCTACATGTAGCACATGTCAAGGATACTATAGAAGGCAAATGTCTCCCTTAGGTTATGTTTGGCTTCCCATTACCATTATTTTTATCACCATCCACGTGAAAGTTATGATCTTTAAATTTCCAATTTCTTACAACATATTACTTGGTTGATCTTAGAATCATTGTATGAGAGAAGTAACCTCATCTACATGCCAATGTGTCAAATTCCCCCATAATTGAGCTATTTAAAAGATTTAAGGAGATGCAAATCCTTAGAATTTTGAATAGTTTCAAAAATGTGGCATCTTTAAAATTCCTACCCTTGAACCTTTGCCTAGTATGCCATTTAGGGAATCCCAACTCTTCAATTATCCTATCAATTCTATTTGAGTTTATAATGGTCACACTGAACTCATTGCAAACATTCCACTTAACCTCCTAGATTTTGATGATGATGAGCTGAATGAGATTAACCTCAAGATCAAAACCTCTGATCTACCCCCTCATATTATCACCCAACTTTCTCCTTTTTTGCAACTTCAATCTCATCAACCACCTACCAATGGCATACCTATTGTCTTAACCAAGAATAGACATTATATCCATCATGCATCCTCTAACAACAAAGTCATACCTTCATGTACCATCAACTTGTATACACTTAACTATGATGATAGCTATGCTTTAGATGACCCATTTTTAGCTGGATTCATCCAAGCTATAAATTCCAAAATTATTTGATATCAGTCTTCTTTATTTTAGTCTTTTCATTCATATTTTAGCATTCCTTCCTTTATAGTACCTAATACTAGTCTTCTTACTATTTATCACAAGGTAGAGATGGAACACTCACATGGTAAACTTCATATTACAACAGAGCCCCTTAGGTGTATGTTCATGGATCATTCCATGATAGGCCCTTATCACTTTTCTTGATACTAGGATCCTTATAATTTTCTTCTTTCAGAGATGCTAACTACTATTATTAAACATGTTGCATGGCCAACCTCACCCTAAGATGAGCCTAGTCTTGTTTCTACTCCAACTTTACCTTTAGATGAGCCTAGTCTGGTTTCTACTCTAGCTTTACCTTCAGATGATACTAGTCTAGTTTCTATTCCATCCCTACCTTGCCTTGGTGATGTCCTTCTCCTTTTACCATAGCTCAATCCCATGCCCACCTAATTGGTAGATTAGCCTTATTGTGATATCCACAAAATTTTCAATCATTGGACCAAAGATTATTGGTTATATCATTTTCCCCTAGCTTTCCCTTCTATTTCTTCAGCTAGTAGGCCCCCAAATCCTACTAACAAACATATTTTTTGCTTTCATGGGATAGATAACCACTCTTCCACTCATTATCAAAAACTCAGGTATCATATCGACACCTTGCATTCAGCTATTGTTCATCCCAAAAATAAGAATATACCTCCTCCAAAGCTATTACTAGAGGATATCCCTAAGTATGGGGAAGTATATTGTCTTTAAAACTAGTGTGGCACATATCATATTGATCATTGCCATAGTATCTAGTAATAACTTTGTGATTTCCCATAGTTTACACCTGCATCAATCATTCCTCCTTCCATAGGTCACACACACAAGAAGGCTCCTCTTTCTCCGTAGGTTTCACCTCCTTCTCACCCTGCATATACTATTCCTATTCTAGCATACATTCCTCTCCTTGATTATCATATGCATGAGATGCATCCTATGCATTACTCTTCATCAGCTACACCTGCATTTTTAGTTGAGGAGATATGAAATGAAGTTTTTACATAACTTTTCATGAAGATTGATGAGACTCTGGCTATCATAAAAATTCAACTTCATAGAGATATTGTGTATGTCATAGATAATATTTGTAGTCAAATTTATCAATATTTATGAACATGGCATGGCGTTTTCACATTGTTATGTCTTATGATTTGGATTGGATTTGTGATCCATTTTTATATATCTTATATGATTGACTATGTGTTAATTTTGGTTTCACTTATCTATTTTATATGGATATTTATATTATGATTTATGTGTTTTATATGGTTTCATTTACTTTCATATTTCTTATGTCTTCTTATAATTATTTTTATTAATGCACACTTATGTTTATAATTTTACTTCTTTCATGGATTCCTTTTCTTTTACAATGATTGTTTGTTATCTTATCTCACTCAAAAATCAAATAATTATTATTATGACTTGGTTATACAAACCTTTATTTCCTTAGTAATCTATCTCTACCATATGATCAGTAAGCAAACAAGAATTCTCATTGTATTACTACCATCTACTGAATTCTCCTTTTACATACTAAGAATATATATGGTTGAAACTTGAGATTACATATTGGTTCATAGGTAAGCCTAAGTGTTTAGTCAATCATATCTTTGGATACTTAGCCTCATTTAAATCAAATTCTAAAGCTTATTTGTGTGTATCATTTATATCACTCATGCTATTTATTCCAAATCCGTATGGAGGAAGAATAATAAAATCCATAAAAAAGTTAAAAGTCAAATCATTTAAACAAAAGGAAATGATTAAAAAAGGCAACATACAAATTCAAAAGTTTAATCACACTAAAAGATGTGATTCATAACACTTCTTATTCCTAATTGAAGCTCAAAATATACTATTAGCCTTATGATGGAGTAGAGGTCATTGGGGTGCATTAGGTTAGTAGATTGGGATATGAGAATTAAAAGAAATCTATCAGTGCTACCTAATTTATCACATAAGTACACAATCTTTGTAGTAGATCGACAACTCTATAAGAGGTCTTGAGGAACAGGAAACACATTATGGGAAGGTAGGTATATTTTTATTTTCTTGTTCATATAACCATCATGAGTTGATCTTAGTATCTCACCTATTTACCTATACATCTTTATGCTTATTTTGAGTAGGTATCTTTTGTTTATTGATGGTCATTAGACTCTTATTGTCTCTCCTTTGTACCTAATATGCCTCATGTTTCTTAAGGTCTTCTCATAAATGCCCATGTCATGATTTTTACATTCCCTCTTTCATTATAACATTCCTAATATTTCCCCTTGAGAACTACTATTTTTTTAACTGATCATCCTCCCTAGGGTTTTCCTTTGTGAGTTGCAATGCAATACCATGGATAGGACCATGCTCTCCTCACAAATTACCATAATAAAAAATTTCATTATTACCATTCACCTCATTCATGTTCCATTTATGAAATATAATGTAAGACCATGGATAGGACCAGGCCCTCCTCACAAATCACCACATCAAAAATATGTTTTAAATCATTCTTACGTTGTTTCCACTGATTGGTGTTCCCTTTGTGAGTTGTAGTGTGGCATAAGGATTCAGTATCCTCCCTATGAACACTTTCTCTAACAATTCTAAAATATTCCCTATCATCTCCTCATTATATTAAGGATCTAGCCTATATGTAGATTAACTTGGAAGTTTTGATCCTAACACCAAATCAACATGGTATTTAATGCCTCATGAGGGACATAAGCCTAATGGTAATTTTGTTAGTGTTATACCAAAATACTTTTCCAATAATTTCTGCACCTCTTGTGGGAGTTTCCCTTCATGTCCCCTTTATTAATAAGGGAATGATAGATAACTAAATTATCCTTTAGTTCATTTACAAAATATTTTATAATCCATTTCTACCAAATATATTTCAGATTCCCCTTCCTCTTTACAAGGTTCCAAAAAATGTTTCTTCCCCTCATATTGTATTTCATAAGTGTTATCTTTTCCATGATGGATTTCTTTTTAGTCATATTGTGAGGGAATTCCCAACAACAAATGATAAGCATCCATTGGTACCTTATCACATAAAACCTTATCTTCATAAGGACCAATTTTGAAGGAAACAAGACAAGATTGATCCACAGGCACACTAAGATCTTTTTTTAACTAAGAAACATTATAAGGATTGGATTTTTTAATGAAATAAATATGTAGTTTTTTCATCATTTATATGTTTACCAGATTATAATTAGATCCTCAATGTATAATCACCTTACACATATTGTATTTACAATCAAGCATTTTTTCAAAATATAATCTTCTACCTCTAATTGACATCTCAGGTCTCCTTGTTTCTTGATATTAATTTTATTTGTAGCATCAAATTATCTTTATTATCTAATTCAAATTATTTTTAATTTTGGTTCCTCTTGGGTCATCATGGTTTCATTGGAAAACATAAGGTTTTTAGGATGGTTAGTGTATTTATAATGTTTGCTATAATTTTAGCACTTTAAGGGTCTCTAGTATCTAAACTTTTGTCAACATCTACCCCTACCTCAACCTTTAAATTATTCTCTTCCACCATGATCAGATCTGATTCCTTAATTTCCTCTTGCACTTTTTTCCTTTATAGTTTTGAAAAAACTCCCTCTTCATCTATTTAAATTGTTATCACCCTTTTTGCTCACCACTTTGCCCCTCCTATTCAAAATTTACTTTGCCTTCAAGGCATACTGATATGTCTCATCCATGGTGTTCACCTTGAGTAGATATATATCATGTTGGAGTTGTAATCTAATCCCATTAATTTATCTTACTACTATGTGCTCATCATATTATTAAAAATTAGTTCTAATTTGTAGTCTCAAGAATTCTTCATAGGATAACTCATTCTACCTTAAATTTAGAAATTCCTTAAATATAATTTTATAATAATAACATGACATAAATTTATATTTTAAATGCTTTAGCATCTTTGGCACATTCTTCTTCCCTTGCATTCTTCAAACATTTTACAAGTTCTCCCACCATATAATTTATACATAATAACATTCTCGTAATAGTCCCTACTAGATAAGATGAACAACTAATATAATCCCTATAAAATATGATCAAAACAAGAAACTCGCAAATGACCTATGAGGGTAACAATAAAATAGATAGGAACTATATTATGATGAACTTTTGGCCTTGGTAAGTGTTGACCAAATTTGACTTTTTAGTCAAATTGGGGCACCCCTAGTTAAAAAACTTGATTTTTAGGCCTATAAATGGTATAATGTATTTTAAATAGGTGTTTTATAGGTCATTTTATGCCAATTAATGTTTTAATATCTTCAGTTAATTAGTTTCTAGGTCCGTTTATCATTTTGGGTCATTTTAAGGGTAAAAAATAGTGCATTTAATGCCTTGTATAGGTTTTTTGGGAAATGTGAAAGTGTAAATGGGTGATTTAATTCCCCATGTATCTTAAAAGGTCTTAATTAACTGAAAAAACTGAAATTTTTAGTTTTATCATACGAAAAGTCATTTTTCCTAAAGAAATGGAAGCAAATGACACTTGTATGGCTCCTTGGGAAATGTGCCATATGGGGGAAGGTCATGGAACACCTATCCATATTCATAAAACTCATATATATTCTTGGTTTGATCTGAAACATCAATTTTGATGCCAAAACCGTTCTACACCTCTTTTGTCCTTCTTAGCATATAAAAGTGACACTCAGGTTTTTGCTTGGTATGAACAACACAAGTAGTTTCAAATAAAATTATTTTGGGAGAAGATATTAAAATAGGATAAATTAATTTGAATATATGTATTTTTAATATTTGTTAATTTTTATTTATGAACCATTGCTAACAAGTTGACTATGTAGATTTGCTAGCTGTTTGGTGCACCCTATAGGTTTTAATCTATTTATATCAAATCTATATGAAATAATTGGTAATGTTAGATATAGAGGATGTTTTATTCCTTATCATATGGTATCCATTATTTTTTCATTATTCATGATGTTTGGATGAGTGGATTAGCTCATGATGCAAGGAGGTGTCACCATGTGTAGTTTTAGTTATAATGCTTATGTTTGAAGAGTGTTTTCTCTTGTAGTTATCTCATAAATCTTGGAAATGGTGTTATAAAAGACTATAACTCATGTGACCATATAATTTCATGTTTTTAATTCACCATGTCATCTCTTGGATTGCTTACTAGCTTGTTTCCCTCCATGGTTAGTTCATTGCATAATTTCAATTGCAGTCTCATGTATGATCTAGTCTATAATGTCTATGAAGTGGTAATTTAGGTGTATTTACTGATAAAATACTTAAATATTTTTACAAATTCCATATATATTCTTTGAAAAGGTGAAGTTGTAGTCACATGCCCAATTCACCATGCTAGACAATTATGTGATGTCATTACTTGCTATATTCCATGTGCATACAAGCGATTTTTAGGTTGCAAAAGATGTGTTAGATATGATTTAAATATATACTTTTTGAAATAATGAATTTTATGGATTTATAGTGAGTTTTAATTTTTATGAGATCATGAATCAACATGTCTTGCTCCATTCTAAGCTCACTGCCTGCATACATCTCACATACA
Organism: Torreya grandis; assembly: GCA_037957365.1. Lineage (NCBI taxonomy): Eukaryota > Viridiplantae > Streptophyta > Pinopsida > Cupressales > Taxaceae > Torreya > Torreya grandis. Next base: position 1,461,234 of record JARHVA010001512.1, read on the forward strand.
CCTACAACAATATATCTAATGACATCATCCTAAGGTAAATATCTTGGTGATGATTTTAATAATTTGAATGATAAAGGATTAAATATGGTTTGGATATTCTCATGAGGATTTTTGGTTCATTCTTTTTCTCTATTTCACACCTTCCTAAGCTCACTGCCTACTCAGTCAGGTGCTCACCTATAGGTGGCCTAAACAGGAAGCTGAGATGTTCAATAGAGTGCTAAAGCATGTAATGAGACCCCACTTGGAGCCATTACACATTGAAGAGAAAATGAAAAACTTTTATGAGGTGATATAATGTCAAATAAGCTATGATAATCCTTCCTAAGAGTGAAGACTAAACTTTGAGACACAGTCCCTAAATGAGCAAAACAAATGTCATAGAGCTTTTTGTGATCATCTGAAAACATGGTGTAAAGGTATTTAAGACATATAGAATAGTAAATATCATAACCCATAGAATATATAGTCTACATTTCAATAATGGTAGTCAATGGATCAAGGTAAAGTGGTTGTTAAAAGAACCAAAGATACCTCTTGAGTCACTGAGTTCAAGTAGTCTATCTATAGGTTTTGAAAAAGGTGTAAGTGATCCTAATACTCAAGGAACTAGCAAGACATGTTATAATGTTTGGATTATATTTATGAATTAAATAACACACTATAAGTATAAATATCATTATTATAACGTTGACTAAATATGTCATGGACCTTCGTACATCACCTACAGGTGTCCATAAGGAAAATGGGCACCTAAAACAAAAAGCAAATAATGAATAAAATATTGGTTCATAAGGAGGGTTGAGCCTATATAGGGTTAAAAAAAGTAAAATAAAGATAATAAATGACCTTGGAGGCTTGAATAAGAGTATTATAATATGGTCAAAATCCTAATGGAGTAAATACACATCTACAAGCCCACCTACAGTCAACTGTGTTTGATTATCCATGATAGTGAGTAGAGGAACAATGTTCTTGGCATGAATGGGACATGGATTTGAAACAAGTGGAAATAAATCATTGTTATATCACCATTATAAACCAAAATATGAGGTTATAATAATTATTTCAAGTTTCAAAGACTACAAAGGGAAAAAATAGGGGTCTTTTCAATCAAAACCCAGTCAAGTCACAAATAGGCCTAGTACCTAGTAAAGAAGTCTTCAATAAAGAGTTTGGATTGGATAGATGAATCAAAAACATTGGTAAACTAAAAAATGGAATTGGAATCATTATAATATCCATTCCACATGGATTATAGAGAGATAAGGTCATTCATAAGCACCTACAAGTAGAAAATATAGTCAAGGGTTAGAGGGCAGTCTTAAAGATTTAAGTGTTTAAGGAGGAAGCATAGAAAAATGGAGATGTTTCCAAGATAAAGGAAAATTAAAAATGATTATAATATCTTGATTTAATTTTATACAATTTATATATAACATATAAGGTCCATTTTATGATAAAACACAATCTACATCAAGGAAACCTTGCATTCAGTCTGCCATACAAGGTATGTCTTGAGTTTTGGTGACTTGAAGGGGAAAATGATGTCAAAAAAGGATAAAATTTTGTATATAACATTAATATGAGTTTGATAATATAATTCAATTGAGTTTTTTCCTAGATAAATAGGGTAAGTACCCCTTTTTTTTAGCTTAGACTAGGGGTACTTCCCCTTGTGCATGAGTAGGTAGTTTTGCAAGGAAGAGATGATTAGATGAGTTAAGAGAGTTTAGACATTGAAATAAGGTTTGGAAAGATTGAAAACACATATAAAAAAGTGAAATACCAAGAAAATAAAGTTGAAACTAATTAGAGTATTCAAAACATACAAAGGTTACAGGTAAGACCATTAGACATGGTGAAAGCTAAGTCCAAATGAATAGTCATCTTAATTTCTAGCTTGAGATAAGATTTACATATTATTGAAAAATATGTGCATAATGGTTACATGTGTGTTTAACCATTCAAAATGAAAATAAAACTATGAAAGGCCATTTTGAGCTTCAAGGACAAACTCAGGATTGTTTGATATGCTTAGGCCTAAGACCAAATAGGAGGTCATTTCCTATTCCAACATGGGAATTGCACTAAAAATAATTTTAATAGGTTAATAGGGTCAAATAATAGGTTTTAAATATTTTATAATGAAAAGGCAACCTTGGAGAATCCATTTTTGACTCAAGGACCAATTTAGACCTACAAAATGAAGAAAATAAGCTCGAATAGGCAAGTTTGATCACTCATATCTCACCTGAAGTTTTGCATGGGAGTCCAAGGAATTTGGAGATGTTATTAGGGTCCTTAAACACCACTTGTGTTTAATTTTTTATCAAACTTTATGTTATGGTTTTATGAACCAAGCTTAAGACCCAAAACTATCCTAAATTCCTACCAAAGCCTCAACCAGGACCCGATGGAGAAAATGAGCTTGGAAGGATAGTTTTATGGAATGGTTTGAATAGAGTAGATATTTTATGTTGGATATGTCTCCCTAATTATCCCTCACATGCTATCTATTTTTATGGAATTATACGGATGAAGGAAAAAATAGGATTTTTTCACTATTTTATGTGTTTTTTAGGTTGTAGGAAGTTTTAAGAGATGAAAATAACATGGATGGAAATATTGAGACTTAATATACCCACCATGTAGGTTTAATTCCTTTAAAACATTCCTAAGTGTCTCAAATAGGTCTTTCAACTCAGCCAGTCAAATCTGGCATATTGGGCAAGCTAGAGAGAAGGAAGGAAATCTTTAGGTAAAGTGATTTCAAGGTGCCCCTAATTATTAAAAGGCCATGGAGGGTATTTAAACATTTAAAACACTACATTTTACTAACTTTAATGAACAAATGAAGCCAAATATGAAGACAAGTGTGAAAGGTACATGAGAAGGAGGTTTCTTAGAGTGCATATGATGATGTCTTTCTTCCAGGTGATTCCATACTACTAAGCATAAAAAAAATTCATGGATATGCATGTATGAGAGCCTCCCATTCCATTCCAATAATTTTACCTAACCTTTATTAGTTACAATTCACTCAAACAGGCTTAATCATGAAGGCAATTTTACGTCCAAGAAAAGGAGTTTTAGGCCACTTTGTAAGAGTTTGAAATTTTGAGATAACACTTGTAGCTCCTCATCTTGCATGGTTCACCCCATATCTCTCTCATATTTACAAGTAACTAATTATATTATCTTTAAAAGTTTCCATTATGACCTTTGGACTTTTCTTCTTCTCTCTCTCTCTCTCTCACAAGCTCTATAAGAGTTAGCCATTTTGGCAGTGTATGGGATACTCTACCTAATTATGGTGAAGCCCTGATCATTTGTATACATTTTGATCAATAAAATGACTAATTTTTAATTATTATATGTATTTTAATAGTGTGTTTCATTTTAATTATTAATTTTTCTTAAGTGACACTCTTGTTTCCTTAACATGTTAGCTAATTCTTGTAACCTATTTGCAGTTGGAAAGATTCTTCTTGCAGGGCATGTGAAGTGTTTTAGGATATGTCAAGGATTAATTGAGTTTTTATATTCATTAGTGCCATTAAAGGCCTCTTTTCTAGTCCTCATAGTTTAAATGTTCATGTTGACCTCACAATTTAACATTTATGTGAGAAGTAGTAGATTGGAAGAGTGCATGTTTGGTTTGTTGTTTGGTCTCAAGTGTAATATGCATATGGTTGGATGTCATCAACAAATTTGGTGTATAACCTCCATTATTTTAGATTTTATTTCAGTTTATATCTCCCTTTTCACCCCTCCAAAGTTAGTTTAGTTTCAATCCTAAGTCGTACATCAAAGGATGTAGCCCTATCTAGAGACTCACCTCATTTCTTAGGCTACCCACAAGGCTAGAGGTGATTCCATTGTTCCACTTGGATGAGGATGACCTTGTCATCTACTCAAAGGGTGAATATCCAAGTGAAAATAGTAATTCATCAATAAATCTTTTGTATTAGAAGTTATTATAGGGATTGGGGTCCCTAGTGAAAAAAGTACCCCGCCTTTAACCTTAATACAAAAAATAATAAACTAACCCAAAAATAAAACAATATCTTATGTAAGTATTAATTAATTAAATTTACCTATGTTGAATTAACCACCATTTAATTATTTTAACATCCACCCTAATTCATCATAGTCTTCAAATTCAAAGAGAGAATTTTTGAATACCTCAAACTTATCATGTGCAAGTGATTTGGTGAAGACATTTGCACACTAATCTTGAGTGGGGAGATATTGGAGTTGGATGTTGTGTTTTTGAACATGTTCATGTATGAAATTTACTTGAACTTAGATGTGATTCATGTGTTCATGAAACATTGGATCGTGAACAAGTTATGAAAACCTTGATTGTTGTAGTGAAAAACCATAGGATAAGTTTGTGGTACTCCTAATGTTATAGGTATGTAACATATCCATATCACTTTTCAGATAGTTCTTCATACAAAATGATATTATACCTTAGTATAATAGTGAAGAACAAATTTTTATGTTTTTCTCCCCATGAAATTAGACCAGATCCCAAAAAGAACACAAATCTAGAAGTGGATTTTCGATCATTAGTTGAACCTACATGATATACGCCCATGTATCTTGTTAAGAAGAAATTATTATTCTTCTTATAATATAGGCCATTATCCATTGTTCCTTGAATTTTTTTAAATATCTACTTATCTTATTTTTAGTGCATCACCTTTGGATCTTATATGAAGTGTGACAGATAGTTGCCAATATAACTTACATCTGGCCTAGTGTAGTTTAGGTAGATGAGACTCCCAACCAGTTATCGATAGAGAGTATCATCTACTGGTGATGATGGATCTGAATGAGACAAATGAAGTCTTATTTCCATTGGTTTTCAATCCATCATTTAAAATTTATTGAGCATTGTCTTGATATATTTATGTTGAAACATGAAGATGTGGTGCCCCTTTTTACATACTTTCATACTAATACAGTAGTGGAGTAGCCCAAGATCTGTCATTTAGAAAGATCATTTGAGATCATTCTTCATTACATATTTCATATTCTATAAACTTCAATTGATTACTATATTATTGACATTTTTTTTATAAACACCCCATCTACTCTTTGAGGTAGATGTTTAGATCATATGGACTCATCTATAATACAAGATAAATGATATGCTCATCTATTTTTATGTACTAGGTTCTAGGAGCCCATTTGAGACCATACTATGAATTTTTACTTGACCAAGTGTGACCTAGCCTTTTATTTTAGTCATTTGTACCTCTTCTTGTATATCTCCATTTAATAAGACACTTTTTACATTCATCTAATGAATGTTCCACCCAAACTATGCAACCATAACAAAGGCCATTTTTATTATTTTTATCTTGGTTGTGGTAGCAAAAATCTCCTCATAATCTATGCATTTTTTTAATTTTTATCATATCCCATTTTTATGAGTCTTGCCTTGTGATTTTTTATACTACCATATACTTTCTATTTGGTCTTAAAGACCCATTTTCATTTGATAGGTGTCTTCCTTGGTGGAATATCAATAAGCCACCATGTGTTATTCTTCATGAGAGACTGATACTCTGCATCCATGACATCTTTCAAAGGTTTAGAATCTGGGGATTCATAGACTATTGAGGGCTTAAATGTTTATGAAATTATTCTCATTACAACCAAATTCACCTTTACACAATCCATGCTATGATTCTTTGGTTATGTAGTGTATGTGTCTAGTACTCCATCCAATTTAGCATCTCATATAGTGCTAGTATACCACTTGGGTAAATGTTGAATAGTGGGTGGTGGTATTGGAGATCTTGGATGGCCACCATCATTAGCACTTCAAATATTACCACCTAATAAATTTATAGTTCTGATGCGTGTATTAGGTACCTATGTGGAAGGTGTATTAATCTCACCTTTTCATCAACACTACATCCTTGTTGATAAGCACTTCCTTAGTTTCTAGATCAAGGAGATGATATGCCTTCAAATATTTAATGTATTCCACAAAAAATCATTCCTTGGTTTTTTTTATCTAATTTTTTAATTTTATTTCTCAAGACATGCATGTATTATTTACAACTAAAAACTTGAAGAAGCAAAACTTTTTGGTTTCTTTCTAGTCCAAACTTCTTGTCACATGATACCATAAAGGACTTTGGTGGGTGACATGTTCAACATGTAGACCAATGTGTGACATGATTATGCCCAATATAAATGAGTAAATATCATATCCTCAACCATGTTGAGAAACATCTCTACAATGACTTTATTACATCATTTTACAACCCCACTTTGTTGTGGTGTATATAGAGTAGTCAATTTGTGAAATATTCTATTTTATATGAGATAGGATGAGAAATCTTTACTAGTGTATTCCCCCCATTATTTGAGTGAAGGGCCTTAATTTTTTGAATGGTTTCATTTTCAATAGTGGCCTTAAATTTTTTGAAGGTTTGGAAGGCTTGACCCTTAGTTTTAAATAAGTATACCCAAATTATGTGTGAGTAGTCACCCAAAAAAGAGCTAAAAGTATTTGTATCCTCTAAGGCTAGGATTCATGTGCCCACACATATGTCAATATATCCAAGGGATGAGGAGCCTAATATTCACTTTTACTAAAATAATTTCTTCATTTTTTTCTAGCTAAATAACTAGAAAAAATATTAGATTTGTGCTTGAGTGTGGGAAAGCTTTGACGATGTTTTGTCTATTCAATTCTAGTAGATATCCATAACTCAAGTGACCTTATCTATGATGCCATAAATTTTTCTATGTTTGTATCCTTTACAATAAGGGATTGATGGTATTTATATACCACATTAAGTTGGATTTTTTTCTAATGCTATAATCTCAATCCATAATTTGAGAGCCTCTAGACTTATTTTTAATCAGATAAAATTTCTAACCATCTTCCTAATCAAAGTCAACCTTCAAGTTGTGATCAAGCAACTAATTTACAGATAGACAATTTATTAGTGAGGTATGGAATTTACAAAAAATCTATGGTTGTGCAAGTACTATTTCCAATATTTAGAGAGATACCACCATGGTCTGAAAGAGTTCAAAACACTCTTCAACCAAGATATCTCCAACATACCATTATCGTAGTCATTCATGCTTCAACATACACACAAAGAACAAAACTAACTATGAAAAAACTAATTGTTAAAATACATTGAAAAACATATAAAAAGCATGTATAATATAATATAGAACCCTTGTTTAAGTAGTTAAGGAGAAACAAGACTCAAACTAACTATCTAATGTGCGATAAATCCTCACACAGGATAAAACTAGCAAAAGGATGAAAATCCTAGCTAAAACCTAACAAGCATAAGAAATATACTCTAACACCCCCACACCAACTGACCCTGCCCCTTCCCCCCCCCCCCCCCCCCCCCCCCCCCCCCCCCTCAAGTGAAGTTATGGGCTAACAATAGAGGATGCAATATGAATCCATGTGTCCCTATGGATGTCAATCCATCTTTTTGGAGTACATAAATGTCGAGTTTCTATAACTACCAAGTCAAAGTAGGAATGGTGCTGAATACAAGGATCACTAAATACAAACACTACACTCAAGAATAATGGGTAGAATGATAAAATTGAGGAATTATTACTTGAACACCCTCCAATAAGATGGTGACAAGTGATCAAAAATATTGGTGGGGATGCCACACTGGATGCACTGATGGGGATACCACACTTGTGTCACTATAAGAATCACCAAGAAGGCCATGGAGTCAAGTAAAAAGTCTTCATATTGGTTTTGAAAAACAAAGTGCCTGAATAAGATACCCATGTATAAAGGAGGAATCCATAAAATACCCAAAAAAGTGCAACATATACAACTTTCATAAAGTGGAGGAAAAAGAGAAAATCCATAGGAAAAAATCCCCCCCTAAAAGAGAGAAAATCCATAGGAAAAAATCCCCCACAGAAGAGAGAGCTAGAAAACCCCCTAAAGATGATGCTAAAATAATCTACACTCCAAGTAATTAAAAGTCATAAAGGAACTCAATCTGCATGAGTTGGTCTGAATCCACTACTTGATCACAAAAATAATTATCACTAGGCTTCACCAGAATAACTTCAATCAAGAATATTGTCAGTGATGATGAAAGTACAAAAGAGTATTGCATGTGTAATGAAATATCAATACCTAAGAATAAAAATGTATACCACACCCCCATATTGATGAATGGGTGGAGTAGAGGAAAAATGTCTACATGAGTGGTCTGAATCCATGACTTTAACACTGAATAAGATGACACTATTGTAGACACCTAAAACTAGCCATCGATAACCTCCAATCAGGGTTTTGGCTAATTTCCACCTAAAATGCACAATTTGGCCTAAAAACACTAAAACATGCTAAATGATGTGAAACTAACATATTCAAGTGCCAATTTCGGCCAAGGTATCCATAAATGGGGTAATGCAATTTATGGGCTAGCTAACTTTGATCAATTCATTTCAAGTCAAAATACCAAATTTGCACTTGGGTGCTCTGGATTACTCTTCCCTATCAAATATTTTACACATGAATTATGCCTTTGTTATTTTTTATTAGAAACATCCTAAATGAGAATACGCATCCAACACATCTAACATCACCTTCTAATTCCAACCCAATCAAATTTTGGTTCAATAATAAGATATTCTGATCAATTTGGGTAATTTGTGCACAAAGTGCTTAATCATGCTTAAGAGATAATTAACCCAAATCATGGCCTAATTAATAATTCCATGGAAATTTGTTGAATACTTATTTTTAAAAATAAATATTAAATATCTACATCATCAAGTGACCTCATTTCTTGGGAAGACATCCCTAGGCCATAAATGCCACAAATATCAAGATTCATGCCCTCCATGCCTCATCAATGCCTTCCATGATGCCCTCCATGCCTATTAATTTCCCCTTATTCCAATTACATGATGAGGATAATTACAAACTTAATTCCAAAAAATTAATTAATCTTCAACCATACATCTCAATCTTGAGATGGATGGTTTAGGTTGATTCTAGCCAAATCTAAAAATCTATAAATAGGAGGCCTCACAACATCATTTCTAAGCTTAATTTGTGCAAAATTATAATGTAGGATTGGTTCCAAAAATTTTAATAAAATAGTGTTATAATGCCAAATTGATTCCAGCCAAGCCAAGTCATAAGCCAAAGGTTTCAAGGATAGATGGAGGTTTTCAAGCTTCTATTGCCAAGGACTTCATGAACACAAGCTAAGCAAGCCACCAAAATAAGTATTTTAGAGCATCCAAGGAAGGTAAAAGAGTTTTATTTTGCATTTTAGTTGTGTGTTTCATTCATGGTTTTTAACTAAGATCTCTATAGTGTCTAGGCCTAGATATGTTATGCTATTAGTGTGTTTATTTCATCTTGGTTTCATTTTGAAACTAACACCATACTAACCATCCTCTCTTAAGTCAAATTCCTAGATCACATTATGGCACGCCCAGTGGGACTAGACTCATCCTACACATGAAAAAGACCATTTTTAAACTTTAAAATATTTATTTGAGCCTTTAAAACTCTTTAAAATTAATTTTTTAACTTTATTTTTCCATTTTTGGTTGCCACAGTTTTTACACGGTAACCAACATTGGTAGGAAATACCGACATCGATCACTGATCAATCGATGTTGGTCAGTAGAACCGACATCGACCAGATCTTGGTAAATGAGTAACTGACATCAGTGGTATTAACTAATGTCAGTCACTATGTTTTTTCCAAAAAACACAAACCCAAGACCTACTTTTCCAAAGTTTGTTGTTTCAAACTCAAAAGGGCTTCAAAGCTAAAGGACATGCTAACACTTTTGCTATAGGACCAAGTGAGATATTTTATCAAAACATGTTTAAATAACTTTGTCATGCTTAAAATTTGATTAGGAACCTTGTTTTAGTGTTTAACAAAGAATTTAGATATTTTTGGAGAATGTTTTCAAAGTTTGCAACTAAGACCAAGGGGTCAAACGAACACCACCAAACATTTTATTTGGGTTTAAAATTAAACACACTTATCATTTTTGTCTTAAATAGTTGTTTGATATAATTTTTATTTGAAAAGAAGAGGGATGTTGCATGTATGATCTTCCATTTTTCCCCTTTAGGGAACCCTTGGAATCAAAAGCTCCATTCCTATTGCAAGTAGCCTAGTCTAAGGCTTAGAAAGAATGCCATCTAAAACACTCCCCAAAAACTTGTCAAAGTTTGGGTGACCTTGAAAATGACCCTAAAATCTTTCTAATTTCATGCTTTATTTATTTTTATGCATCTTGGCTTACGAGGGGGACTTCATCACCTCCCACAAGTTATTTAGGGAAGCTTTGACCTGGGGTTTCACCTCCTGGCATTGACTTCATTTGGCTCCTTTAGAGTTGCACATGGGATATAGTGGCACTTTAGACATCATACTACACTAAGCAAACAAAAGGATGTAGTGGTTATAAAAAATACTATAATTTTTTGCAACAAGCTAAGTGATACGGACCCAAAATTTGTGCTTTTTTTTTGCATTGTTTGGCATGAAAGTCATTGTGCAATTGATTCCCCTAGATCATTTGGAAACTTGTTATATTTTAGATAAATCCTCACTTGCCACAGAAGTATTGTTGGTGAAAGGTGCACCTCAAGGTCCATGTCACAGTATAGTCATTTGAGAGAAGTGGGTTATACAAACCCTAATATATAATGTGCATTTACTTTTGGATGAACACTTAAAATCATCTCAAATGACATATATTGATATATTCCAAAAATACCAAGCAACCGTATCAGTTTAGGATCTAAGGGTGATTAATTAGTTGGTCTTGTCTTAGATTAAAATCTTGTTTGGGCTCAAAACTTGGTGTAAATAAACAATCCCAAACCAAACATATGTACCTCATTTTTCTTTGAACAAAGAGGCGTTATGCTACCCACGTGAGATCATCAGTTTGCCTTGTTCAAAGTTCATCAAAAACTTGAGAGTCATATCATCCACTTTGGTGTAGTTATGCTACCCAATTGAGTCTAGACCTTGACCAAAGTTGTTTAAGTCCTTCACTTGTAATCTAAATTTGGAATTACACCTTTATAAGTTCATAGGGTTGATGAGTTAAGTGGGTTCACCATTTGCACTAAACTTGAGGGAACTTAATTTCCAATTTGGATTGAAGGCCATTTAAGACTCATAATAATTGTCCTCACTTAATAGACTTAAGCCATTTTGTGCTAGACACTTGCAATTTAAGTCTATATACCACAACATTTTGAGTCAAGAAAGGTAGTGTTATGCTATCAAAATTTTGGAAAAATGTCTTTGCCTTAGAGAGTCTTTGAAACAAACTTTTTTATCACACCTTTTAGGTAGCAAAGCATCGTTACACTACCCAAATCATTTCAAACTTTATTTCATAGACACTTTTGCATAGAATTCCAAATTTATTCCTATGTTAGACCAATCCAAGTGTACCTTTTGTGATCCTTTGTCTAAAACACAGTTATACCACTCACATTTGTCTAGCCTATTTGTCAAAAGAACCAAGTTTTATACCATTATTTATGAGAAAATAAATTATTGCTAAAAGTGCCTTTTGTTTCATACCTTATACCTAGTTGATCAAGTTTATGACTAAGAATTGAATGCCTAGTGTTTTGTTAGAAGTGTTTTAAATCCATTAGATTAAAATTTTCATCCATTTTCAAAGTCTAGTTTTTGATGCCATTTGGCCAAGAGTCCTAGCACATGCCTTGTTTGAGCCTAGCTTTTGACGCCGCATTTGGGCAAAAGACCTAACAACTTTTAAATTCCTAGATTAGAGTGATTTGAAATACATTGACCTTAGAGTTTGGCATTTTGATTTTTTGGTCCATTTACTTTCTTGCCTTTATGTGAGTAGTGAAATGTTAGATACTTTATGCTATCTTTTTTCCTTATAAATCTTTGCATAAACCTTTTGATCCTTTTGATGAATCTAGACCAAGTTAAAGACATCATTTATTTTAAATTCTATCCTTTTTAGAGTTTGTATAAATCTTTGACCTTTTATCACAAAGCATTGACTATGGATCCTAACAACTATTCCTACACTCATAGTGGACTCATGTACAATCCAGGGATTAGTAATGTAGTTACACAGGAATAAATGGTGCAAGACCCATATACGGATAATATTGCTTATAAGATGTATTCTTATCCCTCTTATAATACTCAATCAGGGGCCCAAAGCTAAGATCCATTAGCTAACTATCTAGTTAACACACTACCTTATTCAGAGTAGGACCAAGAGCAAGCCATGTAATACTTAGCTATAATACCAATAGTGGAAGAGCTAATTCTTCAATAGTCATATTCTGCTAATATAGCTTCCACATATGATCCATTCTTATTTTAGTGACATTTTTTAGAGAACAAAGATGAGATTTTGGTTAGAGCCATAGAGGTCGGGGCCAAGTTTTTGGTAGACTTCTCTCATGAAAATTTACCAAGTCTAGTAAGAGTGCCTCACAATATCATTTATGATCAACAGGCTTCTTCTAGAAATCATATGGCTCTAGTCTAAATAATGTATCAATACCCCAATATATCTAATCCAGGTAAAGACATCATGGAAGATCACTTTAACCAAATGCAAATAGCATACCAAACTTACCTAAATTTAGCACATGATTTCAATCAGATGAACATGGTAAGTAAGCCTCTCATTGACCTAGTACCTTCAACAAGAGTGTTGATAGAATTCACTAGACAAGAAAATCTAAGTTCTGAATTATTTGTATAAATTTCTCTAGTAGATAACTTGATGCATATGCCTATTATTGAAGAAGTGTCTTTAGCCTCTACACTGAATACCAAGCCAAACATAGTAGACAATGTGCAAGCAATGTCTAATCTTGATCAAAGTGGTAATAACACATAAAAAATTGATCAATAACATGTGCCTATAATTAATCCCATGAGCAGATCATCATACCAAGGAATATGAGTTTCTGCACCCTAACCTCAACCAACCACTTCCTCAAGTATTAAGTAATCAAACAATGACCAATGTCATGCCTCAATGATATAATGTGACGAATCCTACTCCTCCTCAATAGGTAGCAAGTAATATTCCACAAATAAAAACAAAATCTAGTGTGTCAACATAATAGAGGATGAATACATTGCCACCTCAATTAGGGGAAACTAATATACCACCTCATCAAGTAATGATGAACATACTTTTTCAGTCACAAACTAATATGTCAGTTCAAAACCAAGCAATGACTAGTCAACAATGTGCAAATATTGGTCAGTGATTGATGTCAAATCTGTAACTAAATTTCACTTCCTCACAAGGATTTATACAATAAGGAGGTCCTTATGTTTCTCAAGTACCTATTAGACAATCATTGGTTCAAAATGTGCCACAAATTTAGAGGTAGGGTCTTGGTCCACAAGTTTCCACTCAATAACAAGGTTTGATTAGTCAGTAGTATGTCCCATTTCAACCGAAATAGGCACAATATAGTTATATCCCTTCATCCCAACCACAAAAATCCTCCAAGTCAAACCTTTATCACCAACCCAAACTAGAATATCTCATAACCAAATATGCAATTTCAAGTACATCCCAATCCATGTATGCATATTCTTGGTCCATTCCCTAACCAAACCAATATACCCTAACAAGTGTATCCATACCTTGGTTAAAGTGTCCCACTTGTGACCTCCCAGCCATTTACCCAAACCAATATTCTCCCTCAAACCAATATCCCTTCTTGTTTCCTATCCCAATAATTACAACAAATGAAGGATGAGATTGCTGCCATTTAGGTAGGGAAGCAGACTAAAAATTTCAAATTAGATGACATGTGTTCCTATCCATTTAACATGTATTTGTAGATATAGTTTCCTCTAGGATACAAACCACCCAAATTTGATAAATACAAAGGGAAAGGTGACCCTAAGGCCCATTTAACTAAATTTTTTGTTGCATGTCAGCCAATGGAATACAATGACATATACCTTTTTCTGTTGTTTCTAAGGAGCCTAGTTGGACAAGCCTTGGAGTGGTTTTAAAAGTTGCCCAAGAATTTAGTAACAGACTTTGATGACTTTTTTGATAAAGTTGTGCAATACTTTTCCTATAATCTTAAGCATGAGATTTCATTAGTGGACTTGACACAAACAAAGCAAAAGGTTGGAGAGAGTTTTATAAGTTATTTATAGTGATGGAGAGCCCTTGCAAGCTATTTCACCCATAGTTTACTATATAAATAATTAGTTGTCGTGTTTACTAAAAATTTGCATAGTGAGATAGCCTATCATTTGGGACTGTAATGTGAACATACGTTTAAAGAGATCATTGATAAAGGTTTGTTGATCGAGTGATCACTTATCAATAAATAAGTCATCAAAATTAATTCTACCAATCAGGGATATAACCAATAACAACATCTTAATCAAGTGTAAGCATTGCAACCAACACAGGCTAATAACCAAGAAAGATGGAAGTAATTCAACTAAAATATGAATGTTGTGGGAAATGGAGTAACCAAATCCCATCATGTGAAAACTATGCAAACCTCATCTTCACCACCTTTTCAACTTACTTCTTACCAGCAACCTCTCCAACCAATGCCACAAGCACAACCACCAAAACTTGTACAACAACCTTTACCATTAAAAACCCCTCCTCCTAAGAGAATTGTGCATGCATGTCATGTCTTTAGTGACCTAGGAGAGCCCATTGAATTTGTATTTCAAAATATTGCTATCACTAATCTAATTAGTTGGCCTATACCAAAGCATTATTTTCAAGGCATTCCTTACCTTGTTTGGTACTGTGAAAATAAATTTTTTGACTATCATCGGGTCAATGGGCATAATTTATGAAGATGTGTCCAAATCAAGTATTTAATTAAAAATATGTTGGAGAATGGGGAGATACCATTGGATAATGCTACTTGCACTTCTAATCAAACCCTTAAGATTTATCAAAACCCTTTTCCTCGACATAATAATCAGTAATAGCAATAATAATGACTAGTGCATCAACAAATCAATAGTATCAAAATTAAAGGCTAAACTAGCAGAACTGACAAAATCAGTAGTAGAATCCATAATGACAAAATAATGGATAAAACCAAGGTTAGAACAATAGCAACCAAAAAACCTACCATGCAGTTGCACATGACTACAATAGGGTTGTAGGTCGTATTCTAGGGGGTAGCGTTAATACCATCTCCATTAATCCTAGACCAAGCACCAAACAACATAGACCATTGATAAATAACAATATCTAACCAAATTACATGGATAATCCTTCTTTGACCTAGGAGTGCATATAAACAAACCAACAAACTAAGACTTCTACTTTTGGATCTTATATAAATAACTCGTTCTTACCACATGACCACATGCAAGTGCATTGACAACCAAGACTTGTCCTATCTAGTCCCATAGTATTTCCAATAGTAGTTAGCAATAATGGTCTAACATTTAATTATAATTATATAATCATAACTCAAAGGTCAAAGATTACTATCCCAAACCCACAACCATCTGCCACTTTGCTTGTCATCTAACGAACCATTCAGCCTTATAATAAACCATTCACTACTAACCAAGATAAGAAGTTTGATATTGTGAAACAATTATAGAAGACACCAGCACAAATTTATATTTTAGATTTTTTGTGAATGTCAATAATCCAAAAGAACATCTTGAATGAGTTTTTTACCCAATCCACTATTGCTAGTGACATATCCCTTGATAAATTAAAAGCTTTAGTTGGACACCTAGCTCCAACCCAACAAATCACATTCAACCAAAGTGATATGTCTTTCCTTAGCCTAATCCATAATAATCCATTATACATATAAGTTTATATAAGATGGCATAAAGTGAAACATGTCCTTATAGACAATGGACATAATAAATAATAATAGCAATAATAATGACTAGTGCATCAACAAAATCAATAGTATCAAAATTAAAGGTTAAACTAGCAAAATCGACAAAATTAGTAATAGAATCCATAATGACAAAATAATGGATAAAACCAAGGTTAGAACAATAGCAACCAAAAAACCTACCATGCAGTTGCACATGACTACAATAAGGTTGTAGGTCATATTCCAGGGGGTAGCGTTAATACCATCTCCATTAATCCTAGACCAAGCACCAATTAGCCCAGACCATTGCTAAATAACAATATCTAACCAAATTACATGGATAATCCTTCTTTGACCTGGGAGTGCATATAAACAAACCAACAAACTAGGACTTCTACTTTTGGATCTTATAGAAATAACTCGTTCTTACCACATGACCACATGCAAGTACATCGACAACCAAGACTTGTCCTATCTAGTCCTATAGAATTTCCAATAGTATTTAGCAATAATGGTCTAGCATTTAATTCTAATTATATAATCATAACTCGAAGGTCAAAGATTACTATCCCAGGTCCACAACCATCTGCCACTTTTCTTGTCATCTAACAAACCATTCAGCCTTATAATAAACCATTCACTACTAACCAAGATAAGAAGTTTGATATTGTGAAACAATTGTAGAAGACACCAGCACAAATTTATATTTTAGATTTACTGTGAATGTCAATAATCCAAAAGAACATCTTGAATGATTTTTTGACCCAATCCACTATTGCTAGTGACATATCCCCTGATAAATTTCAAGCTTTAGTTGGACACCTAACTCTAACCCAACAAGTCACATTCAACCAAAGTGATATGTCTTCCCTTAGCCTAATCCATAATAATCCATTATACATATAAGTTTATATAAGATGGCATAAAGTGAAACATGTCCTTATAGATAATGGACATAATAATCAGTAATAGCAATAATAATGACTAGTGCATCAACAAAATCAATAGTATCAAAATTAAAGGCTAAACTAGTAGAATCGACAAAATCAGTAGTAGAATCCATAATGACGAAATAATGGATAAAACCAAGGTTAGAAAAATATCAACCAAAAAACCTACCATGTAGTTGCACATGACTACAATAGGGTTGTAGGTCATATTCCAAGGGGTAGCATTAATACCATCTCCATTAATCCTAGACCAAACACCAATCAGCCTAAACCATTGCTAAATAACAATATCTAACCAAATTACATGGATAATCCTTCTTTGACCTAGGAGTGCATATAAACAACCCAACAAACTAGGACTTCTACTTTTGGATCTTATAGAAATAACTCGTTCTTACCACATGAACACATGTAAGTGCATCGACAACCAAGACTTGTCCTATCTAGTCCCATAGTATTTCCAATAGTAGTTAGAAATAATGGTCTAGCATTTAATTTAATTATATAATCATAACTCGAAGGTTAAAGATTACTATCCCAGGCCCACAACTATTTGCCACTTTGCTTGTCATCTAACCAACCATTCAGCCTTATAATAAACCATTCACTACTAACCAAGATAAGAAGTTTGATATTGTGAAACAATTGTAGAAGACACCAGCACAAATTTATATTTTAGATTTGCTGTGAATGTCAATAATCCAAAAGAACATCTTGAATGAGTTTTTGACCCAATCCACTATTGCTAGTGACATATCCCCTGATAAATTTCAAGCTTTAGTTGGACATCTAGCTCCAACCCAACAAGTCACATTCAACCAAATTGATATGTCTTCCCTTAGCCTAATCCATAATAATCCATTATACATATAAGTTTATATAAGATGGCATAAAGTGAAACATGTCCTTATAGACAATGGACATAATAATCAGTAATAACAATAATAATGACTAGTGCATCAACAAAATCAATAGTATCAAAATTAAAGGCTAATCTAGCAGAATCGACAAAATCAGTAGTAGAATCCATAATGACAAAATAATGGATAAAACCAAGGTTAGAACAATAGCAACCAAAAAACCTACCATGTAGTTGCACATGACTACAATAGGGTTGTAGGTCATATTTCAGGGGGTAGCGTTAATACCATCTCCATTAATCCTAGACCAAGCACCAATTAACCTAGACCATTGCTAAATAACAATATCTAACCAAATTACATGGATAATCCTTCTTTGACCTGGGAGTGCATATAAACAAACCAACAAACTAGGACTTCTACTTTTGGATCTTATAGAAATAACTCGTTCTTACCACATGACCACATGGAAGTGCATCGACAACCAAGACTTGTCCTATCTAGTCCCATAGTATTTCCAATAATAGTTAGCAATAGTGGTCTAGCATTTAATTCTAATTATATAATCAGAACTCGAAGGTCAAAGATTACTATCCCAGGCCCATAACCATCTGCCACTTTGCTTGTCATCTAACCAACCATTCAGCCTTATAATAAACCATTCACTACTAACAAAGATAAGAAGTTTGATATTGTGAAACAATTGTAGAAGACACAAACACAAATTTATATTTTAGATTTGTTGTGAATGTCAATAATCCAAAAGAACATCTTGAATGAGTTTTTGACCCAATCCACTATTGCTAGTGATATATCCCCTGATAAATTTCAAGCTTTAGTTGGACACTTAGCTCCAACCCAACAAGTCACATTCAACCAAAGTGATATGTCTTCCCTTAGCCTAATCCATAATAATCCATTATACATATAAGTCTATATAAGATGGCATAAAGTGAAACATGTCCTTATAGACAATGAACATAATAATCAGTAATAGCAATAACAATGACTAGTCCATCAACAAAATCAATAGTATCAAAATTAAAGGCTAAACTAGCAAAATCGACAAAATCAGTAGTAGAATCCATAATGACAAAATAATGGATAAAACTAAGGTTAGAAAAATAGCAACCAAAAAACCTACCATGCAGTTGCACATGACTACAATAGGGTTGTAGGTCATATTCCAGGGGGGTAGCGTTAATACCATCTCCATTAATCCTAGACCAAGCACCAATCAGCCTAGACCATTGCTAAATAACAATATCTAACCAAATTACATGGATAATCCTTCTTTGACCTGGGAGTGTATATAAACAAACCAACAAACTAGGACTTCTACTTTTGGATCTTATAGAAATAACTCGTTCTTACCACATGACCACATGCAAGTGCATCGACAACCAAGACTTGTCCTATCTAGTTCCATAGTATTTCCAGTAGTAGTTAGCAATAATGGTATAGCATTTAATTCTAATTATATAATCATAACTCGAAGGTCAAAGATTACTATCCCAGGCCCACAACCCTCTACCACTTTGCTTGTCATCTAACCAACCATTCAGCCTTATAATAAACCATTTACTAATAACCAAGATAAGAAGTTTGATATTGTGAAACAATTGTAGAAGACACAAGCACAAATTTATATTTTATATTTTTTGTGAATGTCAATAATCCAAAAGAACATCTTGAATGAGTTTTTGACCCAATCCACTATTGCTAGTGACATATCCCCTGATAAATTTCAAGCTTTAGTTGGACACCTAGCTCCAACCCAACAAGTCACATTCAACCAAAGTGATATGTCTTCCCTTAGCCTAATCCATAATAATCCATTATACATATAAGTTTATATAAGATGGCATAAAGTGAAACATGTCCTTATAGACAATGGACATAATAATCAGTAATAACAATAATAATGACTAGTGCATCAACAAAATCAATAGTATCAAAATTAAAGGCTAATCTAGCAGAATCGACAAAATCAGTAGTAGAATCCATAATGACAAAATAATGGATAAAAACAAGGTTAGAACAATAGCAACAAAAAAACATACCATGCAGTTGCACATGACTACAATAGGGTTGTAGGTCATATTCCAGGGGGTAGCGTTAATACCATCTCCATTAATCCTAGACCAAGCACCAATCAGCCTAAACCATTGCTAAATAAAAATATCCAACCAAATTACATGGATAATCCTTCTTTGACCTGGGAGTGCATATAAAAAAACCAACAAACTAGGACCTATACTTTTGGATCTTATAAAAATAACTCGTTCTTACCACATGACCACATGCAAGTGCATCGACAACCAAGAATTGTCATATCTAGTCCCATAATATTTCCAATAGTAGTTAGCAATAATAGTCTAGCATTTAATTATAATTATATAGTCATAACTCGAAGGTCAAAGATTACTATCCCAGGCCCACAACCATCTGCCACTTTGCTTGTCATCTAACCAACCATTCAGCCTTATAATAAACCATTCACTACTAACCAAGATAAGAAGTTTGATATTGTGAAACAATTATAGAAGACACCAGCACAAATTTATATTTTAGATTTTTTGTGAATGTCAATAATCCAAAATAACATCTTGAATGAGTTTTTTACCCAATCCACTATTGCTAGTGACATATCCTTTGATAAATTTCAAGCTTTAGTTGGACACCTAGCTCCAACCAAACAAGTCACATTCAACCAAAGTGATATGTCTTTCCTTAGCCTACTCCATAATAATCCATTATACATATAAGTTTATATAAGATGGCATAAAGTGAAACATGTCCTTATAGACAATGGATCTATCCTCTACTTAGTGTCTCTAAAGTTCATCAAGCTTCTTGGGTACACAATGACAAATCTCCAGCCAGAAACAATAACTATCAAAACCTATGATAATAAAAAAAGAGAATCATAAAGCACCATTAGTTTTCCAGTTATCATTGGGCCTTTGACCCATGATACACTTTGTCATGTGCTGGACTTGGAGTTATCATATAACATACTTCTAGGCAGGCCTTGGTTACATGAGATTCATGTAATTCCATCAACATTGCACCAATGTATCAAGTTTTCTTAATCAGGGATGGAAGTGAATATTCCAAGAGATTTCCACCTGTATGAACACTATAAGCATCTTGAGGCTGAATTTCAAAGATATAATTATCAGTACGACATGAATCCAAGTTCAAAGCATGATAAAGGAAAGGCTATACTTATTGATCCTTCAACATATAATTTCATAGATCCTAATACCTTGGATTCCCTTTCCCACATGCCACCTCCTAAATCTTCCATTCATTTCACCATTTTATATAATAGACAGGGAGAATATGTGACCCATGATACATTTCATATTGCTGATCTTCCTCAAAATTTGAAAACCTTTAGGTGACCTAAAGTCATCCCACATGGGCATTGGAAAAAAAAACACAGATAAGGGACCTATCACATTTTTAATAGCATCTGGCCTAGAACCTGACCCTTTTAAAGGAGATGAATCATGGTTATACAATGACAACCAAACTAATTGTTATAAAAGTGCAAAGTATCCTATTCCAAATTGGATCATGGAGTATCACGATTATGAAGGAAGAGGCCTAAGACTGAATCAACAAGGAACCATTGAGCTAATTTCTATGACCAAGTATGAAAGACCTTATAGGCTTGGATTTAAACTACCTGGGGGTGACCCCACATATCTTATTCAAACTCTATCACCAATGACTAGTGATGATGATGTTGACAATGAAGTAGAGTTTGATCATAGCCTCACCTTTGATGACCTAGCTAAAACTAACTTGTTTGATAATAATTCCATTTTTACCCTTATCTTGGTTGTTCATCGCAACGCATTTCCATTATATTATCCCCAACTAATGGATTGGGACCAACAAGAATATAGTTTGCCAATTGATGAGTTTTAGAATGATGAAGCATTCTATGATTTCTTAGGCCTTAGAGATGATGTTTTATTGGGAGATCACAAATCAAGATTCTCAATCACATTAGATCTTGTAGCCTATTTTGGAGAGCGAGTGAATACCGTTAGCTAAAAATAAGTAAAATATTGAGGTCCCAAAGTGAAAACCTCTTTGAGGTACTTTTTGACTAGGGAAAAAGTAAAGATAAAGGCCAGTCTAGTGGTGAAAACCTACTTTAGGTGCTATTAGATGGGGTGTTCATTCTTTTTCAAATTTAGACCAGGAGACCACCAATGACAAACTTGCCTATAGATCTGAGTTTAGTTTCAAGCAACAACAAGTATTTGATTAAATTCTTCAATAATTTCCAACTATTTTTGTCACATGGCCATATATCCCATTAGGGGATTCAAATTCATCATGCCTAGGAGAAGTTGAAGAGCAAGTCCTAATAGAGGATCCTACCATATTTCAATAGTTCAAGTCATTGCCTACTATCCTAGAAGGTGGTTTGACCCTTCTAGTTGAAGATACAATAAAGGTAAACATCAGGACTCCATCAGACCTAAAATGGATAAAATTAGGCATGTCTCTCACTGAGGAGGAACATGACATCTTTATAGCTCTGTTGAGAGAATTTGTAGATATATTTACATGGGCCTATTTTAACATGCTACATCTAGATCCTGCCTTGGTTATACACAACATTATGGTTAATCCTAATGCCAAATTGGTAAAACAAAATTTACGTAAGATGCATCTTTGCATTATTGTATTAGTAAAGAAAGAAGTAGGATGTATCCGATCCATTGACTACTTAGAATAGATCTCTAATGTAGTACCTATTAGCAAAAGGCCTGAAGAGATTATAATTTTTACTAATTTTCAAGACATCAACAAAGCTTTTCCTAAAGATGATTTTCCATTGCCTAATATCAACATGATCATCAAATCCATGATAGGTTATGAAATGCTTTCACTCATGGATGGC
Organism: Torreya grandis; assembly: GCA_037957365.1. Taxonomy (NCBI): domain Eukaryota; kingdom Viridiplantae; phylum Streptophyta; class Pinopsida; order Cupressales; family Taxaceae; genus Torreya; species Torreya grandis. The sequence continues at coordinate 1,483,863 of JARHVA010001512.1, forward strand.
TTCTTAGGATATAATTAGATCAGAATCATACTAGAATATTAGCATAAAACATCATACACTACTCTAGGGGAACATTTTGCTAGCAGGTGATGCCATTTGGCCTCAAGAATGCTAGATCCACATATTAGAGGGTCATAACTATCATATTCCATGATATGATGCTCAATATTGTTGAAGACTATGTCGATGACTTATTGAGAAAATCTAAAACTAAGGGCGACCACCTAGAAGTGTTATGTAAGATATTTGAAAGATTACAAGAGTAAAAATTTAGACTCAATCCAAATAAATGTGTGTTTGGTGTCACTTTAAGAAAATTACTTGGCTTCATCATGTCTCATAGAGTTATTAAAGTTGATCCAGTTAAAGTCTATGCTATAACCAAGATGCCACCACCAACCAATTTAAAGTAACTCCATAGTTTGCAGGGTAAGATCTAATCAATCTGATGCTTCATCTCTCAGTTAGCAGACAAGTGCCATCCATTTACACACCTTTTGAAGAAAGGAGCTGCATTTCACTAGAATGATCATTGTCAAATAACTTTTCAACAACTCAAAGATTATCTTATCAATCTACCTATTTTATTACCTCTTATGTCAATACATCTATTCTTATTATACTTATCAGCTACTGATCATGCTCTAGGAGCACTCTTGGCTCAAAATTATGACAATGGAAAAGAGAATGCTATATATTACCTAAGTTGTACCTTGGTTACATATGAACATAACTATGCACATGTTAAAAATGCTTGTCTAGCCATGGTTTTCATAACTTAGAAACTATGCCATTACATGTTAAATAATGAAAACATGGTCATTTCAAAAGTAGATCCACTCAAGTATCTACTATCTAAAATATTTTTTCAAGGTAGAATGGCTAAATGGATCATGCTTTTTAGTGAGTTTGACATTTAGTATGTCAATCAAAAAGCAATCAAAGGACAAGTTATTGCAGATCAACTTACTAAAGCACCTCTCATGGACACACAACCACTCAAAATTCAATTTTATGGTGAATCCATCATGACTGTTATTGATACATACCTTGAGGAGCAACCTTGGAAGCTGTATTTTGATGGTTCATTCACTACACATGGATCAGGGGTAGGCTTATTATTTATTACACCAAAAGGGGATCTAATCCTTAAATCATTTAAAATTAGCTTTCCTTATACAAACAACATGGCTGAGTATGAACCAGTTGTTGCAGGACTTCAACAAGTAGTGCATTGGAATATATCTCATTCCCAAGTTTATGGTGATTCTTAGTTAATAATCAATCAGGGTACAAATCATTTCCAGACCAAAGATGAAAGCTAGTTCCATATAAAGTCATGATCGACACTCTTAAACAACAAATTGCCAACATTTAATTTGAGCATATACCCAGGGCTAGTAATAGAACTATAGATGCCATGGATACTATTGTTTCTCTGATTTGATAAATAGACAAAACTAGAGAGTATCAATTCCTCATCGATAATTTGTCAGTACCAGCTCATGAACCTTCAATTGTTGCCATGATTTATGATATTATTGGTCCTAATTCTATCTAGTACTCAGACCTTTATAACTACCTTTATGACCAAGTTTTACCACCTAACTTATTTTGAAAATAAACCAAAGCCTTCATTCATCATTTCATTCATTATACTCTACTTGGATCCACCCTTTACCATCATAGTTTTGATGGAACTCTACTTCATTGTTTAACTTCAACAGAGTCTACATTAGCGTTAAGAGAAGTTCACGGAGTATGTGGAGCCCATTCTAGTGGGGCAATCTTATCCAAAAATCTCTTGCATACTAATTATTATTGGCCCATAATGGATGTAGATGCCATTGTATATGTAAATAAGTGTGATAAATGTCAACAACATGCTAATTTGATTCATGCCCCAATAAAAACTCTGAAGCCGATTTTGACACCATGGACATTTTCTACATGGGGACTTGACGTCATTGGGAAGATTAACCCCACTTCATCTAATGTCCATAAACATATCCCTACCACCACTAAATATTTCAGTAAGTGGTTTGAAGCTATACGCCTCACGTGACTAGAAAATATATTTCCAAATTCATCTTAAACCATCTCATCTACCACTATGATATTCCTTCTGACATTATATTTGATAATGAAGGATCATTTAAGAATAAGGATGTAAACCAATTATGTACTAAATATAATATCACTCAACATTTTTTAATAGTATATTACCCTCAAGGTAATGACTAGGCTGAGGCATCCAATAAAACCATTATTAATATTCTCAAAAAGATTGTTAATAATGCTGATCATGATTGGCACCTCCAAATATTCCCTACACTTTGGGCCTACCAGACCAATAATCATACCCCCATAAGAGCCACTCCATACTCATTTATGGTACCGAATCCATTTTTCCCATTGAGGTTGAATTGCCTTCACTATGAATCTCTTTCAAGCATGTTCTGGATGATCATGATTATCGAGTAGCTCACCTGTAAGATCTAGACCTACTGGATGAGAAATACACAACTGCACTCAACAATCTACAAGCATATCAAAATTGACTTAAAGGCCACTATAATACACATGTCAAGTATAAAACATTTGAACTTGGTGATCTTGTTCTTAAATAAAACCAAAAGAATACCATGACCAAGAAGAAGCATAAAAGTAAATTCAAACTAAACTAGATAGGGCCTTTCATCATCACTGGAAATTATGGTTTAGGAGCATACAAGCTCACCACACTAGATGGAGAGGAAATTTTAGAGTTGATGGATATTATTCATCTCAAGCAGTACTATGCTTGAGTGCTAAGGTATATTATATGTAAGGACCATTTCATTTATGCCATTTTATCATTATTCTTCTTTACGTAAATACTATCCTTATTCATCCTCTTCACCATATCCACTTTCAACTTTCAACCTACTAGCCCTATGTGTTCTAAAGCCTAGACCATTTGAACTTAGTTTTTTTCATCCATTACACATTTTTAGCATGAAGGTATCTGATTAGTTTCATCAGTTGGTTCAAGAACTTTAGATAGAGATTGTATTTTGGGATAGTGTGATAGAAGTTTTGACAGTTGCATCCTTTGTTTGTTATTCTTTCTTACCACTAGTATTGCTACTAATTATAACCAACTTTTGGAAAATTAGTACCTTTGATCTATGCCATTGTGTCCTGGTTATAACCACCTATGGTAAAAATAGGGGCAACATTAAACCTTGACATACCAACTTACCACTTCCTATGTCATACTATGCCTTTTTACCATTTGTTCCTATTTTGTTTGAATTGATTGATGCACTAGTCAGATTCCTCCACTGTAATGACAAAACTACAGTGACTTGAGGTCCTACTCTAGGACTATGTAGGCAACACTTAATACTTATTAAGGTTATCTCAGTAACCCTAAGCCATGCTCTCACCATTTTGTGAGTAGCCTAAGCCACACTCTCACCATTTTGTGAGCTTAAACAATTTAGTGTCTCATCATTCTTGGTTGAGTTGAGACACTCCAAAACACTTCCAAAAACATTTGTAAAATTGTTAGAAAAAGAACAAAAACATTGAGCACTTCTTTGCCTTAAGGATTTTGGGAACCCTTACTAAGTTACAAGCAAATCACTTATTATCTAGTTTCCCCATCTTTTTTGGCCTTTTTCTCTCACGTACTTACCATTTTTCAAGACCATTCATATTCTTCTATCACATCCATTTTATTTATTTTCCTTAGTTATCACATTCATCCCATTCCCTGGGAGAACTACATTTGGCCTAAAGTTTTTTTATTGGATATTAAATCTATGGAACTATGTAGGCAACATCCACTTGCCTAGTGCATATGAAGATAGCTCAGCCACCCCCTTCCTTTTCTTCTATTCCCCCACTTTATTCATTTTTTAAGTTGTCACTTATTTTCTAGGGGCAATGTTCATAGGGTTTTTATTGTGTTGTTTATTTATTTATTTTTGCTTTTTTTTGTTTGTTTAATTTTAGCACTATTGCTTTGATTCAATTTATGTGTGTTTATTGGGTGATTCCTTGCCCACACTTACACTTAAATCCATCCCTATTTATATGTTTACATTTTCATCATGATTTTATCATTGGTGCATTATTTTCTATTAAGTATTGGATTACGGGAGTCAGTCCTTATACATATTTTGGCCAATTCTTTATGGCGTTCTATCATGAAGACTACCGTCACATGATACAACAAACCTCAGCTTCAAGAAGTCTATTCAACAATGGTATCATCTCTTCAACATTGACATCCTAATTCACTCCCAATCATATCCCAAATAGAGTAATTAAACATAAAAGAATTCTAACCTTTATTAGTTCAGATGAACATCTCCCTCCTAATAGGTTATTATAATTCATCATTACCCTCTATGCTAAGTTATCATCATCCTCAGTCATGTTTATCATTTTTTCCATAATCAGGGTCCAACGATTATAACTACATATGGGTAAATCATTGCACACCATCCCACTTATATTTCTCAATTATTATAACTACCTTTGGGCAAATCATTATGTTGTCACCATTTCAATTTTTTGCCCATACAGGGGCATGATATTATCTTGTTTGTCTATCCTAACTAGGGTAACTTCATATTCTCAATGATTATAACCACCTTTGGGAAAATCATTGTTATCATACCATGTTGCCACTATCAGGGTATAATGATTATAAACATCTTTAGGCAAACTATTGTATACCATCCCACTTGTATTCTCAATGATTTTGAATAATTTTTCACTATCATTGTGTTTTCAATCCATCATCTTTCCTTTCTTTGGTCCCCTCATTTCACTTCTTTATTTTTGAGGGACTAGTTGTCGACCTCCTTGTGCCAACCGTTCCCTTAAGGGGGCATCATACAATTAGTTTATCATCATTGTAGTTGTAGGAATACATGACCTTTTAATTATTTGAGAAGATGTTACTATGCTTATAGCTTGAAATGCCTTCGCAAATAGGGGAAAACTATAGACACCTAAAACTAGCCGTTGATAATCTCCAATCATGCTTTTGGCTAATTTCCACCTAAAATGCACAATTTGGCCTAAAAACACTAAAACATGTTAAATAATGTGAAACTAACATATTCAAGTGCCAATTTTGGCTAGGGTATCCCTAAATGGGGTAATGCAATTTATGGGAAAACTAACTTTGATCAGTTCATTTTAAGTCAAAATGCCAAATTTACACCTAGATGCTCTAGATTGCTCTTCCCTATCAAATATTTTACACAAGACTTGTGCCTTTGTTATTTGTTGTTGGAAACATCCTAAATGGGAATACACATCCAACACATCTAACATCACCTTCCAATTCAAACCCAGTTAAATTTTGGACCAATAATAAGACATTCTGATCAATTTGGGTAATTTATGCACACAGTACTTAATCATGCTTAAGAGCTAATTAACCCAAATCAAGGCCTAATTAATAATTCCATAGAAACTTGTTGAATACTTGTTTTTGGAAATGTATATTGAATATCTACATCATCAAGTGACCTCATTTCTTAGGAAGACATCCCTAGGCCATAAATGCCATAAATATCAGGATTCATGCCCTCCATGCCTTATCAATGCCTTCCATGATGCCCTCCATGCCTCTTAATTTCCACTTTTTATAATTCCATGATAAGGATAATTAAACACTTAATTCCAAAAATTGATTTAATCCTTAACCACAATCTCAATCTTGAGATGGACGGTTCAAATTGATTCTAGCCAAATCCAAAAGTCTATAAATAGGAGGCCTCACAACATAATTTATAAACTTAATTTGTGAAAATTTATAATGTAGAATTGGTTTAAAAAGCCTCAAGATTTTTTTTTTATAATGTCAAATTGATTCCAAGCCAAGCCAAGCCACGGGCTAAAGGTGCTAAGTAGAGATGGAGGTTGTCAAGCTTCCATTTCCAAGGACTTCATGAGCACAAGCTAAGTAAGCCACCAAAACAAGCATTTTAGAGCATCCAAAGAAGGTAAAAGAGTTTATTTTGCATTTTAGTTATGTGTTTCATTAATGGTTGTTAACTAAGCTCTCCCTAGTGTCTAGGCCTAGAGGTGTTATGCTATTAGTGTGTTTATTTCATCTTGATTTCATTTTGGAACTAACACCATACTAACCATCCTCTATTGAGTCAAATTTCTAGATCAAAAATATATATACTAGAATATCTATATGTCACACTAAAAGAGATTGTCAAATTATCAAAAAATATGACACTAGGATTGACCAGAATAACTACATTTCAATCTATGGGAGACTAGCAACTGTTAAAAAATGGTGTTGAAAATATAGATGCTCTCTCAAAGAGGATGGATCTTGGTGATGATGGAAGATATAAGCAATTGAATAAGTGAAAAGGTGCCCAAAATAGAGAACAAACATGTATAAAGGTAGACAAGGCTGAGTCAGCAAACCCCCCATGGAACTTTATAAATTAGTGTGAGTATAATATATAATATACAAAAAAAAAACACTAGATGGAAACAAGGAAGACACTGGGCTTCACCAGAATAGCTCCAAATGAGAAGACTGCCAATTCATCAAATAAGCCATCAATAATCATGATAGGTGCTCCAAAGACAAGGGAGTGAAAAAATGTCTCCGTAGAAGAAGGCAAGGTGCTAAGAAAGGGGTCTTGATAACATGACATAAACTATAAGTGTTTCAAAGTATCACTGTGTAAAATAGAATAGATCATGTCATGGGTTAATGTAAGAGTGTGGAAAATGACAAAAAAATCCATCATATTTACAAAAATACACTCGAAAGGATCAACTACCAAAAAATTAAAGTATACAAATCACATGTAAAGGACATAAAACTTAGATAAAAATGCATCCAATATAATGTAAAGTACAATAGTGGTATAACATTACAATGTGGGCCAAGAAAGAGCAATGTGGGATAAATCTCATGCAAATAGGATGTTGGTCATAGCTAAAAATGTGTCCAAAATTACAATGAGAGAGCAAAATCAAAGAAGAAAAAAATAATTTGTTTTCTTGTGAGGGGATTTGGCCTCCTTCCAAACTGAGCCTCACCCTCTAATCTTCAACAAACAAGATAAAAAAAGGTGAATAAATAAGTAGTTACAATTAATCACCCTTATATATCCACTTTAAATATCCCCATAAATGTTAAAACCCCCCATTAAATAAGGTTTCCTCACTAAAAGAGGGAACTCTTACTAATATTATTTTTATATATAAAAATAACCAAAAAAATCTCCATCATTACAATCCCTTACCAATTAAAAATAACATGTCCCCCCACAATAATTTACCTCCACTTAAAATTAGTCCCACCTTTAAAAGTTTCACCACTTACAAAACTTTCACCCACTTGAGTAAATCTTGTATGAAATAAAAAATGCATCATCTCTATAAATCAATCCTAACTCGGATAAGATAGAGCATACCTACAGTTATGATTGGGAACACATTTGTTAATCAAATACGGGGATTTGTTAGATCTGATTAGGGGATCTCTTATCATAATACACCATGTTAAGGAGGGTTCCAAAGCCTCCAGTCTAACACAATCATGCAATAACTCTAAGGGCGTTTAGGTTTTGATATTTCACCTAAGCTAAAAATAAGTAAATTAAATCCAATCTAGTTCTCACCAAATCTTGTGACACAAAGTGGGGGTTATAAATAATAAAACTAAACATGCATATAAGACATACAATCACATCACTGTATACAGAATCCTAATGCATGGAAGAGAAACACAAGTACATATCTATCTACTCTTACAAAGGAGAAATAGAGTTATAAATACTTACCCTTAAAGATGAACCCAATGAGCCTCAATCTCTCCCTTGGCCAAGGTGCTTCACAAGAGGTTGTTGTGTTATGTAAGGATAACAAAGACAAATAAGCTGTAGGCTACACAACCTATCAATTCATCCAAAATACTTATCCAAAAGACAAGATTCGTATCTCCAAAGAAAGTATGGAACCCTAAGCTTTAATTCTCAAGTAGAATGGTCAATAAGTAGATGTTCATTTGCTCTTACTTATTATTTTGCTTCTTATTGATATATGATGAGAAATGAACTTATATTTATAGGTAGATTTGACCCTTGACCATTCCAAAAATATTGGCCTATAGGGTCGACCCAGTCGACCTAGCATAATTTTTTAGAATAATTCACTAGGTCCTGAGCTAGGTTGGCCAAAGGCTAACCTAATTATTAAGTGAAAATATCTTGAAAATATATAGGGTTGACCTAGTTTATCTAGCATAATTGACTAATAAAATGGGATTTAGGTGAGGAAAATGAGGATAAAATGTAGCAAATGCCTAGAATGGGTACAATAGAGAAGATTAAGCTTAGGGATAATGGTTTTAAGAGACAAGTGTGTAGATAACAAGTGGCAAAAGGGATAACAATCCTACAAAACACCAATGGTCTTCCCACCCCTTTCCTAATTCACCCCTTAAGGCATGCACTTGGAGAGATTGAGACTTGATCAGTTATTTTAAGATACAAAGTGTTAGTAATCAATAAAAGTTTGAAAATATTATGTGTATACATATGCCCCAATCGAATCTCATCATGTGTCACATGAGTGCAACATGAGATGGTACTTTAGAAAATAAAACATGATAACACATAATGTTGATGATAAGTAAAATGCATAAGTAGTAAAATAAGATAAATTAAAGGACAAAATTAAAAAAACATATACCTTTACTTAATATAGTGTTGTATATAAAGAATTAGACTATAATAAAAGTGAAGGTATCCAATGTGAAGAACATTAGGTGAGCCTATAGAAGTAGTGCAAAAAATAGCTAAAAAACAAAAAATTTGGTGGATAGCTATATACTAGTGGAAAATATTCTCTACATCATCATGATTTCATAACATTTTATGGTTTGAAAAATAGTTGAGAAAAAACAAAGATAGAGGTAAGAAAAGGAATTTGCCAAAAAATATTTGAAAGATTTAGATTTTGAAAAGTGATTTTAAATAGGGTGAAATGAAAGTCTTTTGTTATTTTTGACTTGTGAAAGAGAGAAAAAGAGCTCTGAGAGACCAAACAAGCTAGGATAGTCAGGAGATGATGAGTTAGGTGAGAGGGACCTCCAGAGGTGGAAATAGGTGTAGGACATGTAGGCAGCTGAGAATCTTAAGCTAGTTTTTGAATATTCTGACTTTAAGTGTATTTAAAAAAATTGTGTAAGCATTTCTAGACATCAAAATGAAACCAAATATAGTGCTAAGGGTAGGAAAAACCAATTAGGGAAATGGGTTTGAAGGGTTTGGGGAAATAATTATTGGAAGGCACTTATTTTTAAAAATGTAAGGGGTTAATGGGAATTGGGTTGATCTAGTAGGCTAAAAAATGACAAAATCCATACTGCTGACCCAATAGGTATGTGGGTAGACTGTCAACTTAGTACGTCAATTGATAAAAAAAAGTTTAGTATGAAAATGTAGTACTAAGGGGAGAAAAATAAGAGGTTTGACTTAGATTTTTAAGTCAACCAAGTCAAACATAAGGAAATTTTGGTCAAACTAGTGTTGACCAAAGGAGAAAAATAGTACACAAATGCATATAAGTGGATGAAAGAGTACTATAAGGGCCCATAATGATTGAGTGAGGGATAAAGGGTTGAGTAGGCTAAAAATAGGGGAATTTGATTAAAAATGATTAAATTGAAGCAATTTAGGCTTATTTTTGATTAAAAATGTATTTTGACTATACATGACATGGACGATATAATACATCTTTTATTATTTCCTAATTGTAGAGGCATCTGAGATTCTAGAACTTGGTGGATGCATCATGGCTACCAAATATTTGAGTGCCTATCGATAGAGGATAGAGTGATATTGATATTTTTAGCCTAAGAGGCATAACAAAGATGTATAAGATACCTTTGAGATCATATCTTTTAGTCATGTTCTTAAGATGCTAGGAATGATTGACTAACATCTTTAGGTGGGAGGTGGAGGGGGATACTATAGAGGTGGGACTCACCCAGGAAGATGTGCATACCATCCTAGGATTTCCCATAGTAGGGACACTTGTGGTCACAAGGATACTTGATAGTGATGAGGATAAGACAGCCTTAGTTGTATGGGCTATAGGCTCAAAGAGGATATACTCAGGCCAGAGGGTGAGCATGTTTTATGTGTATATGACACAAATTTTGGACATCTAGAAAGATGTGATAGGATTTGTGATAATATGAGTGTTGTGCCATAAGTCAAATGACAAGGTAACACTCTTTGTGATAGGGTGATATTAGAGGAAAGAGTGTCATATGACCTGAGGTCTATCATCTAGGTATAGCTCATGCATGACATTTATGGAGTGCTATCCAAAGGGTAAAATTTGATATGGTTGATCATATTATTGATGGCATGGATTTATGAGAGGTCTTCCATGTATCGACCAATTGGGTTGCCCCATGCAGTCGATGATAGGTTACCTTGAGTAAAAAGATGGAGATAGGACCAAATAGTGTAGGTCATGCCCCATATGCCAGTGTGGTAAATAGTGAGATAAGTGGATATAGTATGGTAACCATATTGGCACATTGCTACTATATGGTCTAGCTAGGGCATAATTGCACCATCTTTGGCATAGATAGAGGTGACATGTCACTCTACCTGGTAGATGAGCCACATATAATGGTATGAGTACCAAAGTAGATGGGCTTGCCTCACCTAGTGGTGTTAATAGTGGTGCCCACATTTTGGGCTTGACATGTGAGGGAGTTGTAGGGGAGAGGAGGACTAGGGCCACCATTGGTGAGGTTGAAAATCAAACCATATTATAAGAGACCATGGATTGGTCGAGCATGATAGGTAGCGAAGTGAAAGGAGATGGGATGGAGGTAGGAGTACTAGAGGTAACATTACTAGTCACATAGTGGGATTAACAATGACTACTGAGGACATGGTGTCTATGAAGGTAGCAGGAGATAGTAAAGATAGAAGATATCTCAAATGACCTAGTAGGTAGGCCATGACAGAGTTTGACTATAGAGAGACCACTCAGACATAGCATGAGATGGGTACAAGTGGCATTTCTAGGATTTGTTTTTAGGAGGCAAATGATAGAGGAGGTTATTAGAGGCCACATGGATGGGGAAGTATTCTTGGTGGTCATGTAGATAGTGAGATAGTAGGGGTTGACACATATATAGGTAATAATAAGATGGTTGCTTAAGTTTTTATTTGAGATATAATAGAGATAAATAGATTTAGAGATATATTAGTGATCTAATATCTATCTAGTTTTACTTTTTTCAGGTATGGTAGAAGATGAGGAAATCAGATGGGGGTCCTTAGTGAGGTGAGCACTCCATGATGTCCTAGATGAGGTATTGATACCATAAAACCTTACCACACTGGAGGATCCTAAGGTACAATTTCCCCCAGCTCAAGTGAGATAGTTTAGACTACCTAGAGAGGATACAAGGTAGCTATAAGTGCATAGAGAGGGGATACATCCACCAACAGAGGTGAGTGTAGGAGAGACATGGGCATGGTAGGCCCTAGATGAGGAGATACCTTCACATTTAGCTATAGTGACATAGATGATACATGCACATGCCTTGGAGAGGGTGACACATGTAACAACCCTAACCCATATGTCACATATATAGGTGTAGGAATGAGTGACACATCTTGTAAACTTGGCCTAATTAGCATATGTATAGCTTAGATACCTCATATATATGGGTAGGTGTTAGGATTGAGATCTTGGATAACCTCTTTACATCATTCTATGTATAAGAGTTAGATCAAGGCATCGATGGGCAATGTGGTGAGGCCATGAGATAGGCAAGATGGAGCCCAACCATAGAGATAGAGCATTGTATATGGTTGAATTTGTTATATCAAAACTCATGATGTATATAGTGATATGGATCATTTTGGATATTTATTGTATGTGTTATCATTATGGTTGTGGTTGTGGATGCTTTGGATATATTTCTTTCTAGCACATGTGTTTATCTATTATTGCATATGCTATAGGAAATATATGAGTTGTGGTTTCTTTTCTAGCATTTTGTAGAATACATGCATGGTTAAAAATAAATAGGCAAAAAGGACTTGGTAAAATATAATCAATCAAAAGTTTACTACAAATGTGTAATAAAAATGACTAAGTATAAAGAACCAAAGGTTGGTAAAACAAGATGGTAAAAAGGAATTTGTTTTTAACCCAAATAAAAGATAAGTAACTGAATTAAAACAAAATAAAGTCATACTAAATTGCATTTGGAAGTATGAAAATAATGTAATAAAATAGAAGATCATGTAAAAGGAATAAACTGTATAAAAGCAAATCAATTAAGTTATTCAATCATACTACATCACATTGGGAAGTATAAGAGAAAAAAAAATTGGTCTTTAAATTTATCACACTAATTCAAACTAAGAAGTATGAAAAATTCAAGAAATGGTTGGATTCTTACATGCACTCACAAAATAAGAGGATAAAAGTGAAAGAGAATTGAAGTAATTATAAAACATAGTAAATCAAGCTGGGAAACATGTCAGTGATGTGTAACTTCACAATCAATCACATCTTATCTCATATTTGACACATGTAATTTTGATTATGATTTAGATTATTGGAAAATTTTATGAGGAAGGCTAGGTCCTATTCATGGTCTTCTATTAAAAATCACAAATGGAACACCAATGAGGTGGAATAAATGTGAAAATTTGTTAATAAGGGGTGTGGCTAATAGGAAGGTGAAATTATGGTAATCTATGAGGAAGGTCAGGTCCTATCCATGGTCTTACAATTTGACTCACAAATGGAATCCCAAGGGGAGTGATTAGTGAACAAAACAATATTTCTCAATTATGAAAATATGAGGAATGTAGGGAATGTCAAAAACATAACTTAGGCATCTTATGAGACAAGAGACATACTAAGGACATGAGAAGACAATAAGTGACTAGTGACCATCAATGTAGAAAGGAAACCTATTTTTTATAGAAAAAAAGAGTTATAGGCAAATAAAATTTATAATAAGATCAACTCATGAAGGTATATTGGTACAAAAAAAGTAAAATGAACCTACCTTCCCATGACATGTTCCTTGTTCCTCAGGACCCTTTACAGAGCTGTCAGTCTACTGTAAAGATTGGGTACTTACATGAGAAAGTAGGTACCACTAAAATATTTTTTTATTATCATTTTCTAATCTACTATCCCTCCACACCCCAATGGACCTCAGCTATACCATGAGGCCAAATATGGATTTTGAGCTTCAACTAGAAAAAGGAGATGCATTTTGAATCACATCTTTTAGTGTGATTTGACTTTTAAGAATTTTTAAATGTTTTTGCATTTTGGATCATTGCTTTTAAATGATTTGGATTTTAAATGTTTTGGGTTTTTTTTATTCCTCCTCCATACAGACTTGAAATGATCACACATGATAGATATAATGATACACATAGATGAGCTATAGGCTTAGGCTAAAGGAAGCTAAGTGACTAAAGACAAGATTGACTAGAACACTTAGGCTTAACAATGAACCAACATGTTATGTCAAGTCTCAACCATGTATATTCTTAGTTTGAGAGAAAGGAATAAAGGGAAAAGGAGATCCAAAGTGGATTGGTGAAAGGAGAATATAATGAGATTAATTATTTTCTAATCGATAACATGGTATATAAGGAATAACTAAAAGGAACCAAGTTTGTATAATCAAGTCACAATGAGAAATATCTATGAAAAATAGAGATAAGAAAGCAAAAAATAAGGAAGAGAAATAAAAAGAGTTTTTAAGAAATAAAATCAAGAAAGAAAATAAAGTAACGATAAAGAAGACATCCATAAGAAAATAAAATGACACTATAAGCAATATAGAGTGCGAAAGTAAAGTCACCATGTAAGATAAATAAGAATTTGACCTAATGTCAAATGATATAATAGATAGATAAATATAATATTGGAGCACACTTCTAAAATAAGATGAAAATGTAAAAACACCATGTGTGTACTCGTAAATACTGATAAATCTACCCACACACATTATCCAGAACATCGAATAGATACTTATGAAGCTAGATGCAAACTACTACTAATGTCTCATCTATCTTTAGTGAAAATTAGGAAAATATTTCTCATATAATCTCCTCAACATAAAAGGTAGGAATGCTGGATGGATCATGTTGAGGAGGGATATTAGGCAAGGGATTCTCAAAAAAATGCCTGGGAGTGAGATCTATGAGATATTTAGGAATCATCAGTGGGGATAGGTGAAGGACTCACAAGTGGAGAAGGATGCATAGGTGAGGGAAGGTCCATGGGTGTAGGAATATAAGGTGATGAAAATACCATAGGAGGTGATGGAACCACAAGAGGTGGAACCATGGGAGAAAAAGGAAGAGCCTTCTTGTAGGAATGACCTATGGTAAGAATGGTAGAAGGTCCAAGAATAACTATAAGGTGATCTTTAAGGTGTTACTAAGGGATACGGTAATGATCGATGTGATGGGTGCCATATTGGTGAGAAAGACAATATACCTTTCCATACTTAGGCATATATTTAGGTAGTACCTTTGAGGGAGGTATGGGCTTGTCTAAAGACTGAGCGGAAAAAAGGTGCAAAGTATCAATATATTTTCACATCTTGTGACAATGCATGGAAAAATGATTATCTATATTGTGAAAATAACAAATATGCCTGGGAGTAGGATTAGTAGAAGTACTCATAAGGAGGAGATGTAATAGGAATGAAAGGAGATTGGGAAGGATAAATAACCCATTTGGTGGGTAACGGAGCCATTTGAGGTAGAGGAAACAAACCATCACCAAGAGAAGTTGATGGTGGGGAAAGAATAAGACTAGGCTCAATGGAAAGAGAAATGGGATCAGAAGTAGGGATAAGCTCAGTAATATCAGGAGTAAAAATGGGCTCAACTATAGTAAGAACAAGAATGGGATCCACTATAGTAGGAGAAAGAATGAGCTCTGATGCAGGCTCTACTGAGGGAGGGGTGGGGTTTATAGAAGGCTAAAGAAAGGTCACATGTATCTCAGGGATAAGTAAGCTATAGGGGTCAGGGTACCTATAAAAATGGTAAAGCCCAGATCCATGAGCATACTCTTACAAGGTTCCTTGGAAACTAGAGGTGTCAACACCATCTCTACCCTTGATGGGTTTGAATATGTAGATAAATGAGATTACTATTCAAATAACCTTGCTAAATGCTTGCAAATCCTACTAATAAGGTTGATTGGGTCGACCAAGCTTTATAAAAACCTTATTATTGAGTGCTTAAAATGTACATGGTCAATTGGGTCAACCTATTAGCCTAAATATAATTCTTGAAAGTCTTAAAAAATTGTACTATGTTGACTGAGTTGATCTAGTACCCTTGTACCTAAAAAAGAACCTATATAGAAAGAAAAAAGTCATTTGGATGTCACTGTATGTTAAACCTATGCACAAAAGTTAGTACTATGTTGATAAAGTCAACTAAACATCACAAATATATGATAATAAAAATGATAAAATAAATAAATAAGTGAAACAAATCCTACAAAGGTTAGATTCATGTCTGGTTTACCAAAACGTATTCAATAAAAAATGCATCATTTCTATAAATCAATCCTAACTTAGAGAAGATAGAGCATACCTATACTTTCAATTGGGAACACATTTGTTAAGCAAGAGCATGATCAATATGGGGATCTACTAGACCCGATTAGGGGATCTCTTATCATAATACACCATGCTAAGGAGGGTTCTAAAGCTTCTAATCTAACACAATCATGTAATAACCCTAAGGGGGTCCTAGGTTTTGATATTTCACCTAAAATAATAAGTAAATTAAATATAATCTAGTACTCACCAAAGCTTGTGGCATAATGTGGGGATTCAAAACAATAAAACTAAACATGCACATAAGACATATGCTCATGTCAATGTATATGACAATCCTAATGCATGGAAGAGAAGAACAAATACATATCTATCTACTCTTAAAAAGGAGAAATAAAGTTAGGAAGACTTACCTTTGAAGACGAACCCATCAAGACTCAATATTTCCCTTAGCCAAGGTGCTTTGTAAGAGGTTGTTGTGGTATGTAAGGATGAAAAAGACAAATCATACTCTACGCTACACAACCTATTAATGCATCCAGAAAACTTCTTTGCAAGATAAGATCTGTATCTCCAAAGAAAGTATGGAACCCTAGGATTTACTTCAGAATTAGAATGGTCAATAAGCAGATGTTCATTCACTCTTCTTATTTCACTTCTTCTTGATAAATGATAGAAATGAACTTGTATTTATAGGTGGATTTGACCCTTGACCCTTCCAAAAATCTTGATCGATAGGGTTGACCTAGTTGAACTAGCATAATTTTAGAGAATAATTCACTAGGTCCTGAGCTAGGTCAGCCAAAAGCTAACCTAATTCCTAAGTGAAAATATCCCAAAACTATATAGGGTCGACCCATTTGACCTAGCATAGCCAACTATAAAATAGGATTTAGGTGAGGAAAAGGAGGGTAAACTATGGTAAATGCCTGGAATGGGTACAATGGAGGAGAACAAGCTTAAGGATAATTGTTTCAAGAGACAAGTGTGTAGATAACAAGTGGAAAAAGTGACAAAAATATTATGAAGCACCAATGGTCTTCCCACCCCTTTCTCCATGCACCCATTAAGGCATGTACTCAGAGAGATTGAGACTCAATGGGTTCTTCCAAGATACGAAGTGTCATTAATTGATAAAATTTTGGAAATATTATGTGTATATAAATCCCATCCCCTTTAAAATAAATTGGCCCCTAAATTATATAAAAGACACCCCACATTTTAAAAAAAAACTTTTTAAATTCCTTTTAAGAAAAATATAATGATTTGGGGTGTAGGAGAGTCAACCTCTCAAATTTTACCTTGACATTATGCCAAAGTGAGATGGATGGATATTTTGTATCCACATGATGGAGAGACAGAAAAAATTAAAGGTGACATTCAAGACTTATTTTTTTCATGGAGGGGACTTGATTTGAAGGAGACCATTTTGTTGCCATATCTCTGTTCAAAGTTCAAGATTTCACCAAAAAACACAAAATACTCTAACCCTTATAACCACTAACTAGAATATGCATAGGCTCCAACCACCTAATCTACCTAGATCAACAAAGAATAAGAGGTGAAGAAGATTTTTAGTGAGGAAAATTATGAGATGTAGAGGTGAACAACATCAAAGGCAACTAGAACAATAATGGAGAGGCCATGAGGGATGGTCGAGTTGCATAAAAAATGGTGAATTAGTCACCCTTATTATGCCTTATGGCCCTTGTGCATCCCTAAGGATTAGAACACATGATCATAAAAACATAAATCACTGTAACAAAAAATTTCATACATCTCCCAAACCTCAACCTTATACTCAAAGCCATGGATTTATAAAAAATAATTTTACAGAAAGCCACAAGATTTTACCAGCATATAGGACATGATCATATAGTTTTGTGGAGGGCTTACCATCTGAGTACATGGAAAACTTTACAATGGATTAAAATAATGTTGATCTATGCAAGGACGTGGTGGTTTTAAGTAGATCCTTATCCTTTTCACAAAAAGGTGAAATACCCAAAAAATGCCACAAAAAATCTAGACAAAGCCTAGATAAATCTCTTGAAAAAATGTAAAGAAATTCATTATACAAGTCTATATGAATTTATCTCTGGAAGCTAAAAAAAATTCAAAAAAAAAAAAAAGATTCTTATAGATGTCCATTTTGGATGATTGGGTAGGCATTATTAGGTTTTTGGGGCATTCTTATTTCAATGGTGTAGGTTAGAAGTCTTGAAAATGCACCAAAAAATAGTTTACTACATAAAGTGGCTTAAAAGGCTAAAAAAGGGTTCTTTTAGCAAAATAATGGTGGATTTACTTCAATGAAGGAAAGAAAAAATTGATTATTGATTGTTGGAGGGTGGATCTAATACCATGAAATAGTTCACAATACTCTTCAACCAAGATCTCTCCAGCATACCATTACCACAACCATGAGTGCTTCAGCATACACACGAAGAAAAAAACTAACTGTAACCAAATAAATTATTATATAGAAAAATATATATGAAAATCATGTATAATATAATAGATAACCCTTGCTTAATTAGACAAGGAGAAACAAGACTCAAGCCTAACTAGCCAATGTGAGATAAATCTTCACATATGATAAAACCAACAAAAGAACAAAAATCCTAGCTAGAACCTAGCAAGGATGAGAAATATACTCTAACATGGCTTTGAACAATTTATGATGTATCATCATCAAGAGATACATTTCCTTATGATACAATTTGGTTCAAGGTGGAGAACCAATCCATCCTTCTAGTGATACAAGATTGACATTTGAGAAGTTTCCTCGTGTTTGTGTGGAAAATAGATGATCTTTATTTGAAGAATCATTTTCTTTAGTAACATTCCCATGTTGTTTTGGTTTGGAAGGTTTATTTTTCCCTTGGCATGTTGGCAATTACTTTTTCCTCTCTATCTGTGAAGTAAGCTTCTTGTTAGATGAGAATTTTATATATTCATTGTACAAATAATATTTCAAATCATGGCCTTATCTCCACAATTTTGACAAACCTTCTATGTACTATGTTTGTTCCCACACTGGTGTTGCGAATTGTGTTTCTTAGGAGATTTTTTTGGAACCCTTCATGGGATTCTTTCCCTTTCAATGCGGTTTAAGTGCATGTTCCACATTTTTTTCCTCTATAATTTTTATGGATTATTCTTGATACAACATGTTAACCAACACCTCAAATGTTAGTTTTTGATTTGTGATATTTAGTGTGGTCACAAAATTTTTTTATGAAATGGGTAGTTCTCTAAGGAAAATTTGAACCAAAGGGGGGCCTATCATTATTTTTCCTAATACTAGAAGTGAGTCGTATAATTCTTCAACATGGCATAGGAAAACTTCAACTTTTTCTTCTCATTTCAATTTGAAATAATGTGGCTAGTTATAGAGATGCATAATCTAATTTTGATTCTTTTCTTTGTAGATAATGTTGGGGCATGTAATGGTTAAGTGGTGCATTTATGTACCCTTAATACATTAATTTCAATATTAAATAAATAATATGCTTTATTATTTATGAGATCATGCTCATGCTATAATAAAGCATATTATTATTAATGTTGGAATTATTGGTCTAGGTTGGAATCATGACCTATGGTCAAAGATGCCAACCCATGTGACCAAGGGGACAAAGTCAGACCCATGTAATTTAACCGCTATAAAGGGTCCCACTTCTCCAATGGTCGTATTACAAATGTCATATGGATTTTCCTATATTATAGAGATTTTACATTGTAAAATATAGAGAGGATGCTTATGCATTCCAATCTATCCATCTTGGTTTGTGAAGAATTGTGGAGAAGTAGTGAGAAGATAAAGCTTGTATTGGGTACAATGAGTTTCTCATAATATGAATAATATTTGTGAGTTTTTTTACCTCTTAGAGGTTTTCCCATGTATATCTTGTGTTGGTTTCATGTATGTATTTTCTCTTGATCTCATATCTAGATCCATAGCTCGTATGCATTTGTTCTACATGTTCTATCATGGTATTAGAGTTGGTTGATGTGTGATCAAGAGGAAAGATCAAATATCAGGTTTTTTGGATTGTATTCAAGCCTAATTTCATCCACTTATAAGCCATGGTATGTTCATAAGATTTTTCGATCTTCTATTTCTATAAGAAGTAAGTTATTTTGTCTATTTCCCCTTTTAGAGCCTCGAGATCTCAAATCTGTGCATTTTTAATACTTTAATCCTATTTTTATGTCATAGATCTAAAAAATAATCTTAAAAGGGGCTAAAAATTCTTCTTTAAGCATTAAATTTTTTATATTTTCTTGGTTTTTAGTCGAATGATCTTTTTGAAGGTGTTTGAAGCTCTCTAAGTTGCAGATCTAGTACTTATAGACAGTTGCAAGCATAAGGAGCACCAACAAGTGAGAAAATAAGCCTATAGGTGTATTTATACACCCTATATATGGATTTGGCAAGTAAAAATTCAAGGAAAAATTTAGATTTGCAATTTTTTTGCTAATCTAATCTTTTAAAGGTGAATTCTTCACTATTTTAGACTACAAATTACCTTATAAGACCTTGTTTAGAGCTTGTCTTTGAATTTTTGACAAAAATCATCTCTAAAATCCACCTTTGTATGATCTCTATGAAGGATTTTTTTTCAAAAATTTATAAAAAAAATTGATTTAAATCCTCTCCTCTCTAGTTTTGATTCCTAAAGGTAAATTTGTCATTTTCTATGCATGCAAATCTCCTTCTAAACCCTACAAACTATTGTCTGAGCTCCCTTTATTTTTTCCAACCCTCCTTTGGCATACCATATTAGACTTGTATGGATTTTTTGAAATAATTTTTTGTCAAAAATCTAAATCTATGGTTCTGCAGCCTGTTTCTCTCTTTGCAAGGTAATTTCAGCAATGTTTAAGGATATTTGAGCCGCTTTCAGAGCTTGGGGAAAAATAAAAAGGAGTTTGAGCTATAGAATAACACTAGAAAAACAATCTACAAGTAGTATTTCTGAGATTTGAGTCTTTTGGATGCATCCGAGTATGTTTTCATGGAAGTTTGAAGCTTTAGTTTGTTGAAAATGGATGCCTGTAGCTCCTGGTGTGCTCCCATCTCCTCTACCTATGCCATTTTCCTATATACGACGTGCTACAGAAAAATATAAGGGTATGTCAAATATTAATGTAAAAATATTTAAAAATTACTACTTTTATTTATTTCATTTATTCCACATAATCAGTGGACCCCACTTTTATTCAAATCTATTGCTTTCAAATTCAAAATTAATGTTTGTATTATATTTTTTAATAAAATCATTTAATTATTTTCTTTTATTTTCCAAAATATAAAATAAAAATCAAATTAAAAAATGGATTAAATTCATGTTAGTGCATTCATTATGTTAATTATATTAGTGGGTGAGTTAGCTAGCATAACTTTGCTAGTGCACTTGCATAAGTGAGGTCTTAAGTTCAAATCCCTCCTATCCTTCCTTTTGAATAAATTTTTAATTTATTATTAATTTTTTTTAATAGGTGTGATTATTCACGTGGAAACATGTGTCATGTGCGATAATTTATTCGCCTTGTGACCCTATCAACTGCTTGTAGACCATAGTTGTCCAACCAACTGATTTATAGGTTTTGGCACTTTTTGGACACATTAGGAAGGTCCTTGGGTTGATTTTAAACCTCTTACTATTTTTATATAATAATTTGGTCAAATAGAGATTTTGTGACACTATTTATGACACTGACCAATTCTTGTGACACTTACAACATTATTTTTTCTTAGGTATTTTGATCAATTTAGTGTCCTTATATATTTTAAATTTGTTTTATAATCAATTTAGTATAAAATATTATTAAATTAAGTGTTCTAACTTATACCCCCTTAGTGTCAAAAATGCAAACCGAGGGTGCTAACCTTGTAGGGAAGCAATGGCTTCACTTAGTTTTACGTTAGACACATCTCAAATGTTAAATGGATCAAACTACAAAATTTGGAAAATCCATGTTAAAGCCAAGTTTATGGCTAGAAAACTATGGAATATTGTTTTTAGGATTGAAAAACCCCTAATAGGAAGGAATGCGGCACCTGAACTTATAAATGCATTTCAATATAAATCATAAGAAGTGATGTCAATCATTTTAAGAAGTGTTAAAGATGAGTTCCTACTCCATATCGGCATTCAAGAATCCCCTAGCGATGCTTGGCAACTCCTTAAGTCAATAAATGAGGGAACTCATCTCTCTAAGATCATCAAATTGATTCTTGAACTATTAACCACTCCTATGAAAGGAGATGAAAAAGTTAACTTTATGAAAAAATTAAGGACATTAAATATCAATTATATGGATGTAACAATAATCTAATCCAAGATCAGTTACTTTATTTTATTTTCTAATTGAATGTTCATGAAATGTTTCACAACTTCATTTCCGTTCTGAACTCCAAATATCAAACAAAGTAAGATATCCCTGATCTCACTACTCTATCCACTCTCCTAATTTAGGAAGAACAAGTTATGACTAATTTTGACTCCAAAGAAAATGCCACTCAGACACTTCTATTTGTCAAACTTGTTGAAAATAATAGAAACTAGAAATTTAAACCTAGATTTGCTAATGGCCCAAATAGCCCAAATAATAACTTTAAATCTGGTAATACTCATAAAGTTAAGAAAAATGGAAAGTGTGAAATATGTGGTAAAATTGGACAAAAATAGGAAGATTGTTATAAAAACAAGGATAGACAAATCATCAAATAGTCTAAATATAACAAAGGGAAAAAGATGTTAATTATAACTATCTAAAAAATCAAGACCCTAATCAAGAATAAAAGACCAATGCCATTGCTTTGTATGCTGCCTTACTTGCTTCTAGTGAAAATTAATGGATCTAGACAATGGTGTATTACATCATATGACATGCTTATTAAGTATTTTATTTGACACTAAAGATATATCTAAAAGGATTTATCTTGGTAATAATTCATTCTTAGAAGCAACTAAACAAGGAACGACTAAGTTTGCAAATGTTGTTATAAAAGATGTTTTCTATGTTCACAAACTTAAGAAAAATCTTCTATCATGTTCTCAATGTACAAATGATAAATTCATTGTAACCTTGTTCAAGGATAAATGGTCTATTAAAAATCAAATTGGTTCCTTGATTGTTGAAGGAATTCAACAGAATGGGTTGTACATTTCTTTTACTCCTTCCTCATGTCTTTCATCACAAAGAAGTAATGAGTCTCAACTCTGGCATGAAAGATTAGGTCATGTAAACTTTAGATGTCTTTATGATATGTCTAGTCATGATCTTGTGAATGGTCTTCCTATTATATCTCAACATTATGAAGCTTTTGAGGATTGCTTATGCAGTAATCAACACACAAATCCTTTTCATGGAAACCATGATGCAAACTCCTCTAATTGTTAGAGGTTGTTCATAGTGATGTTGTAGGACCATTTGAAGTTCCCTCTCTTAATGGATCTTTATATGTTGTCACTCTTATTGATGATCACTCTAGAATGATTTGGTCATATTTTATTAAGAATAAATCTAAAATCCTTGCATCCTTCTACACTTTTAGAAATGTAGATTAATAGTGAAACTTATATCATATTTTAAAAATAATTTTTTATATGACTTGACAAGGATTTTATGCACAAGGCTTGGCATATAGGATTGTATGGCACTTAGACTACAACATGAACACTACTTGTACATTCATGTCATATTGTGTGACATTTTAATAGTTTAGCAAAACTATCTTGTTGTTAGTGAACCTTTTTCTAGGTTCTTTCAAAATGCTAACTAAAGTTACATTGTTATATATTTTGGTCTAAAAATGAACCAAGTGTTATTAACTTTAGGATATTTGGTAGCACTAATTCCATATTTTATTCCTAAAAAAAATAAAAATAAAGAAACTTAATCCTATCTCATCTTACATTTTCATAGGCTATGGAGAAAAAAACTAAAAGGATTAAGAGTGTATGATTCATATTCTAGACAAATAATTGAAAATAAGAATGTTCATGTTCTTGAAAAATATTTTTGCGAGCCTCTTGTGGAACCTCCTTTAGTTCCATCATTTGATGAACCTAAATCTCCTATTTCTCCTATGAAGAAATAGATGTCTTAGTGGAAGTTGATCCAATTTTGGATAACTTAGAGTGTGAAGGGGAGCCTTATTCACTTGTGTTCAATCTAAAAAGACCTAAGTGAAAAATCCTTAATTATGTCATCTAATCTTGATAGTATTAATAATTGACTAGAGGTCAATATACATACCATACTTTGATGACTACATATGAAGACGAATATCAATTTTTTTATTCAATATGTTAGATGAGAAAATAATATTTTTTTTTAAATTTTGATTACATTATGATTAATGAGTTATTACTAATAAAATATCTAAATGATTTAGTATCATATTATTAGTAAAATTATTGTATGTGCATCACATGCAAGATGGGGATGCTCATTTTTTCAATATTGGAGACGTCCAATAATTAATTGTATACAATAATTTATGTTTTTCACTATCTTTGTAATCAAAGTAGTGAACTTGTCTATGACTTGATGGTTTTAAATGTGCTTTATCGCAGAAAAACATATGCCATTTTTTATATTTATGGATGTGGTTATTGTGATGCTAACCATAATATGATATCATGAATCCATTATTTTTTAGATTTTGGAAGTTTATGAAGGTGCTAAAGTTGTATAACTCTAGATAAAATTCTAGTGTAGCACCAAAAAAATATTGAAGTACATGTACATGTTATTCGAGATAAAACTACTCAATGGTGACATGCATAATGTCCTATGGGCACATAGGTATAAAATGTCTTCATAAACCACTTGGTTCCACCAAGTCTTGTCAATTTTGTACAATGCTAAGCCTCTCTAAGCTGCCATTGAGGGGGAGTGTGCATGGCAATGTCACTTCTTGGCCTTATAGCTTTCTTCTTCTATATACTTATTCTAATTGTATAACATTGTTAAATCACTTATGTGATTTTAGTAAACTTCATATGAAAGTTTTAATTTTGTACCCAATACTTATAAGCATATGGAGGTCCTCATGTTATAAAAGGCTCAAATGCTTTTTTGATTATTCATGAGAAACTGTGAGTGGTAGTCTCACGATCATGCTAGCCTAAAATTACTTTAAGTACTTAATGGAATGTAATTCCTTTTATTTCAAAAGGTAACTTTGGCATGATGAAGGTTTTTTTACTTCACCTCCTAAACTCATCATAGATGGTTTATGGAGGATAATTCATTTATTTATGAAGGTTACCATTGTTATAATATGTAATGGTTAAGTGGTACATTTATGTACCCTAATACATTAAACTATATCGGTTTTAGATAAGTCACATCCATAAATGATATAATATTTGTATGGCCTATGGAAAGGTTGCACATTGGTGAAAATTTTCCATGGATGTCATCACTACCTTTATCCACACCAAGTGTGATGTAATTTTTCTTTATTATAAAGGAATGACTAGATGGATGGATATTTGCTTTAAAAATCCCCACTTAACATTAAGATAGAGTTTTGGAGCATGTAATGGTTAATAGCTCATATGCATTTGTTTTGCATGTTATGTCAGATAATTTAAATATTATCTTAGTAATCTTTAGTTGTAGTGGCATTGTGAATGTGAGGTTGTACCACATTTTATAATCCAAACATGATTATAAACTTTTCCTTCTGATTGGATTTTTAAAATTTACTCTACTGATCAACATCAGTAGCATGTTAGGCCAATGTGACATCAATCACTAGCCATATGTCTTTAAATTCCATGTGTGTTTTGACTGTAGTCTTCCATGATGCATAGTTAGTACCATGAAAAAAGTGACTGTTTAACAGAATAAATATTGGTCCATTTCTAGCCATTGTGAACAAGTTGATGAAAGAAGATGAATATGTTTCTTATCATGCCAAACATGTTCCATTTTATACATACTTTTAGTATGATATACAAAAGCTCTATCTATGCATACTATTCCTACATATCCATCGGTACGTGGAAGAAGTTCATCCTTTTGATATAATTGGTATTATGTGAAATAGATATTTACACATGTGAGATCATAGTGGTATATGATACCGAAATAGTACATGAAAAATATGAATCCGATCAATGACACTTAGTGGAAATCCTTTTACATGGGAATAAATTCCCTATATACTTAGATAATTCATTTGTCAAGATTTAGGCCTAACAGTTGTGGTGAATGGGAAATAAAAATAAGGTTAGATAAATAATGTGAACCTCATTATTCCATAATGATTTATAAGGATGATGCCTATATGTCATTATTGCAGTTATTTTTAGGTGATAGATGTAGTAGTTCAAGCATGACAACATAACCCATAAATGTAAACTAATGACACCACTTATACTGAATGTTATGAATTGTCCAAATTTTAAAATCTTCTATTTTACCTTGGTTTTTATGCTTAGAAAATCACAAAAATAATTAAAATTTTAATTTAAAAATCATTGGAAACAAAAATTTCATACAAATATATTGTATGAAATATTACACAATGTGGAAAATTTTTAGATCTTGGGTATGTATGGTTTGTAAGATACTAAATTAATTTGGGTTTCAGGGTGTACTAAAGGTATTTTTTTTTTTTACAATAGTTTTATATTCTAAAAACTATAAGGGTTATATGAAAAGCCTCAAATGATTTTTTAAAGAATAGTATTTTATGAATGCTTACAAAATTTTGGGTTTGAATTCTTTTAGGTTTGCTAGGTACATAATTAATCGTAGTTTTCTGGGTAAAATATGAAAAAATAAAAAAATGGGAGTTCTTGTGGGAATTTTTCAAAAAATAGTTTATTACCACTAACTAAACAATATGAAAATTTTTGGGCTACCCTGCTTTACCTACAATGGAATTACTTGATTTCAAGATTAAGGTTGATTTTTTAATTTTCTAAAGTTTTAATTAAATAAACTTGAAAATTAAAAAACATATATCATCTTCCCTATCATATGGTTATAAAAATTGGCTAAATTTTTTCATAAATAAATAATATAATTAGAATACAGATGTACATGCAAAGTTTTAACACTTTACGATCTTGATGAAGTGCTTAGAGAAGCTATGACGCTCTTCCTTGGAGCTTGATTGATGGTTTATAGTTCCAAGATGATTATTTTGAACTAAAAATATTCTTATTTGTTAAACCCCCCCCAGGATTTTAAGTTTTTTTGGTTGCTTTCATCTCCATTTAAAAGATAAATCTTAATATCTGCAATCCTCTTGTTCTAACAATGAATTTTCAAAGCTTTTCAACCATTAAACCTTATTGCTAGAGCATTTTGTTAGCCACATGAGAATTTGAACAACTCTAAATGGATGTTGCTTGTGTTATTTGATGTTTGAATGCCATTATGGGCTGATCCTTTAAAATTGGATGC
Organism: Torreya grandis; assembly: GCA_037957365.1. Lineage (NCBI taxonomy): Eukaryota > Viridiplantae > Streptophyta > Pinopsida > Cupressales > Taxaceae > Torreya > Torreya grandis. The sequence continues at coordinate 1,510,948 of JARHVA010001512.1, forward strand.
CTCTCTAGGCTTTGATCCTTTGATTTGACATTGCAATAAAAAGATAAAAATGCCTCCTTCTATAGGGAAGAGAAGAATCAAGAAGATTGTACCACATTAATGGTTACACAAAGAGTGCCTGCAACTCCTCTTAATTTTTTTCTCCTCAGTACTAAATCTTGTTTTCTTTTTTCCCTCTTAGAATATTTAAAGACCTTCTCTAGTACTAAATATTAGTTTGCATATAATTGATTTTATCCAACTAACCAAACATCAATTATAAGCAAGAATTAATATAGAATAACATGCTCATAATAGTACCTATTAGATATGATGAACAATTAACAAGATCCCTATGAAATAGGATCAAAACAATAAACTCCCAAAATAAGAATAACAATAAACTAAGAGAAAAATAAAATGATATCTTATGTAAGTATTATTTACTTACTTACATATACATATGGTGAATCAATGACCATTTAATTATTCTAACAACTAAAAAAAAATTCATTTTTAAGAGAACAAACTCTTTTAAACTCTCAACAATTTGATTGATAAGTATACATTATCTTTAAGCCACTTTTTCATTTTTCATTATTGAATTTCAATTGATCTATTATTTACATTTCCTAATTTTTTAGGTTGAGTTGTATTTCTTCCAAAGAAAGTACTAGGTGATCCAATAGAAAATCCAAAGAGATATTTAGATAGTGAGTTAGGCTGAAGGCAAATAGAAATCCAATTTACCTTATTATTTTTGACAAAATGAATTGTAGTTGTAGGTGATGCATTTGAGATGAATAAAATAAAAATGTTAATGTTGATGATAGTCTTGAATGAATGAATAATTTGTATTCATAATTTTATTTCTAAGTGACATGAATAATAGATTGAGCTTATGAAGTTAGACTATCCTTAATTTGCAATGTCTACCTTGGACATGTCTTGGTGGTGGTTATTTTTATAATTTTATTATGGTGGTTCTCTATTTTTTCAGGTTTATATTTTATAAATGTTCTTTTCCTACGTAGATTCATAATCCAAATAATTTTCTTTTAGATACCTCTAAATACATGCCTTATTATCCCCAAGTCAAATACACCTCTTCAATTATTTTGGAATTACTTTTGTGATTCTAAAATTATCATTCATTCAAAATAATTACTTAGTTGTTTCGATTATATTTGAATTGTTTTAGAGTGCATATCTATTTAATCTTTCTTTGGAAGGGTATCTTTTGTAGTTATAAGTTCATTTTTTCCAAAATTATGATTTTTTATATTGTCACCTATGTAACAACAATTTCACTCTATGAAATGGTGGTTTTGTACTTCTAAACAATGGTTTTGTTTCATAGTGTAGTGGATTTTTCTTTAGGTGCAAAAGTCTTATCATTACCTGTTTTGCTTATATTTTGCCTAATTATTGTGAAGTTTCTATTTTTTTGGTTTTATAGATTTTTTACACACTTGTTTATTAATTTACTTAATTTATCCCTTTATTTTCTATTTTTCTTCTATCTATAGAATGATGGTTTTATCATAGAAATTAGTGGTTTTATCCATATTTTATGTGAATTCATTCATGATCACAATGGATTTGTCCTCTATCATATTGGTTTTATCTTATAGTGCATCAATTCTATTTTTTGTTTACTTTTCTATCTTACATTTTTTCTATTTTTTAACTTTTTATACCCTGACGGTTTTGTCCAACTTTTTAATGTTTTTACCTAACTTTTTTAGCAATTTCATCTCATAGCTCCACAATTTTTCTCTTTATTTATCTATTTTTATTTCTAATTTTTTACAAGCCAATGGTGTTATCCATCTTTTCAACTAATTCATCCTAGGTTGAAGTGATTTCATCCTTTACTATAGTTGTTTTGTCCATTGTCATAATGGTTTCATTCTTTATTTCCTTGTTTCTCTATTTTTTGGCTTTTAACAATTTTGTCATTATTTTTTTCCTACTTAATAGTGGTTTCATTATAAAAAGTTTCTTTTTTGACTTTATCTTCATTTTTTGTTTCTAGTTTATCTAAATTTTAGGAGCTTTGGATTGCTTACCTCTTCATAAACAAGTTCTAACCTATTTATTTTTATTCCTTTATGGGTCTATCGGCCATGGATTTCAACACCATATAATAGGCCAAACCCATTATATCAATGAGGTATATAAATTAATGATCCATTATTTCAATTTCCTAAGATATTGTGTGTTTTAAAAACACCATGATGTGAGAGGATTCTATGCTCCAATACCTAGGGTTCCAACAATGACCTCGATGTTCAATTTTTCTAACATCAACTTATTGAAATATTATGGCTAGGTTGGGCACACTAGGACTAGACCCATTTATGTGCATCTATTAAACTAGATTCTTCCATAGTTTTGGGCCTCACATACCAAAAGGTATACAAAGGACTCCATTTAGATAAAATTATACAAACCTTAATCCTAGGATAGTCATTTTAGACATTTGAATTATAGTGCACTGGCAAGTGCTTAGCTCTAGGAAGTTACTCTCAACTTACTCTTGTAATTAGGTTAATTGGGTTATGGGTATGGTTCTAGCTCCATAGTTATTTAAAACATTAGGCTGACACTTTATAATAAATGAGTCAATATGTATGAGAGCCTACAAGACATTCAAGTCCTTTTGCCTAGTTTTATCCCTTTTTGTGTATTTCATGTTTCTTTTGGTTAAAATAGATCTTGTTTATTATCTTGTTTTATTTTTATCTCCTTGTGAAAGCCATGTAATTAAAGTTTTTTTCTTTGAAACCAAGTTTAAAATATTTAAAACCAAAATTCCTAAATCAAAACAAAGCTTAAATCAAGATGAAAATATAAAAACTTATTGTCAATCATTTATACTTTCAAGTCTTTTAGTCTTTCACCTTTTTTTGTTTGAGTCAAACCTTCCAAAGCAATGTCTCCCATCCCAAGATAAATGACCTTATTGAACAATCCTCAATTTAGATATGAGGCTTTTGATAATGAACCCTTTCAATTATTAACCCACAACATCATGTTGAGATCGATGCCAATGTTAATGATGAGGGACCCTATCATGAAACATACCAACAAAGCCATGCATTTAATATAAAATACCATGTCAAAAGGTTGACCAAAGAAATATCTAATCTCAAATCCACCTTTCTATCCCATCTCATTAGTAAATAACCTTAAACCATTTCACGTCAACATTAACCTAACACTTGTAACCTTCTTATCCAAAATCAATCAAGTCTCCCATCCACCAGTTATAGGCTTGATTCTAACATCCCTGATCACACTAGCAAAGGGAACCCAATTCTAGTACCCTTATCATCTAGTATCACTCAAACCCAAAAAACACAACAAATCCAAAGCACCCAACCTATTAACAACATTACCATGCATAGTGGTCAAGTTGGAAAAGAAAATTGAAAACCATATGATGTCTTCTTTTAAAAGTTGGTTGTTGAAAACATGGTTAAATTTACACATACTAAATTTTTTGATGAGAATGTTACAAAACTAGAGTGGTATAGAGATAATGTATATTGTGACTACCAAAAAATTGAAGGGCACTCAAAAAACCATTGTATGAGACTCGAACATTATATCAAAGATTTAATTGATCATGGGGATATAAGGTAGAGATAAGTATATCCATGCCTAAAAATAATATCTTTAGGGTATGATAGAATGTATTTTCTAAGAATCATAAAGTTACTCCACTTTCAATTCAAGGTCATAACCTTTCACCCATTTTTTTAAAAACCTCTCTTCGATACACACATTATTAACCAACTCATAGTCGATCAACCTATATTTGATCACCATGGCCTACCATCCATTTTTTATGAGACTATTTTTAACCATTTAGATATATTTTATAATCCCATCATCCAAGATCCCCTCATTGAAAAACTTATCTTCGACCAAGAACTGTGTTTTTTCTAAGAGCCTATCTTTGACCAAACACCTATCTTCAACCAAGAGCCTATCTTTGACTAAGATCCCATTTTTGACCAAGATCCCATCTTGGACTAATCCTCCTCCAACCAACATAAATTATAACCTATTAGCTAATCATCTAACCTATTATCACATGATGAAGCCACCATCATACCACAACATGCATCCCAAGTGAAACAGGTACCTGTAAACAACAAAATCCATGAGCAAGGAATTTGAGAACACATCTGTTTCAGAGCAAAAAATGGACCCCATGACTTAAATTATAAACCATTTGTAAAACCATGTAAATATGTTAGTGATAATTTTGTGCTTTTTAAAGAAACTTCATCCATGATCAATATAAGATCCGTTAATAGTCCTTATGAATATCGTGCTGCCACCACTCCTTTCAATAACACCACTAGTCCTTCCATGTTGTAATTCAATTTCACACAACCATTGATTGTGACCAAAAATATTACATACCTTTAAATTCATTCTATGATAATCAAATAATTGTAGAATTCATAACTATCATCCAACCAAAAAAGCATATAGAAACATCAACATATTCTAAGGAACACCATGTGTTCCTCAATCAAAATAAATCCTACAATCCAAATATGAAATTGTTATCCCATAGTGAAAACCTATTTGAGGCACTATCACATAATCAAAATCAAAATTTTAATCCAAATCCATATCAAAAATTAGAAAATAAAAAATACAAGTCCCTTAGTGAAAACCTCTTAGAGGTGATATTAGATAATCCACATCCAAATTAAAATTAAAACAATCAAGAAGAGTCCCTTGGTTAAAACATTTCTAAGGCACCAATTAATAAATAACTCAATCTCCTTACAGTGTTATCATAACCATAAGACAAATCTCCTTTATTTATTGAACACACCATCAAAGTATAAAATCTCTCCATCATCCAACTTGTAACCACTCTTAATCTTTCATAATGTGAGATTGTTGGTCCCAATCCCCCTTCACATACTAATCATAGCATCCCTATAAATCCTTCATGAAATCGACACACATACTTCATCCAACACACCTTTTGCTTCACCCTCTTTGGCAATACCCTCTATCGTAAGGGATATTATGGTATCTTGGTAAATTTGGAAGAAGCTAACTTAGAATTCAATGAAGCTACTGAAGAGCATATATAGAGAAAACACATGAAAAGTCAATAAGGGTTATAAAAATGCATCTCACATAATTTTATAATCAAGATTCCATTTAAAAAAAAAAATAGAAAGGAAAAAGAGAGAAATAAATTTGTCCAAAGGTGAAAACCATTTCTATGGCACCTTGGGTAGTTACCATGATGAAAACCAATTTTTGATGTCATGTGTAAAATAATCACTTGTCTACAAGTACCCTACACTTGGGGGGAACCCATTCCATTTTGATCCTATGTATTTTAAACCATCCTTCCATACTAAACCATCCTTAACTATCCTTACATATCCAACCCATCCCTATCTATTTAATCCAAAAACCCATCGAAATCCATCCTTATCAATCCACTCTTTGCCATTATAACACCATCCTTATTACTAGTTTTTCATTGATAAGTAAGTGGAAACATCTTGAGACATGTTCTTATAAACATCTCAATGTATCTTTGCAATGCTACTTTAATGACTAGACATTTTTTTCTTAGGTGACATGTTCCTTGGAGTTAACATCTCAAATCCTATCTATTCCTATTCATTCTGAATCCATCCATAATATATACATTCCATCCACTACTGATTAATTCTATGGTGCTAAAATAGGTTTTCCAAAAATGCTAGTAGCCCTTGTTATAAAATCCAACAAATTGGAAAACATTAGAAAATCCCTAAAAATACAAAAAAATTGAAAAAAAAACTTGTCCTTAGTCATGTACGCTAACAAGGATTACTCCTTGAATGGTTAACATTATCAAATATCTCAAATCCCAAAGGGTTCTACTCTAACCAAGGACATCCAAAAAAGACATTTTTAACTTGTTTTTAGAGTTACTTCCTTTACTTAGTTATACATATTATGTGTTTACTTGCTTGTGCAATGTTTGTTTATTTACTTGTTTGTTTTCCTTACATGGTTCCATTATTTAAAATATTTTCTTATCATGTTTTCATTGTTGCTTTTTGAGTCTAGATCACTATGTGCATTACAAAAAATGTTATCATGATCTTCCATATCATAATGCATTAAGTTTTGCACTTATGACTCTAATAGTCCCTATAAGCATAACACAATAGACATCAATTTTTTTCCATACCATTGGTGCATATTATCATGAAAAATATAAAATAAAGGTTACTTAATTCATATCGGAGCTAATATTGGAAATATTTTTGGAAATCTAACAAAAAAATATAAAAAAGAATCTATCCAAACCATACACCTATCATAAAACACATTTATTTATTTTTTCCATTCCATAATAAATTATAAAATAATTAACATGTGTCAACATATCAAATATGTAGAAGAGACAATCACCTAATTCTCTATCTATCCATCTATCCATAAAACATTCATGAGCATAAATACATAACATAATTTCATGCATTCATGAATCATGTATAAATATGTATCCCTCTATACATTAACACATCTCTTATATATTTAAAATTTTTGTGTATTTATCATCTATCCTAGCTCTCACTGTAGCCCTTAGATTGAGCATCTGTGGGGGATCTCAGACAAAGCTATTATGGTTTAATCATTATAGGACCCATGATGTGCTAAACATGCTAACCCAAAAAACACTCAGAGGTTGTTATTTGTAATTTTTGCAATAAATCCATTATTCAAATTCACATTATTATCTAATCATACTTATTTTTATAATTTCTAATCATATTTTTTGATTCCAATCACACATATCTAATTGACTATCCCATTCAGTGTGTTTCAACAATAATCCAATAGGAATGCTAAACCTTACATCTCATAATCATCTGTATCTACCATCAATAAATTAAATCCACGTTCTTTAATCACATGATCAATAATCATTAATCCATGCAATCAATTAGATTATTTATTTTTTCTTTCACTTCAATCATCTGTAATAATTTCCTAATCTTTCTCTTCAATCTCCCACACTTGTCGATTGGGACCATTAAAATGACCAAATCCATCCTTTCTCTCATCAAACAATTAGTCCATCAATCAATTATTAAAATAATAAATCTAATTCAAGTTTACACCTTTTTCAATTAGGATATATCATTCCTACCATCTGACCTCTTGTATATATCATTACTAGGGGCATATCAAAGAGTGTAGCTTATCTTAGGACATATAATTCCCAATTTGATCCTTGCACATATCATTGCTTGGGGAAAACAAATCCACTATCAAGTCCAACCAAAATGTGCAATCATTAGCTCAAGTGGGTTAGTAACATTCATGGGTTAATCTTATTCAACTATAACATCCATACATTCATCTATATCCATACCATTAGCATCATCATCATCATACAACCAAATAATCAGACTCTTCAATATCTTTATTTTAACTTGAAAATCACTCAAGTAAATTTTATCAATCATCCTTGAAAAAATTATTTCTCCTTTTTTGGCCCATAGCTTACTAATGGGATATATCATTCCCATATCCACTCTTTTTCATATATAATTGCTTGGGGCACAATCCAAGTGTGCAACTTGAAAATATGAAATTTTATTTTTCCAAATCCACTCCCTAGCACCAATATTCTTAGGGAAAATTATTTTTACATATGCCTACAATCATGCAATAATTTTTTTGAGAATAGTTATTATATTAACTAGTGGCATTACCTTCATCATTTTTCATATAAACTCAGTCATTTTGAGTATTCATCCTCATCCATTCTCCCTTATGAACACTCAAGGGGGAATCATTTAGTCATTCAAATCCATATGGGGCATCATTATTTTATGCTTTTTTCACTCTAATTTATCACTATTATTATAAATGGAATTACTTCTTCTAGTTGCATCACTATTTCTAAGATGGTCAAATGTAGACACCTAAAGTTTATCAATTTAGTGTCATAATTAATTTTGATTAAAATTGACACACTAACTCAATCACCATCCTAATTCAAAATTTCCACTAACATAATATCCCTCAAATTTTCAAATAAATAATTAATATATATTAAATACTTTAATCATGCACACATAATTTTTCAAAACTAATTAAAATCCATAATTTCCACCTCATGTAGACATCTTCCACACGTATCTCAATCAAGTGTTGAGTCATCCAACCAACTTATTAACTTCTTCAACTAATTGGTGAGTCATTATTGAACATTTTAACTACCTTTACTCATTCCTAATATATTTTAAACTACCAACTAACTTTCCCTTTCTCTCACACACGTGGGAATTAGTCATCATCCATTGAGATGAGGACTCAAATCCAACCATTGATAATTATCATTATCAAATAAATCTTGATTATTCTCAACCATTCATATCCTCACCTAAAAGTATATAAATTGATGTGTTATTGATCATTTTAAATATCCACCTTCAAGCTATTGTATATATATATATATATATATATATATACATATACATATACATACATACATATATATATATATATATACACATACATATATATATATATATATATAAATACATACATATATACATACATATATACATACATATATATATATATATATATATATATATATATATGTATGTGTATATATATATGTATGTATGTATGTATGTATGTATAATCCTACACATTCATTATGAATCCAAGCTATTTTCACCCATATGTTGCTCAATTTACCTTTGTTTGGATAATAAATTAAACACCCACATCCAAATAATCAAGAGGAAATAACATGTTTTCACATTGGATAAGGTGACATATTCTACATGTTTCTATAAGTCATTTATTTGTTTATCTTTTATGTATTATTGTTTCTCTATCAGAGGTTGGTTTAGATTTAGAATAAGATTTGTATATTTATTTTCTAGTTTAGATTTATAAAATTTTCAACTATCACAATATTCATTTGAAAAATGGAAATATTTGGACAAGTGAAAGTTTAACATGCCCACATACATAATAAGCACAAATTTAGGGTGTTATTGTGACATGGATGTGGTAAATAATTTCAAAATAATGTATGACCACACTTTCATATATGGTCATCCATAAACGTTAAGAACATAATTTTGTTTATACATAGATCTCATGGGAGATGCATTATTGCTCCCAACTATTACTTTATGGACTGCATTTATGATTTTTAAGAATATATATCCAAGAAGCTCAATTTGTTTTATGATGGTTGAATCTGTAGAATATCTACTAGTAGGGGATGATTTATTAATCGATCATGATTTTATTAGACTCATCCCTACTCATATAAATGCTAAATAAAATAAGTTACTCAAGTATATTGTATTTTTTAATCATACAAATAACTATTTTTTGGGTTTTTAAAATGATGTGACAGTTGAAATTTGTGGTTTTATTATATATATTAATCTTTTAGTTTACTCATCTTAAAGGAAATATTCCATAGTTGCAATAATAATATGGATTTTGGTTACATTTCAATTATAATAATCATGTAGAATTGAGGAATTAATTTCAATTTTAAATAAATTAAAAATATATTAGACAAGACATTTTGAGAAGGCCATTTTACACTAAAATAAAAAAATAAAATCAATTAAATTTTTTTTGCTCACCATATGAAACAACATACAACATGTTAGTCAAATCTAACCAAGAAACAAGAACCATTTTTTTGGATTTCAACAAGAAAATAACTAAGTTTCTACACTAAATGTAACTATATTGAATTAAAATTAGTAAAATTTTCAAAGGATCATTAGAGGGTATGAGCATAGTAATTTAAAATCAATTTATGACTATCATATCTTCTCCCATTTACTACAATGTCACCCACATGCAATTGCAGAAGTGTAGTTGAATGAGTGCTCTCAACATTCTTACCTTTAAGATAGTTCTCCCATCATTTTTCAATGATATTGTCAATTTAATTCTAAGGTGTTGCTTTCACATGAAATGTTAACTCTTGTAGTGCTATAGGAGGAACACTTATGTTCTAACTTAAAATACACATTTTTCATTTGTTTAAATGATATTAAATTTTACAGATAGAATACAATTGAATATTGTACTTTTTTGAAACAAAAATGCGTAGTCCAAGTTTTACAATGTCATCTAGTTTTGATTTACTCAGAACCTTTCCAAATATCCTTAGTTATAACATTAATCAAAATATAAGAATTAATTTATTTGAATTTAAAGCTTGAATATTAAAAATTCTTGATTTAATTGTATAAATTTATAGTAATATACAAAAAAATCTATATTCTTCATGAAATAAATAAAAAATTGTCAAAATATTTCCTTAAAAAATCCATTTCAACTTCTTTTAGTATTATATTATTATCCCAAAGTTGTAGTGTAATTCTAAGACCACATTCATCCAAGCCTGAGATAATTACCACATTCATCTTAAACTAAATATTTTTTACTATACATGTAATTATAAATGAAGGTATGATCTATAGTCATGTACATCATCAAATTTATAATATTACAAGATCGAATGTCTAGTCACAATTTTCATTATTATGGGTTCATGATAACTAAAATATTCCCTTGATGAAGACAATTGGGTGTGTGTTGAGATTCATGATAGTTATTTTCATTTTCAAGTCTTTATGCAAATATATGAGACTAACTCATTAATTACATACTAGTATAAACACATAATTTTGGTATAAGGCCCCTTTCTATTGTGTCTTTTCACCTTTTTATCACACTTGGTCCACTTGTGTATATTTGGATATTTGAAGACATTTCACACCCTACATTAATATATCTAGCCTTTGTACCCTTTAGATGTCTTATATATTCATCAAATTTATCTATTTTATACTTATGTATTACTCATCTATTTTTCAAGTTGTTTTCACTCATTTTGGGAATATGTTTCTCCTCAAACTAATTCAGTAAACTGCCAAATCTATCATGTGTAGATTTAGTGACTTACCAAATTTGTCATGTGTGTTTTTGTGGGTCATTCCATTCTTGGCCAATTTCCTATGCAATGACTTTATATTATCACATTTTACCATGGTTGACATTAGTGTGTGTCATATCCTAGAGATCCATATATATACCAAATCGTCCTAGTCATTTATCAATTAATTTTTTAAAATTATTATGCGAATGATGAATCTTTTTATTACCTTCAAGTTAGAGTTTACATTCATCATATATTTTATTAAACTTACAATAGAGTCTTCCACCTTAATACTTCATTATTTTTCAATCCTTGTGACATAAAAAACTTGTACCAAAAGAGGGTTAGGTTAATGTTCATACATTTACTTTTCACATCACTAGGGAATATGAGGTAAATATATTACTCAAGATTTCATTTACACAACAAAAAGAGCAAATTTAGGTCTATTTCCAACATGCACAATATGTAGTTGTAACTCCCTTGTGGTCTCCCAACCAAATTATCCATTTTTATTCTTCATTTTACCATTTTTGGTGAATTAGTTTAATAATTAAAAATAATACATTCTATCCTCAAATTCAAAAAAGAAAAAACACATGAATATACAACATTATATAGCACACCTGCAAAGGAAATATTAGATTAAAAAAAGTAGCACACTCAAAATTCAATAGAAAAGGATTTATTTGGTATAAAGACAAGCATGCAAGATTATAGGACTAAATATGTACCAAGGAATATTCAATGAAAAGTAAATAGGCACAAAATATGTCCTTTTATACAAAATCACTTGTACAACCTAGATTAGTATCAAAATCCCAAGATTCTACTAAGGTGTGTTTGTTCCATTAATATTTTTTATCTTTTCATTTATATATTTTTAAAATCATTTCATTGATGTTATTTTACTATTTATGACCATGAGGATGATCTAAATTCTGTTATAGGACTATATTTACCTTAGACCTCCTTATGTACTTAGTTTTATCGCCTTGTTAGTTTTAAATCACCCTTGTGAACTAAAAAGAAAAAACAATTAGATGTATGATGCTTTCCATAAAAAATGTGGTTATCATGTTTAACAGTTTATGGGGATTAATGCTTGAATAATCTCAAATAAATTTACATAGTTATATATAGGAAGTGTTGTACTTTGCACTAGGTATAATACTCAATTGATGGATTAAGAATCATGATAAATATTTGGGTTTACAAGTATCTATGTGAATCTATAATTATTAATATTTTTTGTTTTAGATGTATGGTTCTTCCCATTTGATGTGTGTCTACAAGGTTCTGATGGGTAATGCTTGAATATTATTAAATGAGTCTACATAGCTAGATACAACAAGTGTTATACATTGTACTAAGTGAAACACCTAACTATTTGATTAAGAATAATTATAGATAACGTTATTTTTAATTATTTATGTGAATATATGATATTATCTAATTGATTACGTATTGGATATATTGTCTTTTCAATAAAACGTGTGGTTTGTGCGTATATAATCATGGACACATAATAAATTAAACCCATTAGACATTAAATCAGGGCCATGAATAATCAAATGCATTTGTGTATGAAATAGGGGCCATAAAAATCATTAAACCTATATGGGCATGCAATTTGGACCAAAAAATATATAACTATGCATGTAATAGGAGCAAGGCATTTAATCAAACCCATGCATATATGAAATTAGGGATAGAAGAGTAATTAAACCAAACTCAACATATAATTGGGGCAAGCCAAGTTTTAAAACCAAACTATGCATTCAATTTGGGCCAAACAAGTAATCAAACCCAACTAGGAATAAAATTTATCCCATATGAGTAATAAAACCCAATTGGGCATGCAATTGGGGCTAAATAGGTAAGTAAAACCAACTGGACATGCAATTAGGGATAGACAAGTAATTACACTCAATTGGGCATGAAATTGGCACCACCCAAGTATTTTAACCCAATTGAGCTTGTAATTAGGTCTATATGAGTAATTAAACCTATATGGGCATGTAACTAGTCCAAACAAGTAATTAAACCCAATTTGGTAGGAAATTGGGGCTATATGAATAATTACACCCAATTAGGCATACAATTGGGGGGGAAATGAGTAATTAAATCCATTTGGGCATGTAATTAGGGAAATATGAGTAATCAAACCCATTTGAGAATGCAACTAGGGCCATATGAATAGTAAACCTATATGATCATGCAATTAGGGATAGATGAAGAATCAAACCCATCTAGGTGTGTAATTAGGGCCAAATGAGTAATTAAAGCTATATAGAAATGAAATTGGGGATTAACGAGTAATCAAACACATTTTACCATGAAATTAGGGTTAGTTCAATAATTAAATCCATTTAGGCATGAAATTAAGGCCATGTGATTACTTAAACACGTATTGGAATGAAATTGGGCCATAAGGATAAATAAATTCAACTATGCATGTAATTAGGGAAAAAATAATAATTAAACCCATCTAGGCATGAAATTAAGCTTAGAAATTAAACCCATTTGGGCATGCAATTGAGGCTAAATGAATAACTGAACCCATCTAAGCATATAATTGGGGCCAAATGAGTAATTAATGTTAAATGGGAATGTAATTGAGACCAATTGAGTAATTAAATATAGCATTCAATTAGATCCATGCAAGTAATTAAACTTAAATTAGTGTGAAATTAGGGCAATGCAATTAGTTAAACCCATTTAGACATGCACTTATGTCCAAATAAGTATTAAATTACATCTAGGCATGAAATTGGGGTGAAATGAGTAATTAAAACCCTTTGGGCATACAATTGGGGAGGGAGTAATCAAACCCATTTGGTCATGCACTTTGACCTAGATGAGTAATTAAACCCATTTGGGCATGCAATTTGACCTAGATGAGTAATTAAACCCATTTAGGCATTTAGTTTGGGCTAGATGAGAAAACACACCCATTTGGACTTGAATTAGGCCAAAGAAGTAAGTAAAACCATCTAAAAATTTAAATAAAGATTTTAATGTATGGATGTAATTTAAATAAGATTTGATTCACTCTAAAATTGAAGTTATGTATCATCCAATCTATCCCAGAGTTACTGGTTGTCAAACTAATTATGTTGTAAGTGAGATTGTTGACCAAAAATTATATTAAATAATTTCAAACTTAAAAAAATATGATTTTTAAGATAAATTACTGTATAACTATAATAATATCAAAACTTAAACATGCAGAAAGGTTTCCCAACTCAAGTTAATACACCACACTATCTTATGTGCAATTCTTATTGATAAAGAAAGCTAAAATAAGCTTATTACAAGGTAATTTACATTTCAAGTTAAGTATAAAATTAATAAATAAATAAATAACTTTACTTAACCATTAATTTAAATAAAAATAGACTAAATATGATAAGTTTAAGTCACTGATAAAATATGAACATCATGCAAGAAGCTTCTTCATCAGTTAAGTAAACATGCACACTAGACAAGTGAAAGTCTAAAAATGAAATTATAAAAATATAAAATATAAAATATAAAAAAAATAAATTTAAAAATAGAATTTTGACTAAAATAAATTTAGAGTTTAGTTATGTAAACATTTAATGAACTATAGTGAACTGTACTCTAATTAGGACTTCTAGCTACTTTTTAGAGAATTCCCAAAAAGTGTCTAAAATTGACCAAACAACTAATTTAGGACATAAATTAATTAAATAACCTTCCTAAACAACTAAAACACCAAAACAAAAAAAATATCAATAATCAAGTGTCAAAATTGGCACCATATTTAACATTCCTCCCTTTGATGCAAAGATGAGAGATGTTTGTCATCTTCTTAAGCCTTCTATGAATCCCTTGGTGATAATATCAAAAAATTTATCTTAACTTATCACATAATCAATGAAAAAATATTTATAATTGACTAAGTCTCTAAAAATATTATGTTTGAGTTCAATGTGCTTAGTTCTAGCATGGAAGACTAGATTCTTAGACAATTGTATTTCCCTATTGTTATCACAAAATATTTGTGTTGGCTCAAGTTGAACCTCTCTAAAATAAATGAAGAGTATTCTTAATAATAATCCTTGTGTGAAGTCTGATTTAAGGACTGTATATTCAGCTTTAGTAGAGGATAATGCAATTGTAGCTTGTTTTTTTAAAGACTAAGAAACCAACTCACTTCTCAATGTAAAACAATAACTTGAAGTTGACTTCCTGTCATCAAAAAATCATTCCCAATATAAATATATGTATCCAATGATACATAAATACCTTTTTAGTTTTAAATGAATACCATGATTATAATTACTTCTTACATATCTAAAAAAAAAAAATGATTTCTTGTGAATGCTTGATTGAAACTTTACCCATAAATATAGAAACTAGTGAAAGCCCATAAATGATATCATATATTTCCATATTGATATACATCAAACCTCCAACCATGCATCTAAAATTATTTTAATCAACTTAATAACTTACATCCTCTCTCATAAGTTTTTATTCACTTACAATTAGAGTGTCTGTGGGCTTTGAATTTTGAATATTGCACTTCTTTAACATGTCTTGGGCATACTTGGCCTAAAAAATAAATACTTCCTCTTTATTTTGATGGAATAACATGACAAAATATTAATTAATAAGTCCAATATCAGTCATCTAAAATTGTAATTTTAAATCTTCCTTGAATATATTCAACATATCCATAGAGCTACCTATAAAAATCAAGTCATCTACATAAAAAAAAACATATAAAACATTATAACCCAATGCTTGTTTGTAAATATATAGTTCATTTTGAATTATTAAAAAGTATTGATTCAATAACTATATATAAATTACTAAGTATAAATATATTGGATATTTATTCAACTCATAAATATCCCTATTGAACTTATATACCTAAAATTCTTTACTCTTTATCTTAAAACCTTGTGGCTATCCCACATATACTTCTTCTTCAATCACTTCATTTAAGAATGCACTCTTAAACCCGCTTGATATATTTTACATACTTTATATATATATATGTGTGTGTGTGTGTGTGTGTGTGTGTGTGTGTGTGTGTGTGTGTGTGTGTGTGTGTTTCCTCATAGTCAACCCTATATGTTTGTGCAAATCCTTTTACAACTAGTCTAGCTTTTAGCTTATTAACTGTACCATCAATCTTGAATTTGATATTATATATCCAATTTTTACAGATGTTATATTTATTAAAATGATGTTAAAATAAATTACATGTATCATTATTCTCAATTTAATCTATCTCTAATTTCATAGCATCAACCTTTTATTTATTTTGACTAGCTTCTGCATAACTTCTAGGTTCAATAGCAATAGATGACAATGCAAACATATTATTTTCATCATAAACATCCTAAAAAAATAAATTAATAATTTTTAATCATTTTAATAATCATATAATAATTATTATCCAAAAATTTATTGTCTGGATGTGGATTCAACAACTGCTTGTTTTTTCTTGGAGTTGATGTAGATGGATGACTAGTCACTTGTGAAGAGCTAGTATTGTTTCATATTGGACTATAAACATGCATTGTAATTTTTAAGAAATAAAAATAAACTTAAATATGTTTAAATAATTAAATTATTATGTATTTATTTTTGGTGATTTTTTTTCCCTTTCCTTCAACTTGGATGGACTTTCCATCTCCCAATTGCACTTGGCTTTTGAAAGAATCATCAAACTTGCTTAGATGATTTTTGTGACTTTTAATATGATTTGATCACCTTGAATAAAGAAACCACCAATTATTTTATTAATATATTCCCAAATTTAATGTGAGACAATAGTATAATCCCTGTTGAACATCACTTTGCTCATCTTGAAAAACTTTCTTTTCACTATCTTGATTAACTTGATTTTTAGTTGATAGTATATTGTAATCTTTAATCATGTGTCTTTATTATTTAAAAATAATGTCAATAAAATATTTATTTATCTTACATGTGAAGTTATATTCGTATTTTCTCTTTGAATTTGAGTTTTTATAAATCCCTTGATTCTAATTTTTATTTTTATTTTTGGTATTTGAAACCATTGCCTTGGTTTCAAGTGTTTGTTATTGATCCCATGTGTATAGTCTCATATTATATTTATGGGATAAAAGATAACCAACTAACTCATAAAAAATTATAGTTTTCATGTCCTTACACTCTTCAAGAGTGATTACAATATGCATCAATGTTTTTGAAAAATATTTCAAATTTTTACATACTATAACACTATCTTGGATATTTTATCCATAAAATCTCATTATATGCACTAAATAATTTACCCTTATGCAATAATCTCATACTCCATTATCTGACATTTTTAAAATCTCAAAATTCATTTTAAATTTTTAGATATTTTCTTATCTTACCTTAATAGAGCCTTGATATTAATTTTATAATGTATTCCATGTCTCATGGGCATTATTACATCCTACAATTTTTAGATAAATGCTTGCGTCTATGGCACTCTAAAGATAGAAGAAAGCTTGTGCATCTGTTCTTTTTTTCATTTTTTTTGTTATTTTATAATCTTATGTCAAAGTGTTAAAATATTATTGTGTTATGTACCCATGGATAAAATTCACCATAAATTTTTCTAAAATAATTATCTTCAATTGATCTCTCCAATTTTTAAAGTTGTCACATTTGAAAATAAGAATATTCATAGAAATAAATTTCCCTAAAGCCATTGATTATCTTGATTATAGACTAAAACCCTTGTAATTTTTTCTTAAATGAGGTTATGATATTAAATGAAGGGTTTTAATATATGGATGGAGTTAAAATAATATGTGATTCACTTTAAAATTAAATCTATGTGTCAACTAATTTGTCCCATAATTACTAGTCGTCAAATTAGTTATGTTGTAAGACTATCAACCATATACTACACTAAATAAACTTAAAATTTAAAATATATGATTGTTGGTATAGATTAATACATACCTTAAATAAAATCAATTCTTAAACATTCAAACATATTTCCAAATTCAAATTAATGCACCACACTACATTTGTGTGCAATTCTTATTAATAAAGAGAGATAAAATAAGTTTATTACGAGATAAATTTCATTACAAGTTAAATCTAAAAGTAAAACTTAAATAAATAAATTTATTTAACCACTAATTAAACTAAAAATATACTAAATATGATAAATTTAACTCATTGATAAGATATGTATATCATGCAAGAATCCCCTTTATCATTTAAGTAAACATGCACACTCACATGCATACTAAATAAGCGAAAGTCTAAAAATCTAAAATCTAAAAATAGAATTATAAAAAAAATTAGTTTGAATAAATTATATTTAGAGATCAATTGAATAAAATTTAAGTTAACTATATTGAATTAGACTTGAGCTAACACTCTTAGGTAATTTTTAACAAATTCTTAGAAAGTGTCCAAAATTGACCAAACAACTAATTTAGAACATAAATGAATGAAATATCCTTCCTAAAAACTTAAAAAAATAATAAAATAAATATAATATCAATAATCAAGTGCCTAAATTAGCATCATTCTCAACATTAAATTATGGACAAAAAAGTAATCAAGCCCAATTGAGCATGCAATTGAGACCAACAAGTTATTTAAACCTAATTAAGAATGCAATTAGGACCAAATGAAGAATAAACTCCAATTGGGCATGTGCATAAAATTAAGACCACATGAGTAATTAAACCCAATTGGGCATGTAGTTGGGTCCATAAATTGGGCATGCATTTGGGTCTATATGAGTAATTTAATTCATCTAGGCATGCAATTGGGACCAAATGAGTAATGAATCCCATTTTAGTATGTAATTGGGGCCAAACAAGTAATTAAACTTACCTTGGCATGAAATTTGGGAGAAAAAATAATTAAACCCACCAAGGCATATAATTTAGGTAATATGAGTAATTAAACCAATTTGGCATACAATTAGAGTAAAACATGTAATTATACCCAAATAGACATACAATTAGGGCTAGACAAGTAATCAAGCCCATTTGGCATGTAACTAGGGCCAAATGAATAATTAAACCCAACTAGGTATGCAATTCAGGTCAAACAAGTAATTCAACCCAATTAGCCACGTAATTGGGACCAAAATAGTAAGTAAATCCCTTTTATCATGAAATTGGGACAAAAAGAGTAATTAAACCTATTTGGGCATGCAATAGGATTAGATGAGTAATCAAATCTATTTGAGCATGCAATTGAGACTAAAGGAGTAATTAAATCTATTTGGGCATGAAATTAGGGCAAAAATGGGCAATTAAACCCAATTGTGCATGTAAGTAGGTTTATAAAAGTAATCACACCTATTTGGGAATGAAATTGGGGTCAAATGAGTAATTGACACAATTTGGGCATGAAATTGGGGCCATGTGAGTAATCAAACACATTTGTGCATGCAATTTATCCAAAAGAGTAACCAAACTCATTTGAGCAAGTAATTAGTTTAAGTCAAGTAATTAAACCCATTTGGGAATGCAATTGGACAAAGATAAGTAATTAAACCCAATTAGACATTTTAAATGAGTAATGAAACCCATGTGGGCATGAAAATGTGGGAAAATAAGTAATTAAACCCAAATTCATAGTCAATTGGGGCCAACCAAGTAATCAAACCCATTTAGGAATTTAATTAGGGAAATGAGTAATTAAAACTAAATGCATATGTAATTAAGATGAAACAAGTGATTAAACCCAATTGGGCATGCAATTAAGGAAATAAATAAATAAAATGAAACTAACTAGGCATGTAATTAGGGCCAAGGCATGCCCAATTAGGAGAATACATGTAATTAAACCCCATTGGGCATGCAATTGGGGGAGAATGAGTATTTAAACCCATCTATCCATTCAATTGGTGTTAATTAATTAAACCCAATTGAGAATGAATCTTGAGCCAAATAAGTAATCAAACCCATTTAAACATGTAATTAGGGCTAAAAGATGAATTAAACCCAATTAGGCATGAAATTGGGGCCAAACAAGTGATCAAACTCATCTAGTAATGTAATTGAAAAAAAAAAGGTTATTAAATCCATCTATGCATGCAATTTGGGCCAAATAAGTAAATAGACCCTAATGGGTATGTAATTGAGGCCTAAAAAGTAATTATACAAAATTTAACATGAAATTGGGACCAAAAAAGTAAGCTCTCTTTTTCCACTTTTGATTAGTTCAAAAAAAATCTTTGATGTTTTTATTTATCCTTTTCTACCCTTGTTTCTCAGTGTATCTGTGCTTGTTTATTCTAATATTCATAAAATTGTGTAATTTTTTTAAACAAATCTCTCTTTTTTTTTTAAAATTATTGGTAAACAAAAAGGTTTTTTGTATTAAGGGCCCTACCCTGTATATGAGTCTAAAAAAAATAAGGGGGTCTAGATATGTAATTTATTTTAAAAAACTTTTGAATCCATATCAAATTCTTCCCCTGTTGATTTTAGATAATCAAATTTATTATAGTTGATTGAAGAAGAAGAGGAATTCCTTGGTTGAGAGCAATCTTTGATGTCATTAATCTCAAACAACCCCCATTCCTAACTTTGGGCATCTTGTACTTCTTGTGTTATATTTTTTTACTTGGGTGAATTGGTCACCTCTTCACCTTCATTAGAGACTAGCTGAGAAACATTTCCCTCTCCATTTTATTCTCCTTTATTTTATTGAAGTGATTTTGTGATGGGTTCTATGCAGGGAGGGTTGGGAGATTCCTTGTGAGGATCTTCGGTAGAGGCTTTTCCACTAGAAGTTTGTACCTTGTCCTCTATATTTTTTGATATTTTATCAAAAATAAGATTCAAAGGAGGATACTCTATCTCCCCTACTTTCTCTTTAGCTTATGTTTTATTTAAAATTTTCTTCAACCAAACTTAATTCTCGTCTCTTCCATTTTGGATGATTTTATTTTTCAAAGAAAGAGGTCATAACTTATTAACATTACCTAGTTTATTATAACTTAAGTATATCATGGTTGATTTTTCAAACTCAATTATTTGTTTCCATTCCCCTCTAACACTATTTAGATAGATAAATCTAGGAAGTTCTTGATTAACAAAGGCATTGACACAAAATCTAGCATGTAAAAACCTTGTTCTTGATTTTATCACAAGATCAAATGCTATTAGGTATCTAAATGTCCTCACAATTCTTATTAAAATATATTAATCCTATAATTATAAAGTGTCACCCAAACATGCATTAAACTCACACTTTATTTTTTGGGGTCAAAACTCGATTGCCATTTCTTCATGAAGAGGCCAAATCTATTGAAAAATAGGGTCCCCCAACTAATATATGATCACAACCCTCTAATTTTCTTAATATGATAAAAAATAAGCCATTAGACATGGTAGATATTTACATTAATCTCTTTGATTTCCGTTTTTAGTTTTCCCATCTTATAAGATCTATATTAGGTCTTGTTTTTATAAATTTGCCAACTAGGGTGCTTTCCATTCTTGATGAGGCTCTTTGAAGTAGAGTCTTGGGTATTATGATATGGACCCCTTTCTCATATTTAGATGTCAATAAATCCTCGAGAGGACGAGAAAATTTTTATTTAGTCACTTTTCCTTTCAACTTGTTGGCCCATGTCTACTTAGACTTTTCTTTGCCATGAGCATCCTTTAGGTTAATCTTATCAGTCTAGTCCTCTTTTGGTGTGTTGAGAATAACATGTGATAAAAAAAGGATTTTGTGTTATCGTAATCTTGGGGTGATATAAAATGTCCTAATGATCCAAACCATCTCCATCCTATTTCTCCCTCTCCAATACTCCAATCAGTATTACTTATGACTTCTCTTCCTACTCCTCTTCCTACTCATCATCCATTTCAAAAAAAAATTCAAAATCATGAATCCACTTGTCTCATTTTTTATTTTAACATATGTTTTAAATTTGTGATTTTATTTTCATCAAAATATATTAATTTATTATTTTACTTATCATGTCATTATTGAATAATATTTTTTTATTTTTATACTATTTTTTATGTTCATAAGTATTGTGGTAATCCATGTCATTGTCCTCTTCTGATTTAACTACTTTCTCTTTTCATTTTCCAATGGTAGCTCCACTAAGGGTAGTCACTTCCACTCTTTATTTGGTTTATTTAACATTATTCATTGTTGTTTTTTCTTATGGTTATTCTAATATTCCTTCTTATTTTTTTGACACTCTTTTATCTTCTTGTATAGAAATACCATTTTATGTGAATATTCTCCCCCATCATTAGTTTTTATGTCCTATTCACTATGTCTTCATTACACCGCCCTTTGGTTTCCAATGTCTTTGAGACTTTATTCACATGTTTAGATTCCTTTTTTGATAGTGAGTTTTCCAATTCTTTAATTATTTTTCCCTCATTTTTTAGTATTTTTATACCTTAGGAAATAAAAATGAGTCATGTGTTCCTTTCTCCTGATAGAATCCAAATTCCATGTATGGTTCTTCATTATATTTTCTTGCTATATGTCCTTATTTTCTATATTTTTATCATACTAGAGGAGGTCATTCCTAGCCATATAATACTTTCATCCTTGATTATAGCATCTTATTTCTTGATATGCCCCTCTTCCACCTTGGTATCCTCCTTTATTTCCACTTTATCCCCTCTCCTATATCCACCTTGGTTATTATTTTAGTATTAGTGTTGTTGATTCTAGGGTGTAATATTTTACATTATTGTGGAGTTATGGTATTGAGGTTCAAGTTGAAATATACTAGGATTAACCATTTTTTGTGCTAGTGGTGTCATCTTCTTAGCCATTATAGCTCATATTATATTTATATCTTATATGTCTATTATCTCATCATGGCTAATACATGTATTGTTGTAATGATTAAATGATGCTAACATAGTATACAAAATCATTTTGATTTTAAGTGGTGATACATCCATAATGGGGCATAACATATAACATATTCCACACTATATTCTATCTATGTATATGGGTTGTTGAATTGGTTATGTCATACCAACCAATGTTTGTGGTGATCTAATCGCTGCCACTTTTTTTTCCATTTCGTGATTCATGCACTCTATCCTCAAGTGTCTTTTTGTACAACATATAGTGAAACATATCCATGGTAATGAAATATCATTTCTTTCTTATGGTTTACAGTCATCATCTCCTTTCATTTATATTTAATGTTTTAACCTTAGTTGTGTTAGCTCTTGTTGTAACCTTTCTATATTTCCCTTCAATGAAGAGTAAATTTCCATTCTCCATGATCATGTTTTCAATTTTGAAGCCATTTCAAGGGTTTTATAAAACATATTAAAAATTTTCCCATCCTTTTTGGATCTTAAGTAGGGTACTAATATAGAAACAAACCATTCTATCCGATATTTTTCATTCAAGGTTCTTCTAATTTCCACACTATAAATTTAAATTGTTGATCATAGTATTTTACCATTTCATTTTATTTTTGTAGTAGTTACCTAATTATACTAACTCTTTTTGTATGGATATTTGGGTAATGATAATCTCCTTTAAATATATTTTGTACATTTACCCAAGAATTCTTATGTCCTACATTTGTATTTATATAGAATTTGAGTGTGCCATCTCTTAGTTCTCCCATGAAATTAAAAAGTATCTCTTTATTACCTATAATTTTATGAATTTTATAGTATGATTCAATAAAAAATAAAATTTCTTCCACATCCTTTACTCTTTTGTGTATCATGTTTGAAGTATTTGACTACATGCTTAAACTATTATTTCTCTAATTATTTAATGTACTTGTTCATGAATTATTACTAAAACTTCTCTTTTGGTTATCTCTTTGTTGCGGTACTAAGGCTCTCTTTCATCCTTTGTCTCTTTTTTACTCCTCTTGGAAATATCTCTTTCATAATATCTGTGCCTGATTAGCTAAATATCTCTTTTTATTCTTGAATCCTTTGCTAAATTGATCATAACTACTCCCTACCTCATATCCTATATTTATCTCTTGGTGTTTTGAAAATGGGTGTTCTATTTGAATGTAAAGTGGCATGGGGAATGGCATTTGGTCCAGAGGGTTCATTTCCTCATATTGTCTCTTCTTGTTGGGATTTTGAAAAGGGGCATTACATCATATCTCTTCATCATTATCCCCTCTACATTATCTTATTCTATAATATTGTGATTAAATAATCCTTCCTTTTACCAATTAAATTATTTATTGGTTACTATTCTAATTTATTCTATGTAATGTTGAAATGTATAATTACTTGCATTATATCTAAATATCATTCTATCTTTTCCATTCATTTTTTTGCTATAGCTTCTCTACCTATATATATATATATATATATATAATTCCTTATGCCTCATCCACTTAAATTAGTATTTTTCATCATCAATTGGGATTTAGCTCCCATAGTTTTGCATAATTTTGATGTGCCTAAAAGTATGATTAAATCAAATAGTCCCTTCCTCATCTCATACATAATGTTTTGGGGTGTAAAATACAATATCTCTATTTCCATAATTTCTTTTGTGCCTTTGAGTGTTACCAATGCTATTTGATTCATTTTATTTAGATTAGTTCTTAGATTAGTAATGTGGGGATCATCACTAGTAGAGGATTCCATTTCATATTATATGGTCCTACTTATCCACTTCATTATTTCTTAATTTTTATCTTAATTATTTCCTCCTCAATTTGCATCCTCATCTCTTCATTTTTCATTTTCCTATTGAATTTTTCCTCTTTCTCTTATCTTTATTAAATTATATTTGTTGACTCTTATCTATTTTATATTTTCCCACTACATGTTATTTGACTTATCCCAACCATTTAGATTAGATACTATGATAAACCACATCCTTTGAGGATCCCCCTTCTTTCTACATGTTATTCCTTAGGTGCCTAGCCCCTAAAGAACCTTTTTTCCTTCCCTTTATAAAATTATACTAGATTATAAATAGGAAGAGATTGAGTATAATATCTATATAAGAATACACATATCATTGAATGAGTGTAATTGAAATAATCTAAAATTTTAGATAGATAAATCTAGATTTGAGGACTAAACTAAAAGGAGAGTTGATAGCTCTATTGTAAAATTTGATATTATTAGAATATATTGTAACCCTTGAGTTAGTGAATTACAAGAACCATTTATATAAATATTTTGTTCAATGTTTGTGAGAGATTGTTAAGATACATGTTTCAAGGAATCCATTAATTAGGATCCCTAACCATGAATGCATCATTTGGTATCATAGTAGGTTAAATCCTGTAAGTAATTATATTTGAGTAAGTGGAGAAAAAATATAGTAGAGTGCTAAAAAAGGTAGCTAACTATGTTTTTTTCTCCACCATGAGGAAGGTGGGTAGATAGCAAGGGGTGTAATAAAGATAAATTAGTGAAGATGATGATATACATAGGATCACAAATAAAGACCTCATGGTAGTATGTAGCAATAAGTAGTGCTAAGTAGAAACCAACATATGGACTAAGTTATGAAAAACCCTACAAGAGAGGTGAACATATATTTGATCAGGGGATGAGCAAATCATTATAGGAAGTGCTCAATAGCAAGTGATATACATGAGGCTATGCATGAAGCTTGAATCAAAATCAAAAGTCATAAGAGTTGAGGGATCTGATAAATCACTAACAAGAATGAATTATATGTGAAAGAAGGGATATATTCTAATAGGAGTGCATTCGGTATAATGTTTTTAGAGGAATATTTGTTCTCAAGCGTGAGCTGAAGGGTAGAGGTAAAGGGATGAAGAAAATGGCTCAGTATAAATCCAAGACTAGATGTGACCAAGAGTTAAAAATATCAAGGATGATCAAAGAAATAAAATCTAAAGTGCATGCACTATAGAAGAGGAAAGTGTGTTAGTAAAGGACCATTGGGACAAACAATCACAAGAAAATAAGAGAACCATGTAAAGAGAACCACACAAAAATGTTGTAGTGTTGGAGAATTAACCTTATTTTAGGTCCTTCCTATAGTTTTCCTAAGTCTTAAGGTGTGTGTGTAATTTTTACTTATGTGAATTATAAATTTACATAAATCTATATTTCATGAGGTTTCACTCACCTCTTTGTTCTCCTTTAGGATTTGGGAGTTACTTTCACAAGTAACTTCTTCACCCACTTGGCACACACTTCCCTCCACTCTCTAAAGGAATAAACCACTTGAAACACATAATGGAGGCTTGTAAGATAATCACAGGATTCCTTATAACTCTCATTCTCTTCTTATTCTATTAAAAAAGTCCTCCTCTCTAATTCCTCAACACTCTTGACTCACAACTCATTCTTGTTATTTTAAGTTTTGCTCTTGCATTGATGATGTTTTATTCACCTAAGGCCATTCTTATCCAAAGATTCTACATGATATTTACTTGGAGTTCATCCTTGAAAGCTTCTTAATACCAGATTTTGGGTTTTTTTTTGCCATTTGATGGTATTCCCCACTTATAAACTATCTTGTCTCATTTGTGGTTTGCTCCCCATTCAGGTAATCTTATTCATTTTCACACTCTTTTGGTTTTGATTTTAATGTTTATAAATTATTTCTGGACTAAATCCTAATATGGTATCAAATATTTATTTTTTAATGTTGATTCATGAGTTGTGCAGGCAC
This sequence comes from Torreya grandis, assembly GCA_037957365.1. NCBI lineage: Eukaryota > Viridiplantae > Streptophyta > Pinopsida > Cupressales > Taxaceae > Torreya > Torreya grandis. The sequence continues at coordinate 1,537,541 of JARHVA010001512.1, forward strand.
TTTGGAGAAAAAACGGGATCTGATCCATCTCCATTTTTAGCATAACTTTTTTTAACTTGTTTTAGGTTTTTTTGCCTTTTAACATTTTTTTTTTGCAGGTTTATACAAGAAAGTTTTAAATTATTTTAGTTTTTAATCCATCTTACTTACTTGAAAGTATTATATCAATGGAAAATCACTTTTTTGATATATTAAAAAAAAATCCGTTCATTCTCTTATGTTTTTGTTCAAATTTTAAAAACTTGTCATATTTACCTAGGCTATATCTTTTGATTGGCTTATTCATTTGTGCTTAAATTTAAAAAATTTATTCATTTTATAAATAATAAATTGTTGTTAAATTTTTTTAAAAACTCAGATCACAATTTGAGATAAATCATTAAAACTATGACCTCTTTTTTTTTTTTTTTTTTGGTTAAAAACATAATTTTTTTTCAAAAAAAAATTAAACATTTTCTTTCTCTATCTTTTTTATCAAACAAAACATTGAATTTGACATTGTTAGCTGGCTGAATTTTTTACTCAGTCCTTATCTTTATATATCATTGAATGCATATTCTTTGATATTTTTTATCCTTTTCTCTATGCATTTGATATTTTTTCTTATGTGCATGTTTGACGACTGGATTTTAATCTCTTTTCTTTCAAAGATCTTAACTATTCTCACAAAAATTCATTACATTGCTTTACTTTTTTGCACTCAGAGCAATGCATTTCTATGGTATCTCAAATTAAGTAACCGTAATTTCAAATTGACTCATTTTATTATTATTTTGAGTCTTTTCAGATACATTTAGTTTGGTGATTATTTTATTATTTGTACAATTATTTATTGTTTTGTTTTACAATAAATAAAAACAAAGTTTTTGATTCATTTGAATAAACATAATATTTTTTTTGGTATATGATTTTTTATGTAACAAATAAAACATTAAAATAATAAATCTGTACACTTGTTGTTTTTATGCATTAAAACCAATCTCATAGTTTTTTATTAAAAAAAACAAGTGTTAATACTTTGACATGTGTTTTCAATTTAAAAAAATAAAAAACAAGCAAATCTTTTATTGTTTTCAAAGGAAAGATTGTTTTTTGTTTTGATTCACTTATATCATGTTTTTCTTTTTAACATGTAGTTTTTTTTATATGATTTATTTTATAAAGGGAATGTGTTTCGTGTATTTTTTTAAAGCTTTATTAAGCAAAGTTTTTAAATCACACCAAATAATATTTTCAAAACCAAAGTTTTAAATTAGTTTTGATTCTTTATAACACAAAAATTTGGGAGTTTGGTGTGGACTTACATTTATAAGATAATTGTTTCATTGGCATTGCTTTTATTTTAGCATTTTGTTAAGGTAGTCAATATTTTTAGTCAAACTTTGAGCTAATTAGTGATTTATCATTCATGTTTTGTATCTTGGGTATTATTTTACCTTTCAAAACTTTGTTTTCTACAGGTAATATGGCTCATAAATTGGCAATGTTTTTCGTCTTTAAGAATTTTAAGGAGAAAATTATTTTTCAAAATGATGAAATCCTTTATCTTAAACTCCAAATTAAATATAAAAATAACACCATTACTACTTTCCATATTTATGTTCTCACACATCAAAATACTTTTCAAAACTAAATACACATTATGCAATCTTATTTGGATGTTCTAAATGAAAAATTTACATCTTTTACTAATATTCATAGCTCTGATATTGATGAATTTAATTTTGCTCCGAAACACACTCAATTTCATGTGAACATTCCTTCAATGAACCCCAACTTAAAAATAGTGCACTCCATGGGTACACTGGTGGAGGTTTTGGTAAGTATGAATTTGGTATACTTGAACCTATTTTACTTGATTCTAATGTAAATTATAAAGGTCTTGGTTTTAATGATTCACCTAATTATAATAAAGATTTATGATCTTATTGTCCTCCTCATCAAAGGACTTATAATATATTTTTTGTTGATTATAATGCTTCTAATGCTCATGCTTTGGTTAAAACTACTAAAACTTATGCACATTATGGAAAATATGGGTATCATATATCTAAATGTTGGAAATTGCACTCATACAAATATTGTGATAAATCCATGCACAATGCGTTCCATTGTTAAAAAATGACTAAATATCCTACCTCTAAGGGTAAAACTATTTAGATTCCTAAAACTGATGAATCTTCTAGAGACTTTGATATGTCTTCTTATGATAATTCTTCTAATGCTTCATGTATAAAATATTTTGTAAGTGACACATCTTGTTTATATCCATTTTGATTAGCTAAATATCTTTTATTGTATTCCTTAAGTTTTATTACAAAGGATATATACTTTATTTACAGTTCTTTTTGGACTAACTTCTTTTTATGCAAAATTTTGCACTTTATGGTGGAAGTTGTATTTAGCTCAAATTTTTCTAGTTATACATCTACTTTTATTACATTATGTATGAAGATTATATTTTTGGCATATTGGTTATCTAACTTGAAAGATTGGTGTTAGCATATTTGTCTTGTAGGTTTTTTCGATCACTACTCCTTATTGGTTTTTATTCCATTACAAATCAACCACCTAGTCCAAAGAGGAATTTTAGAGATTTTTTGGTGATCATATTTTCTTTTTTATGAATTTTACCAACACCTTCTCTTCTTTATTCTCTTAATCTATTGGTATTCCTCTTGAAATAATTTTCTATTAAGGGGGAGTATTGTGTAATTTTAATTCCCTTCTTTGTTTGTAAAAGATTTTTTCTACTTTATAACTTCAAATTAAGTTGAAGAGGGAGTGTTAGAGAATTAACCTTATTTGAATCCTTACTATAGTTTATAGGATTTTCTTAAGTCTTAAGGTGTGTGTGGAATTTTTATTTATATGATTTATAAATTTACATAAATTGAGATTCTACGAGGTGTCACTCACCTCTTTATTCCCATTTATGATTTGGGAGTTACTTCAATAAGTAACTCCTTACCCCACTTGGCACACACTTTCCTCTACTCTTTAAGGGAATAGACCACTTGACACATATAAAGAAGGATTGTAAGGTAATTATGGGATTCCTTGTAACTCCCATTCTCTTCTTTTTGATCTATTAAAAGAGCCTTCCTCTCTCATTCCTCAACACTCTCAACTTACAACTCATTCTTATTGTTACAAGTCTTACTCTTGCATAATTGAAGCTCTATTATACTAAGGCAATTTTTATTCTAATATTATACATTCTATTGTACTTAGAGTTCATCCTTGAAAGCTTCTTAATACTAAATCATGGGTTTTTTTTCACCGTTTGATGGTTTTCCCCACTTATCAAATCTCTTATCTCATTTATGGTTTACTCTTCATTGAGGCAATCTTGTTTATTTTCACACTCTTCTAGTTTTGATTTCAATATTTATCAATCATTCTTGGACTAAATCATAATATGGAGTGTAGAGAGTCTTCCTAAAGTTAAATCACTAATGTTATCAACAAGAGAAGACACTTAAGAATTGATGGAGTGTTTCTTAGGTGTGGATTGTTTTTTCATATGGAGAGGTATTGAAGACTCCAAAAATTTATATTTACATAGAGTAATATATTGAGAGAGTTGTAGAGTACTAGAGAGAGATACATTAAATAAGGAGATGGAAGGGTAAGTAGAGGGTGAATAATTAGGACCATATGGTTTCCAAGTTTTTAAGTTGATGTGCACATAATATCAAACTACATGGTGTATAATACTTGAGGTCTTGAGGTGAGACATGGATAAGAAAGTTTCATTAAAATGCAATGCACAAGGGGAACCATATTTTGAGTGGTGTGTATTTGTTCTGAGGAAAAATAGAGAGGAAAGAGATTTTTCATAATCTTTGGAAGAATATATCCTCACCAAAAAGACTAGGAGGATGTGATAGTCATCAAGCCTAAAGAAGGATATTATATAGAGGACTTTTCCCCATAGGAAACGTCCCTAGAGGAAGCAATATCAAATGAAGTGTAGAAAAGTCTTGTAAATGGAAATAAGTTTCATAGTGCATAACTAGAGGTTTTAGTGTGAATATAATGATAAAATTAGGTGAATATGCCTAAGAGTGTTCGTAGTGAAAATATGATAGAATTAGAGCGAGTACCAACTGGAAGTGTGGATAAGGACTGGATAGTGATAATATAAAGAAAGGCAACAAGAAAAATGTTGCATATGATGAGTGTTTGAGTGGTATAAAATAAAATAATTATACCCTTTTGGAGGCATAAATTTTGAGAAGAGGGAATGCGAAAATAATTTTACATAAGGCATGTGTCTAATGCCTAAAGGTAAGAGAATAAAGAGGATTCATCTTGTAGTCAAATATTTATCTTGGATATAGTAATAAATCATTAAAGAAGGCCAACTGTATCATGAAAAATTTATTTTTATGATAAAGATAAGGAAATTTAGAGATAATTTTTTGATGGTATGTACAAAGGAAACTACATATGGACACATATAGAGAATTGTAGTAGTATGCACAAAGATAATAAAGGGGATATTCAAGAGGGTGGTATAATTGCACAATAATGAGAGATCCTTGTGAGGAAGGATAAGAAAAGAGTAAAGTGGGAAATATTTATTCCTATAAGGTGTAATATTTTTAACAAAAGAAACAATAGAGTATAAGGTGGGAGAAGAGGTACATTTACAACAACACATAATGGATAGAGGGAAAAATGAGGCAAAGAGGGAGATAAAACATTTTCCTTGAAGGAAAATGATGGAGAAGATAAGGTTTATGATATTAAAAAAAGGAATCACAAGATGTGAAATATGAATAACACATAAGATATGCCTACATTTTCAGAGAGAGAGAGAGAGAGAGAGAGAGAGAGAGAGAGAGAGAGAGAGAGAGAGAGAGAGAGAGAGAGAGAGAGAGAGAGAGAGAGAGAGAGAGAGAGAGAGAGAGAGAGAGAGAGAGAGAGAGAGGCCCTTATGATTCACGTAGGATAAGGGAGCATAAAATACTTCATCCAAAATATATTAGATATATTGAATATTATATAAAAAGTGAAAGGAAATTAAATCATATTTTATAAATAAATAGAAATTATAATTTCACATGATAATGGAGAGATAATAAAATAAGATAGCAAGGTAAGGAACAATTTTCCTAAAGCTGATAGAGGAAGAACGATTGGAAGGGTGAGTAAAGAGAAAATACTGGTAATCATATCTATCTAGGTACTAGGTAGATTATAGTGTGAAAAATAAGATAGGATTAATGAATAAAAATATATTAAAGTCTTCAATCCCCATATTTTTGGAATTACACTGAAGGCATCAAGCATATTGAAGAGAAGAAGAAAAAGGATAGTGGTAGTACTACAAAGAGTTGCCTAGCTAGAGGCATAAATGAAATGGAGAAATATCATAATAGAACTATAAAAGTATGTCTTTAAAAATAAAATAGGATGGATGGAGTGAAAGTATTAACAATTTTTTTTTTAACAAATAAGATAAGAAGGAGTTGAACATATTAGAAGTGAGGTTAGATGCACATAGATAGGAAAAATACAAAGGTATTAGATACCTTTGGTGGAGGCTGACAAATAGAGGTAGACATAAACCCATGAGGGTTAAATGGAGATAAAAGAGGAAACATATTAGAGATAGGAGGAGGTGAAAATACTATGACCAAGTAAAGCATAGGTTAAGAAAAGTTGAAGGTATTAGATCTAGGAGAAGGAGGATGGTTTATGACCTAGAAAGGAACATAAGAGGAAGAAGTGTAGAGAAAGCCTACTTAGGAAACATACTAGGTGGAAAGGAACACTTAGCCCTAACATCTAACCAAAAGAGTGGTTATAAAACATAAACTCTACTTGTAAGTGGTAGATTAAATTTTAATTATGAGGGAAGTGTGATTTAGGATCATCCTAGATGAAAAAAAAATATTATCTCCAAAGATGGATAAGTTCAATTTAATAAATGTTTTAGTTTTTAAAGCACACATGAATAAGTGTTTGGACACTTGAAATAATGCAAAGGAGGAATTGGAAGTCATTCATGCTAAATTTGGTAGTTGATGGAAGCAAAGTGAAGTTATTGCATAGTTTTGAAAGACCTCAAATGTAATGGAAAAAAACATATATGTTTGAGGTGTAGAAATTGTATTTTTTTGGAGAAGGCATGGAGTAACCGAAAGGAAATAAAGAAGTGTTGAATTTATGAAGCAAGACAAGTGGAATCTTGTATAACCACACACAAGATGAAATATTTTAAAAGAGTGTCCAAGGCATGATGTGAAAGGATAGGACTAGCACAAAGTGATTATCACATTATTTTTGATGTGTAATAAGTTTGAAAGGAATATAAGTGCACAGATAAGTGAATATCTTAGAGGTGTGCATGAAAAGAGCCAAAACATGCCATTTTTTTCAAATTTTTAGGTTTCATTGGATTGTACAAGGTTACCCATGCATATTTACACAATATTTTAGGGTGCAATAATATCAAATTTATAATTCTCTCTTATCTAATGTTTCAAAAAATCATACACATAGAAGTTAATGTGCATATATTACAGTGTTCAAGGAACTATTAGTGTAGGAAAATAATGGATGTGTGTAGTAAAATCAACATACAAAATAATTAATATGACATAAGGTATAACATTAAATAGTATAAAATGTTGGCCAACCTATGTAGACTTATATCTAACCATTTTGATGCCTAGGTATTTATGTAAAAGATAAGAAATTCTTGAGGATAGGCGTAGATGAAGTTAGTGTGCAAACTTGTCTTGATAGGAAGATCATATATTAACAACTTGAGGACATCATAAGGGCTATGAATATAGATTAGGCTTGAAATTTTATCTAGATATGGTAGGGATACATGGTCTATGATTTAATAATGATGTTGGATACACATGTATGGCAAGTTAGAGGTGACAAAGACTCGACTGTTATATAAGGAAATGTTATACCGATTAAAAAGAGTTTTGTCCCTTTGAGGAAATTCTAATGGATTTCATATAGGAAGAGAGTGAGTATGAGTTTGAGATAATAATGCTTGTATCCTTGAATCAGTGGAAGTATAAGAGACTCCATGATTGTAAAGAGAGAGATATAGGTCTAAAGACTAGACCAAGAGAAGAGTTGAGAGATCCATATTAAAAGTTGAAAGGATTATAATATATGTTAACCCTTAAGTTATCAAATTAAAGGAGGCATCTATATGAATCCATTATATAAGGGTGGTGTTAGAGTGTTAAGCCTCATGGTCCAATGCATCCTTTCATTATGACCCTTAATCATAACTACGTCACAAATGTACCTACTAAAAATGGTAATGCCAAAAAATATATCAATATCATGGTAAATTAATAATCCATGTAACCAAATTAAATTATAATTGATAAAATTAAAAAATGAACCTGGCAATATGCAAACCATGTCTTCACTCTTGAAACTCTGACAATGAAAATTGAAACCTAAAACTAGAAGTGAAAATTGGTTCTTTAGTTCATCAATTCCTAAAATTGTGTAACTTACTAATCCAAACACTGAGGAAAAATATTTTTCTTGGCTATAAAATCAAACATATGTAATTATTGGCTTCACTTAATCTCATTGGTTCAACTAATTCCACTTGTACTCTATAATTGTTGATAGAATAATATGATGGGATGCCCCTTTGAGGTGAGGTATGTTCATACATATAATTCATATCAGAATAAATGTTCATGTGTACCAATTATAACATAAATAAAATTATAAAGTTATAATCATCTTTAATTTCATGTACAACATATAAAAATATAAAAACATATAAAGATGTGATTATGCATGATCAATATGTAATATGTAACCCAATACCAATTTGTTAATGTGGAAGCATGGAAATAAAGGGTGTAATTTATAAAGGAGAGACAACTAATATTCCTTGATAGTACCTAATAAAGAGAGATAAATGAGATGGAACACTACAACAAGATTCCCTGATATGGAAAATATATAAAAATAAAAGTACAAAATGTAGTAACCACAATGTGACTAAGATATATGAAGGATGTTAGGTGAAGTACCATATTTATATAATAAATTAAGAATAAATAGTAAAATGAGTGTAATAGGTTTTTTATAATTAATATAAAATCAAATTATTATGTATAAGATGCCCCTATCATCATTTAATGATATGAGTGTAGGAGAAAAACTTTCTCCCATGATGGAAAATGAGTATTTTTATAATATGGAGGAGATATAATTGGTGTAATAATGTGAAATATTTGTTAGCATAATATATAATTGATAAGCCTCAAGAGGAATGTGAAAATATATTACCCCAATGGTAATAAATAGATGATAAATCATAGTAATAACATGCCCATGTATAAACTAGTGATGTAGAAGAGATAGTGTGTTTCCTCCAATGTAGGAAAGATATTATATATGAAGTATGGTAAAGTTAAGACCTAAATACATGTGTTGACACTACTATATAATATAACTGATGACAATTAAATAAAAAAAATATGCACAAGTGAGCAAAAGCAATGACTTGAGAAAGGACATAAAACACTACAATAAGCATGAAATCGAGGATCAAGAAAAATGAAAAAGACTTGAAAAAAAAAGAATCAAATATATAAATGACACAAGCGCATGATATTATTGTATTATTTAAATGTTTTCATTTTAATTTATCTAATATATATTCCCATGTACTAAGTTTCTCCATAATAACAAAGTGACCTAGAAAATTGGGTATGTGGCTTTATTTTCTTTGTCTATATTTATATTTTCTTTGTTTTTTTACCAAGTCATCCAAATTGAATTATCTATCTTTTCATAATATTTATTTATAAAATTTTGAAAAAATATCAAGTGGTAAAAACCATGAATACATTTTTCATCCAACATTTTCAAGTGATGTAATCATTTTTATCTATATTCATTACCATTGATAATACCATCAAAGGACACACAAAGAGAAAAAATATCAAAATATAAAGTGAGAAATTAATCCACAATGTATAAAATAAAATAATGGGTTTCCCAAGTAAGTATTATAACACTTGTATGATATGAGAATAAAGCATATATAATCTAATTATGCCAATCCTCTCAAAGTTTAATAACTATTTTTCTTGAAATGTTCACAATTATCTTATTTGTAGCCTCAACTTGACCATTCCCTTGAGATGATCACAATGAGGAGTAGAAAATGTATGTCTAATTTTATATTTATCATTAAAAAAATATACCCTATTATTCTTTAAATATGAACCATTATCCAAGAGAATATAAGATGAATGACTACTCGAGAAATGATATAGGTCATTATAAATCTACAAAAAAGTTCACTCATGGTAGTTTCTAAAGGAATAACCTCAACCTATTTTGTAAAATATTGGGTGGTACTAATAATGAATTTTTATTTTATAATTATTGAGGATTAATTTTTCCCACTAGATTAAAAATCCTAAGTGGGAAATGGCTGAGGAGACATTATAAGATATAATTATTGTGATGGTAAATGTGTTAACTTACTATTTTATTTACATTTCTCACAAACATTTGCATATTCATGACATTCATGTTCCATTATAAGCCAATATAAAACCATTTCACATAAATTTCATGACATGGAATTTCCATTAAAATTGACTCCACATTCACTATCATGAACCTCTTGTAAAGCAATTTTAATTTCCTCATGCTTGAGGCATATTAGTAATTGACAATAAAAATATAGCTTGAAAAGAGTATCACCAATGATAAAAATATTAAATGGCATATATTATTAATTTTATTCTATATTATCATGAAAAATATAGAGGAATATTCTTATTAGTTAAAAATTTGTAAATATCTCCATACTACTCTAAATTATGCATATCACTATCTATGGAAAATGTGTCCAATATATATAGAGATGGTAAGGTAATGGTGGGTTTTTTTTATTTGTTAATATTAAATATAACATGATCTTAAATAATATCAATAGGAAAAAGTGAAGAGAAACTATCATAGCTTCAACATGATGATGATTTATTCTAGGAATGTTCCTAATCTTAAAATCATCAAAGTGAGTGATCAAACTATGCACAAGATCTCGATATATAATTATTTTTTATTCTTTTCTTTAATAATTACCTATTAGTTTCTTGATGACAAGTTAAGTATCACCATAAAATTTGACATATTTTATTTTATAACACATGTTATTTGTAATATTAGAATCAAAGCCTTGTGCCATGTTATATTATTGGTATATGAAATCAATGTGTAAGTGGTATAGTTTTACATTGAGAAGTCACTAATAAAATAATGGATCTGGAATATAGATCACATTTAAACCCATAAAAATACATGGTCTAAGTTTTGTTCACATTGTTACACAAAAAACTTGTCACAAAAAGCATCCTCTGCACAAGTATGGTCTAATAAGGGAGTCATGGCTAATTGGTTAGTGGGACTTTCCCTTTTAAATTTATATGATATATTAAATTAAGATCAAAATCCATGAGGATCATGACCTACTTAGCTATGAATATAAACAAATAATGTTTAGATGTGATATAATTCAAAGGATCTATCTTTGCAATAACATGTCTTAGTATTATAAATTTAATGTCTATTTTTTGTGTGGAATTCATAAGAGCCAAGAATATATTTTCCATTGACACTTAGTTATTTTTACATTCAACTAATGTGAAACTAATTTAATAAATATATCTCACTCTAGATATGCTCATCATCATACTGCGATAAAAAGTATCCCAAGTTGTGCTTAGTATATATATATATATGAAGGTCAATGAGGAATAAGTGGCATTATAACTAGTGGATTATCAAAGATTGTAGTAGGAATGAAAGATTGGCTAAAAAATATCTTGAAAATGATTCCAATCAAAAAATTCAAGGACTTCAAGAGAGAGTTAGTACTATTGAATATAAAAATGAAAAACTTAAAAATAACATCAGCGTCTTGGTTAACTATAGCAAGGCATCTATGTATGAAGGGGTCCATAATGTGGAAAATTTAAGATCTCATTTGGGAGATTTGTTTGATACTAGGACATTTTCTAAAGGCAAAGGTAAACAAATCCAAAGTAGTGAATGTCTCAAAGATGCTGCCAAGCAAAATCTTCTTCTCCAAATTGATTCAAATATCAAATGTAAGAAGAGTTGTTGGGAAGATGTAGCTGGTAACTTGGATTTAGATTAGACTTCTATTTTTTTCTAGCTGATTTTTACTTTGTGTATCTCTCTTGCAACTTCTAGGATGTATTTTGGTATTTTTGTAACTACTTTGGTTCTATATTATTCTAATTTTCTTGAGGACTTGGTGGGTCCTTTGTTCTCTTTTTGTTTGTACTTCTTCTAGGGTTTGGGGAACCTAGTCTAAAAAATCCCCCCTTAAACCTTAATTAAAAAACTAGTGGATTATCTAGATATATTTTTAATTCCATTAAAAATATTTTGATATTGTTATTCCCATTATAACTTGGTGCATTTGTGTAAAAATTAATAAAATGTTTGAGTATTTTTGGCTAACTAAGTAATAAACCATCTAATGGTTGTATTTTTCCTTGTAATATTCTTAGTTGTTTTGGTCCCTTGTTCAAAGACATCAAAAATAGATTATATTTTATTAGTATCAACCTTGATACCATGTTTGGAAATGATAAATCCAAAAAAAAATCTAAATGTAAGTCCGATGATATATTTCTTAGGACTTAACCTTACATTGTACTTTCATAGTATTTCAATTAATTTTTGAAATTCTCTAACATGATTTTCACACTTCTTTGATTTTCCCAAGATATCATCTACATAATCCTCTAAAATTTCATACATGTAATTGTGGAATATATGTATCATATACCTTTGATAATTTGTGCCAACACTTTTAAGATTTAAATGCATGACAACATATAAAAATGTACCCTACAAAGTATTTAATTTTTTTTTGGGATAATTACGAGGTTATATTAATGGGCTTGTAACCCCAAAAACCAAGTAGCAATAGATACAACTGACCATTAATAGCCAAAACCTAAAAATATAACCAACACAGTAGGCTAAACCCAGCTGCCCAAGAAGACCCAACAACCAACCACCTAAAACTAGTGGAACCAAAAACCAAAAAACCAGAGACAAATACATCAACCAAAAAACTTAAACTTTACCCAAGGTAGCTTCTTTCTCCAAATCCAAAATGTAAATCATTTCCAATTCAGTTTCACCTCCCCTTTCATCCTCTATTGCCACCTCAAAAGTGTTATCTACTTTGTCATCCATGCTGGAACCTGCACCTCTGTCGGTTGAAAGACCAGAAAGACACACACCACTTGGGAAGAGGTTTTTACACATTTCTTCCCAAGGCTTGTTATACTAAGGTGGTGTAGTAACTTACTTCTTTAGAACCTATTTCACCAATTTTTTAATAACTACCACTATGTTCTTAGCATGCCAATGATCATGCAACTTTTCTATTTCTAGAATTTAGCTCTTAAGGTGCACCAGAATAGAAAAAGGGATAAACTACCCCTCCTTTGACCTAGGCTCTACTATTTTTTGTTTTAGTTGCTCCACAAAATCAACCAACACCATGAAACACATTTTTAATGCCCGAAACACCTACCATGGGATAACACCAAAGCCATCCCTACCTGAAAAGGGAAGACTAGGCAAAGGAGAAAGGTCACAAAGTAAAACATTTTTAATTAATCCCACCTAAGATTTTAGACACATGCAAAAAACCATCACCTGTGCCACCAATTATAAATTTGAGATCAATGCCATCAAATTAGAGGTAAAAACCACCACAATCTATGAATTCACATGAGAAATGACACTCTAAACCATAAAATTAAGCCTAAGGACCTCTGAAATGGCCTTGAAGAAATCCTCTGATGGGAGTTAGAAGATGTGAGATAAATGAGATCTTAAAATTTTTCCCTCAAAAGCCATTTCACACACCTTACTCCTCCTTAAGAGACATGGAGTTGTCATGGTAATTTCAATAACATCATTCTACTAACTATCAACCACCATGCCTTAAACACCACTTGAGAGCCAAAAACATAGAACAACACATAGACCATAGCCTACTTAAATCCCATGGAGAGTAATAATGAAAAGACACGAGAGCCTCACGACCTCCACTTACCACATGTAGTCTCTAATGATACCACACCCTCCCTTGAACCTTCATGAATGCCTAACCTTGGGAAGCTGAGTCCCTTCACATGAAGGGACATCTAATCATGAATCAGATAACCCATAAGAATGTCACCACCACCAAAAAACTCTGCCAAACACTAGCTTAACCATGAGGCCAAATTTATCAAGTGAGAACAAAATCAAATTCCTAACCCACCAAGATAAAATAATGCCAAACCTTTACCCAAATTCAATAAGATCAATATTAGGAAAATCCTTCTACATTTATCTAATATTATCCATCCTACTCAACTCCTCTTGATCAATACTACAATTTTCCAAGAAATTAGTGGTCGAGTTTGCGTCTCAGAAAAAATGTTTGTACTCCCATTCTAAGAAAAACTCAAGATTTCCCAAGTGTTTGTCAAGATGTTCTCAATATGCCACACTTTTACCTCTTTCTTTATCAATGTTAAGATCATGATTTTGGAATCTCCTTCTATAATCAACTTTGAAATTCCACATTGGATAGCCATTTCTATACCCAAAGCCAATGATTATGCTTCAGCTTCATTATTCATACCATCTTAAAGTTTTCTTGACATTTCTCATATTAGAGAGCCAAAATAATATATTATAACATAACCTACTCTCGAATCTCTAGGATTACCCCGAGAGGCACCATCAAAGTTCAGCTGAAACCATCCACTCAGTGGAAGACTCCAAATTAGCTTATTTTTTTAATCTTTTTTACCAATTGTGATTGACCCATTAAAAAGGTGGAGTACTCAAATTTTTACTATGTTGGTCACTCAAATTTATTTTAATTTTATTTTAGATAGTGAATCCATCCATAAAGGATACCATATTATACCTACCAATGGATTATGTAATAATATCAATGTTTATAAATAGTATAAAATCCTTGGGACATACCTTATTCAATCTCTAAATTACATGCATATGTAATGAAATTTTTATTATTCTCCTCAAAATCCTTCTTTTGAAAGACATTTATGAGATCGAGTGCTCAAAGATTAAAGTAAGGGAAAATAAGGGACTAATTTCCTCCATTTTAAAAATGATGCTGAATTAATCTAGGGCACAATTATAGATATGGGTATGTGCACAGAGTTGGGGGACAATTCCATGGACATAAACCATAATGCATACATGTTATAACAATAACATGTACACATTATTTAAGATTATAGAAATGTGTATGCATTCCTATAAGTTTCAATAGCATGTGCATGTTATTGAAACTATAAAACAAAAAAAAACTCTCGTCCTCTACATTTTATCAATTCGCATTTTGCTAATTCCCATTCACATTTTATTGATTCCCATTCACGTTTTTGCCCTTAAGCTCTCATTTTGGCCTACAAGATTCATGTTTTTCCCTTCATTCACCAGATCAACGATGCCACCATGAAGAAGAGGTATGTTTTTTGTAGATTAAATCATTTTTTTAATTTTTTTTAATTTTTTATGAATGTGAATTGCAAGTTTGTTTTTTTATTTTTCTCTAATAGGTCGACATGCTCTACCTAACCTTCCACCTAACCCTCCTAACCCTCTCCACCCTCCCCACCCTCCTAACCCTCTGCCTAACCCTCTTGTAGCTCCCCTAGATCCCCCAAGTAGCCAGGAAGATATAGTTGCTCACATAGTGGAGAACAAAATTGAAATTAATAAAATAATTAGGAGAATGAGGGATCCCACTTCCACAAACATCCACCGTACATACTTGGCTAATAACCTAGAGTTAGTATCAGGTCAAGTTGACTCAATAACAAGTCAAATTGATAGATGGAGGTCATATAGGGATAGTTGTAGGGCTTACTACACTGATAAATTATCAACATCTAAGGTGAAGAAAAAAAATATAACAAAAGATCAAATTTGTGCCTTATTTATCAACTCGACCACCAATGCCCCATTTCCCATAATGACCAAACATTTCTCAATCCACTAATGTCAACATGATTTGATTAAGGCCAATTTTTGGAAGTGATGGTGGATGGTGTTTGAATATCCCCCTTGTAATAACCATGAGGTCCCTTTGTACTTTTTGAAGAAACTCTATTTTGAGTTTGTCCTCAATCAAATTCCAAACTACTTTGACTATGGTGAGTTTTAGGACTGAGGGAAAGGCTCTACACAAGATCGACTAGGTGCACATCATGAAACTAATTAGTCTACAAGGATCACTACCTAAAAGCCACTTCATCCAAATATTCACTTTATGGTGACAGAGGTTATAGAGATAGACACTTTGCATGTGCTTAGTATGCCTACTGATATACTTGTTCATTATACGAGTAGAGTTTCAGAGATAGATACTCGAGATACTCTAGCTAGTGGTTGTAGCTGACCCCACCCATGTAGATGTTGTGGTGCTATATGCAATGGACCTTTAAATGATGATGGTGGCACTTTAGGGGCTTGGAGGATGTGGTATTGATTGATGAGTTTTTGGTACACACATTTGGTTTAGATACGTTGGGAGTCTCTACACACATGTAGGTATATTATATAAATTTAATGTTAAATTTTTAAGTTATATTTACAAATTAAAAAAGGTAAAAAATAATTTATAAGTTTAAATTGATTAATATATTTGTATTTTTTTCATGTTCTAAGAGGAGACGTTGCCTTCGACATCACAACTAGGTAGTGGGCCATCCTAGGCTACTGCATCTATCTATGTTAGTATAACACCATGTACATTTACAGAGGTAAAATTTCAAGTGAATCTTATATACTCTAGATGTACATTCATACACCTTAATTGCATCCTTGGTAGATTTTATGTAATAAAATCTAAAATACCTATTATAATTTTGTTGGACTTTTTATTGTTTGATGTGTTAACATGGATTGGAGTAACTTGTTAGAAACTCATCCTCCATCTCAAATATGTTATTAATAACCAAAATAGTGAGTTGAATAGTTGATTGATATCTCATTATATGTAGTTTCCATAGGGGGTCAATCCTGATTAGTAGGATTGGATGTACACACACACACACACACACACACACACACACACACACACACACACACACACACACACACACACACACACACACACACACACACACACAGAATTCATTTGATAAAAGTTGTTTGGTACAATATATTTCTATCAATTTCCCAATTGAGCATAGCATGTCTTCATCAATATGCACACCGCTCCTTTATTTTAAATATTGGCCTCATAGCCAGGCACTTGATTCCTTGTTATCCTAATCACATATAGTGGTTCAATCTCTATGATCGATATCCAAAATGGTCATAGCTAGCAATTCAATTCCCATCTTGATTCCATCCGAGCATAATAATTTCATCTCTATCTATGGAGTTATAAATTTAGATGGCATAGCCTCTTAATCCCATTGTAACTAGTGAATTTCATTGGAGTTATAAGTAGTAATATGTTCCCTCTTCATTATCCTCATTTGTAATAACTAAAAAAACATGGCCTGCATCATAAAAGATAATTTTTAATAACATTATGAAGATAAATTATGATAATAAATAGTACATAAAGATTAATCTTCTACCTGGATGTACTAAATCGGATATATGGTCAAAGTCATGTGAGGATGTCATGCTAGTAAGTTGAAATGCTGGTGGAACCTAATAAGTGTTGATTGAAATTAGAGGTTTGAAACTCTAGTCATCCACCCACTCTTATGACTCACACTCATTCCAAACAAAGTCCATGCATGTATAACAAAAACATGCCAAGTGTCGCATATGAATAGTCCAAAAACCTACATTTGAGCTTATGAAATGAGTGGAGCTCACTTGAACCTGTTAGAGTCATACAATCCTCATAGTTTTCCAAGTTTTTTTCCTCCATTAACCAAAAATGTTTATGAATAGTAGAATTTTATTGAGCACCATGACATATGTTATCATTACACCAGTTAACCATAGTTTTTGCATTAATAAAATTAGCAACATTATCATATGTTAACTCCTCCCTTGCAATGGCTCTTTTTATACATGCTCCAGCACCATCATGCTCCCCTTTTCCATGGAAGCCTTAGTGAAACTACAAATATGTTCTACATCAGTGATAACATGTATCTTGTTCAACCAATAAAACATCTGTGTATTCTTGAATTGTGATGTGTAATTATTTGACCAAATGTAATGCCATTTGAAATTAATGTTACTCTAAGTTAACTATCCATAGAACTTATGAAAATAACCTTGTACATACTCTGTACAATGTGATTGATCATCAGTGATATATAAATGGTACTTCCTTAATATTTTTTTATCTTCCTCCATACTATCAGGTGCATGCATGAATGCTATATGCACAAATATGGAAATTTGTGTTGAGTTGTAATGATATGATTAAACTTTCCATTTGTGGTTTGAATGTGTAATTTTCTATAAGGTTCACTAATGAAATAATATAATTAAGTGGGAATGTGTCCTTTCTCAGCTTTAAATGTTCATCCAACCATTAGCCCTATGTGTGTACCTTGCATACTCAAAAACATTTCTCCATGAATTCTACCATAAATTTTGAAATAGGTATCTCTTTTATAACAAGCTCACACCTTTTAGATTCTTTGCCATTTATTACTTGATAAATCACAGATTTGTATTTGATCAAACCAACTAATTCTTGTCTAGTTGTATTTTTACACTCCTCATGAATACATTTTTTTAATTTTGGTAATCCACTACAAATGCTATAATTTCCATCCAAACATTCTTTCTTATAAAAGAATTGTCCATCTGGTCTTTCAAAAAAAATATTTGAAATAAATTCCCTGACTGATTTTGGTGGAACTTCTATGCCACACTCCTACAAAATGTTAGTAGTATGCAAAGTACAATGAATATGGTGAAAAAATCATAGTGTATTGAAATTCAACATGTTTCCTACAACAAAAAGTGGTGCATGTGTGATTTATTTTTACATAAAAAGGTTTGGCCATCTCAAAAATTCTTTGAATAATATAAATTTGTGGATGTTTTTCCAAAAACTTAGAGTACAATTATGTTTGAGTCATATCCAAGAAATGTTTTGGATGTGGTTCACAATTATGAGAACCAAATCTTCTTTTCACTACATCTCTTGCATTGGGCAAAACTCTTATATTATCTTTCCAAAATTGTGCAAGTAACTCTTTCAAGGCATTGGCTATAGCCTTGTCTTTTCATGGAACTTTACTAGAGAATGACTATAGCTCTTTCATATTGGGTTCATTAAGTCTTTCACATCTTGAAATTGCTTTCATTAATGTTTGTATATTTATATCAAGTTTTTGACTTTTTTTTGAAATCAATTATTTTTTCTCTATTTTATCACTTACTACACAAGTTGTCATTATATGTCAAACAACATTACAATCTTTGTTGCATGATGTCAGGCCTACAATATGATATGCATCATGTAGATTTTCAACATTTTCATCATTTTTATTATCCATGTTAGATTTTATTAGTCCTAATGTGTACATTATAGGTCTCATCTTAATAAATTTCATCAATGAAACAAATAATTGACATCTTTGACTATTATACTCTAATTTATGAAAGAAATTGTCCCAATTTTTTTGAGCTAATCTTCTTGAATGGCGGTCAGACATTTTCTTATGCATTGGTTTCAAAATATTTTCATCAAATTAAATTAATTACTTATCTTTTCTATGCATAATTCTTGGAGGTGTTGTTATTGGTGGAATCCGTTTAGAGGGTGTTTCAAAATCATTATATGTTTCCATGAAATTTTCTTCATTATTTGTTTCTTCAATATGTGTTTCTATGATTATTTTTTATTGTTAATTTCATCATTATTTGAGTCCATTAAATTTTCTTCATTTTTTGTGGGTAAATTATCATGCATAGGCTCTTCATCAACATAAATCAAAAACTTTAAACTTTGAATGTGAATTTCCAACATTATCTAATTTTCTATTGTCAATTTCATCATAGTTCAATTAATTATTGTGAATTTCATCATAATTCAATTCATTATTATAAATTTCATCATTATTTAATTGATTATTGTCAATTTCCTCATTATCTAGGGAATTTGGCTCATTAGGGTTAGTGTTTGTACCTTGTTTAAAATGAATTGCTTGCATTAGTACCTTGTTTTTTCTCTCAACTCTTCTAATTGCTTCGATGTTTATTATTCAACTTATTACTCCTCCTTGAATGTGAACTGGAGCCTATTTTGAAAAAATCAACTAAGAAATTACTTCAAAAATGGGGTCCAAAAAAAAATTGCACTCAAGAAAGTACATAGAGTATGCAGTGAATGTCTATGGAGACACCAATCTTGATTAGGGATAAAAATAGACGTTGAAAAGTGAGTTTTTGTTTTTAATTCAAGGAATGCATATGAATTATAAGAATTAATATGTGTTTATATAATGCATATGTGTTATTTTAAGTATACACATATACTATACAAATAAGTAAAAAGGCTCATATTCAAGTATTTTTTCCATTATAATACTATAATATGATGTAATAACACTCAATAAGACTATAATATGATGCAATAACACTATCATATCATGAAATAAGGCTCAATATGATAAAATAAGACTATCATATGATGTAATAAGACTATCATGCAATGTAATAAGACTATCATGTACATAATAAATATCCAATATGATGCATTTAGGCTATCATATGATGTGATTAGGCTATCATATGATGTAATAAGACTCAATATGATGTAATTAAGCTATCATATGATGTAATAAGGCTCAATATGATGTATAAATCCCCAATATGATGCATAAATCTCCAATACATGATGTAATAAGAATCTTGATAAGATTATGAAGTAATAATACTAATGAATGATGTAATAAGGATCAATATGTAATACTAAATGAGCTAATTTTTCCCAAAATCCCATAATAGTTACTTTAAAAACTAGGTGAATAATAGGTTCATAAATTAGCACTAATCACATTCATGAATTTATGCATTTGTGATGAAATCAAGGATGTGTTTATTATAAAATTAGGATTTAGGGTTAGGGGTTTAGTGTAACAAGTTTATACATATGTACGTCATAAAATTAGGTTTTAGAGGAACTAAATATATTTTCAAGTGATAAAATTAAGGTTTACAATCAACATGTCACGAAATGTGACCAAATTTAGCCCTTTAAATCACATTATAGACTCAAATTTAGGTTCAATGGGTTGAAATTGGCCATATTTGAATTTGTATTTGCATTTTTTATTAAATTAGGGTCAGTTAATTCATACATGTTACATTTAGATTATATAATCGATTGGGCCATAAATTTGGTATAGGGGCTCAATTTTGCCCAAATCACATCCCTAATTGAACCAATCAACTAATTGGTTCAATTCATAATAAATAGAATTGTACGTAATTTTATCCCTAATCATATATATCATGATCTTATATTTATGTCAAGAAGGGGTTCAAATTGGCCTTCTATGCCTCTTTGATTGAATTTCCCCTATAATTGAACCTTGTTCTATCACATGTGTACCTCATACACCCAAAATTGTTAAAGCTATCAGAGATGTATCAAGTCTTGGAAGTTTCAAAGTTGACAATTCCCCAGGAGGCCAAATTCAATTGCATATTACCATGTGTACCTCATACATGCTTAGAAGTGTCAACATTGTTAGAGGTGTAAGGTCCTAGAAGCTTTAAATAGCTAGATATTAGATCCATGTGAGGCCTAATCCAATTAGATATGTATGCACATGTGTATCTTGTACACACATTTTTTTTAGAGATCTAACTATCACTTGTATTAGAAGCATTAGATTTAT
Organism: Torreya grandis; assembly: GCA_037957365.1. Taxonomy (NCBI): domain Eukaryota; kingdom Viridiplantae; phylum Streptophyta; class Pinopsida; order Cupressales; family Taxaceae; genus Torreya; species Torreya grandis. The sequence continues at coordinate 1,558,486 of JARHVA010001512.1, forward strand.
TAGAGCCTCAAGATGCCCAATATAATCAAATATTTCCATATGTAGGTCTAGTACACCTGGAGAAGTATTAGAGTTATCAGATATGCACTTCTTTGATACTTAGACATGTTCCATCACTAATCCAACCAATACAACTAAGGCCTATTAAAATCATACATACATAAAAGCCAATAGTGTTTAAATATTGACATTGATCCAATCAACTCATGTCTATTAAATAATTCACATGGTGCAAGCCTCCAACTTACCATTATTGTATAAAATTTTTCATGTAGAACCCTTTAAGGTCTCATCTGAATTTCAAGCAAGGATCAAACATTATCAAATTTTTACATGTATGCATTTAAATTATTTATATCCATTTGCCTTGAATTACCTCTAGAGATCATAAAACTTACATTCATATTAAGTCCTACACATAGGAGAGAACACAATTCAATAATGGATGAGCCTCAACCTTAAATTCCAAGCTAGAGTAAGAATTCTGAGACATGTACTACTTTATTTCAATCCACGTCATAAGGTTTAAGCTCATTACAATGAAATATGAACAATATGATTGAAGATATATGTACTATATATATATATATGTAATTTTGAGACCTTTAATGAGGGGGTGCACTCTGATTTTCAATTTTGATCAACCATTTATACAAGGTTAGAAATTCATCATCCACATGAATAATTATTGGGTTTCTCTACTCAACATCATCCTTGAGGGTAAGCAGGTCTCAAATTTAGGGGACATTATCACAGGTTTAATGTATCTTGAATAAGTCTAATAGAGTTTGAGTTGGGGTAACTTATACATATGTCATACTTATTTAATTCCATGTCTACACCATCCCTTAATGGTTTTGAATAACTTCCCTAGTGCATTTAGATATTTTATAAGCTATACATTTATCACTAGGCACGTCATCTTAAAACAACATCTTAATTTACCACATCATCACTAATGGATACATGTGACCATTTCAAGTTTATTGTGCTCAAAACCACATCTTATATAAAATAAAATACGTATCCAACTTGACAAAAATATTTAAGAATTTAACATTTAAATACATTGTAGGTCCATCATCCTACTTTCATATCTTACCATCCCAATTACATAGTAAGGTATAAAACTCTATAGTATTGATAAGCATCAAGTGTTGTCTAGCTTGTTTTTGATCTTTCAATTTTTGCATCCATGGTGTGGTTAGGACTAGTCCCATGTTAAAGACACACTCTTCAAATGACGTGGGAATGGATGGAGTGGTTGATGGTTGTCTCATGTGTGATGGAAGGGTAGATGAAGGAGGTGCATAGAATGGAAGATTAACCATATTTTCACAAAAGATCTTAATTTTAGGTAAAATTTGAATAATGTATTTGAATACATTAGGGGAATTAAACTTGAATAATTGTAACAATAGAAGACTCTTGTTAGACTTTCAATTGGGACCTCAAAATGCACCTATTGAATTAGATGCACTAAGTGACCTTGGAGGAAACTTAAGGGATTTTATTCAACACATTTTAGGAATGTTTTTTGGAAAATCCAAGGCATGATTCAAAGGTATTGGGCTCCATTAGATAGAATTCTTGAAATAGATATCAAAGAGATGCACTGTTACACCAAGGGCTCAATTCTTATTTCTACTTACACAAGATTATCTATACTACATAGTCCAATTTAATGGGTTTGCCACTTAAACAAATTAGTTCAAAATTTATAAATAAAGGGGTCTGGTCAAAGATATCAAAGAAACCACAAAAAGGTAAGATAGGATTTTAGGCAAGTAGGATAATATCAATAAAAAACACAAAATTTAAGGGCAAGTAGGATTTTAGGCAAGTAAGGTGGTAAGGTATATCCTTGCCCTACTAGGGGAAAGATCCCAATAGATATGCATGTTTCAATTATCAAACAAGGTTTTTTTTAACATGTGTTCTATTGACAAAACATATTGGTGTATATATTTATATTAAAGTGCACTAGAAGCTAAACATGTAATACCTAATACTTTTTCAACATTTATTCTATAAAATTAAAAGTAACCAATCACATCTTGACAAGTAAGAGTCAAGTATTTATACTCTAATGCACAATGATTGGTACACTAAAGGTTAAGATTTGATCATAGGTTTAAAAAATTCATTTTATGACCTCTTGTAATAAAATTAGTTATATTGTCAAATGTATAATGTGTTGGACTTTTAAACCTTAGTTATAAGTAGTTAAGATGACATATTAAAATGGGTAAATTTTTTGAAGTCTAATGCGATGTTATGGCACCTTAATTCACTGTCCAAAGCTAATGGGACCTTTCCCCTATAAGAAACATGAAATTTGACATTTCCCCTATAAGGATGCATGGCTAATGGGACCTTTCCCCCATAACAAACATGAAATTTGTTTATTTCATTTTATGTCAAAGAAATGCATATGCATTATTTACTATGTTATATAATGTGTATGCATTATTTAAATTTAAATTTCAAATTGAGACTTTAGGCTCGTAAATGGCTTAGATTTCTGAGCCAAAGGTTTGGGATTGTGCATCTACAGTCAAGACCAAGATTTTTAGGAAAAAACCAACAAATTTCAACTTTAATTATCAAATATGCTATGGATTTCAACATCAAAATTCAAAAAATTATTACCGTTACGATGAGCATGTTGTCCTCTTTCTAAATGTATGATTTATATATTTTTTGGGCTATTTTAAGGGTTCAAACTATATTTATTTCTAATAACACATTTTTTAGGCCACTACATGCCTCACCCATACATGCCTATTCATGTTTATCTAATTTTTTTTTCATTGATCTAAATGAAAAATAAATTATATGGTAACAAACTAGGCCTAATTCTACACACATTTGAAAAAAAATCAAATTTCATTTTTTTTTTGAGGTAGTTAGGGTGGGTTGCACTGATGCCTATCCATTTTTTTATCAGTTTTCAAGATATACTTAATTACAAAATTAATAAAAAAATTTTCATCAAAAAAATATAAAAAAAATTCACAACACACTAGAAGAGCTAATCTAAATATTCACCAAAGGGTTTCTAACAATATTAAATGATGCTAAAAAAAAGGTGGGTTGCACGGAATGGTACAATTTAAATTTTCTTAAAAAAAAAAGAGGTACTCTTAAAATTCTAGATGTTTGACCTATTTATACTTAACCATTTAAAAAGAAAAAGGTTTTTGGAAACTAAACTTGAAATGCTATAATTCATGTTTTAATACCATCTTCAAATTTTGAGTGTAGCCATATTTAATTATATATAGAAGTTCACATTTCTAAAATTTCAGAAAAATCATGTCCATGAGTAGGCCCTTTTTTGTCTTCCAAGTTGGTGCACTTATCCATATGTGGCTCCATGATGGGGTGTGCTTGAAATATCACCCAAGATATGTAGTGATACCACTTAAAGCTTAGTATTAGTTATTTGACACTTATTAATTGTCTATCATTATTCTTATGGTCTAACCTCAATTACTTATAGTTATGGTGTTTCACCTTTACCACTTTATAAAGTAGAGGAAAGAACATTTCAGTTTCAAAATAAACATAAAAAGGAGAGAAAGGGAGAGCATAAAATAGAGATTCTTAACCAAGAGAATGCCAAATGCTTGAGAACTGAATTCTATCAAGTCACAATTAAAACACTATGGAATTGGTTTATCTATTAAAAAAATATTAAGCCATGTAATGGGAAAGCTTCCACAGACATAAGAATGAATATTCAACTTAAAGACTCTTCACTAATTATGAACACTCAGAACGCTTGTAGAAATACCACACAAAGCTTTTGAGACACTTTATAACTGAAAGCACATAAATCATACAAGTTCAAAAGTAGACTTAAAAATACTATATGGAAATAGACTAGCATGAGAAAATCTAATTCCCATATTCATTTTCTTAAGAAAGCATAAAATCAATTTACTTATCACAAACAACATGATCTCAACAGAAGAAATTTTTGAAGAACCCTCATAGAGAACAAGACAAAATCAAGTATAAACAGAATCTTGTAGTGATTTTGACAACATTTATTTACACAAGAGATCCACCCATTCACCATGTAGGAGCTGATCTTATATAAACCCTATCCAATGAAGATATCAATTTAAATTTTCACCCACTACTAGGGAGATTACAATAATATTCATTCTAATTAGAAGAGTGGTTGAGAACTTTGTTAGATGTGAAAGAGTTCCCATGCTCTATAGTTGATAAATCATGCCTAATAAAATTTGTACTTGAATTTTGGGGTTGAATTTCACTGAGATTTACTGAGATTGTTAGATCATTTTCCCTACAACATAGACTTTTAGGCATATAGTTATTAAGGCAATTCATTTATTTTGCTTTGATATATTTCTTTTCTTTGGTGATGATAGATATGTAAGCTATCTTTGCTTTCAATTTTACCCCCTTTTTTTGATCTCAGCATGTGCATTACATTTATGACTACTCTAAGTTTAATCACCTCTCTCTCACCCACTCTTCTAGATAGAGATTCTTATGAATCTTAGGTTAATTCCCTAGTCAATTTTATGTTTGATTTAAAGTTTGATCTACCATGTATCTCTAGTTATATAAATTAGGGTTTTGCCCCTTTTTGCATTATGTCTCAAACTTGACACTTTATCCTTATGCTTATATAGACCCAATATCATATTAATGATTTATGATATTTAAAAAAATGTACTTTATGTTAAGAAAACTTGAGCTTACCTTATGCTTCATCTCTTATCGCTTTATCCCTATGCCTTTTATTGCTTAACGAACTTAGGTCATTGATCTACTTCCATGTGGAATTCCCATGCTTCATCAAATATCTCTTAGTGATTGGAGTTTCCTTAGATTTTGAATATTCACGTTATACTCATTGGCCCCTCAACATCATTGATTTATGCTTTGATCTAATAGTTTTGCAGCCACTCAGGGTTTCTACTATATATTAGCTTTTTTAGGGCCCTTGAGTTCTATAATTGTGCCATATGGGATGATCTTGGGGACTCAAGGGCATAGAGAATTTATACTCTAGAAGATCCTTCCACTATCTTGACTCATCAAGATCATGCCACATGGCATTATCTTACGGCATCAAGTCAGTTCTAACACTTAGTTAAATTTATAAATTTTTCTATGGACATTAAGCTTACCAGATGATGACATGTAGAGGCCTTTTGTTTAATCTTAGATCCCTACACATTTAAATGAAAGTGGATAAGTATAAAACTCTAAGAAAATAATGAGTGATGGGAAGAATTCAAATAAGCAAGTTATGTAAGAGATTACAAACATTTTTTGATTTGAACAAGCCATGTCATAGATCAAACTTGAGAAATTTTAGAAAGTTACATTCATGTGGACAACATAGAACTAACACATTTTAAGCATAATCCTAGAAAAATACAAGGCACTAAATAAGACATGTGAGAAATAAAGGTATATATTCTCAATTTAGTAGAGTCATTCACATATATCAGACATTAATTTAGTATAACATGCCATGGATAATGCTTATAAGTTCAATGTCTTTAATGGCTAAAACTTCATGATTTAGAAATTTTTTAAAGGCTCGATTCTATTTAATATATATGTAAATGTTAAGGTGTGGAGCTAAAAGCTTCAACTGTTTGCACACACATGAAGAGGATGCTGAAGAACCAGAGCCACCGGCGTCGGCAGTATGACCGACGTCGGTCAGATGCAGTGGAGAAGGAGATCGGTGATGGCAGGGAGTCGGCCGACGTCGGCAGCACCAGACAAGCAGGGACCGGCGTCGGTCACCTGTGCAGTCCAGAACTGCTGTTTACGAATAGTCAGTTAGTTAAACTGAGTGTTTGCATGCTAAGAGGCTATTTTAAGTCGCGAGCTGTATGTCTAATTTTAGTAGTTAGATGTCTATTTTTGTAACCATGGGATTCTATTTAAAGAACCATGAGGCATGTATTGTAATTATCATATTGATCAAGTAAGAGCATTGAAGCAAGCAAGGTCAAGAAGATCTACAGGTGTAAGGTCAAGGAGATCAGCTAAAGCATTCAAGGAGGGATTGTAACTCAGGTTATAGAGTTGGTTTTGTGTTGAGCAAGAGAGAGAGGGAAGAAGGTCTTGAGGTGTGGCAAGCCTTTGAGGTGGAGGAAGAAGTGGCATCTTCCTTATTTGTATTTTCTTCTAGTATTATCTAATACAAGAGTGTGTATTGTCTCTCAAATTATTTGCTGTCTCATGTTTCTAGTTTCTTAATCATTCTGGTATATTTTCATGTTTAATTGCTCACATATAAGTAATCAATTATGCTACCGTTGGATAAGGGGCCTCCTAACAGTTGGTATCAGAGCTATGGTTTGCAGGAAGCAGGTTGTTTTTTTTTATTACAGGTCATTCACAGGGTTTTCTGATTAAGTGGGAGTTCAGCAATGGCAGAAGAAAGCAAGCTACGAATGGAGAAGTTTAACGGCAAGAATTATCAACACTGGAGGATGCAGATTGAGGACTATCTGTATCAGAAGGATCTGTACTTACCGTTGGGTGGGGTTGCATGCAAACCCACAGATATGAAGGATGAAGAATGGAATGTTCTTGATCGGAAGGCTCTTGGTTCCATAAGGTTGAGCCTTGCATCATCTGTGATTTCCAGCTTATCACAGTGCAAAATAATGGAAGAGTTGATAAAGTCCTTGGCAAATTTATACGAAAAGCCCTCGACTTCTAATAAGATATACCTTATGAAGCAGCTATTTACTTTGCAAATGCAGGAAGGTGGTTCGGTACATACTCATCTCAGTGATTTCCATGGTTTGGTAAACCAATTAGCTTTAGTCAACATTGTTTTTGATGATGAGGTAAAGGCTCTCTTGATTTTATGTTCTTTGCCTGAAAGTTGGGACGGTATGGTTATGGCAGTAAGTAACTCTGCATCTGCTTCTAAAATCTTAAAAGTTGATGATGTTGTGAGTGTGATCTTGAATGAAGAAATACGCAGGAGAAGCACAGGTGAATCATCAGGGAACGCTCTAAGTGCGGAAAGTAGAGGAAGGCAAAAGGAGAAGATTGAGCAAGGGAAATCAAGGTTGGGAAGGAGATCCGAGTCCAAAGGTATTACCTGCTAGTTTTGTGGAAAGAAAGGACATACAAAGGAGTGTTGGTTGAGAGATAAAGAGAATCAACATGCAGGTATTGAAGAAGTAAAGGATGCTATGATTGTGCCACATGGGATGATCTCGAGGACTCAAGGGCTATTTAGGGGATGGTACGCCTTGTCAGATAGTTGGCAAAGGGAAAGTGCAGCTGAGATTGCAGATTGACAACACATGGGTGTTGAAGGAGGTCAGCATGTTCCAATTCTGAAGCAGAGTTTGATTTCTTTAGGAAGCTTGGGGGATGAGGGATGCACAATAACCCTCACCGCGGATTCTTGGAAGGTTACCAAGGGAGCACTTGTTTTAGCAAGAGGTAAGAAAGTAGGTACTCTTTATCTATCTACTTGTACTACTGATTCCACTTCTAGTGTAGATTCGAAGATGTGGTCTAATTGGTAGGGTCAAATGAATAAGAAGGGAATGGAGGTTTTTGACTCAAAAGGTATGTGTTCAAATTCAGAAGGCATGGATAGAATTCATTGCAGGAAAAGGAAATTTGAGGATTTTGACAAGAACAGGGACATGAAGGCCAGAGAATAGTTACAGGTAGTTATCTAATCAGGGCAGCATGGATAGAGATTTGATCCAAGAAAGCTCGTGGATGAAGAATTTCACTTAAGCACAATTAGTTACTTGGAACCGATGTCGGTCATCAGACACCGACTTCGGTCTTGTGCAGACCAGTAGGGTATAGGTCAGGCAGGGAAGTCTGATGTTATCAGGACCGATGTAGAGGCAGTTTGTTTAATCGGCAGGGGGGACATCGTCCTACACATTTGCAGGGAACCGAATGAAAGTGGATAAGTATAACAATCTAAGAAAACAATGAGTGATGTGGAAGAATTCAAATAAGCAAGTTATGTAAGAGATTACAAACAGGTATTTTGGTGGAGTTGTCAGCTGGATAGAGGGATGGATTCCCGTTTTAGAGAAGAGAGTGGATGGACATCTGAGATAGAAGGCTATGGTAACTTGAGTTAGCTGCAGGGCAATGGAGGTTTGACCATTGTTTTTTATCTTTACCAGGTTGGATAGTATTAGCTACATTATCCTGTTACATGTGTTGCATATACAAGCTAAGGGTAGAGTTGGTTCAGAAGTATGTCATGAAGAATTTGGGAGCAGCAAAATTCTTGTGGCATTTATAGCATCACAATGGTGGTTGGTCTTCAAGGGTGATTTTGAAGAGGGATACAAAGCCAAAGGAACAATAAATGGTGTACAGGTACACAAGTTAGCTAACTAAGTGGGAGATTGTTAAAGCTAAAACATGTTTGCACACACATGAAGAGGATAACCAGAGCCACTATAGTATTCGATCAATAGTGGAGAAGGAGACCAGCGACGGCAGGGAGTCGGCCGAGTCGGCAGCACCAGACAAGCAGGGACCGGCGTCGGTCACCTGTGCAGTCTAGAATAGTCAGTTAGTTAAATGAGTGTTTGCATGCTAAGAGGATATTTTAAGTCACGAGCTGTATGTCTAATTTTAGTAGTTAGATGTCTATTTTTGTTGATCATTAATTTAGTATAATATGCCATGGATAATGCTTCTAAGTTCAAGGTCTTTAATGGCTAAAACTTCATGATTTAGATAAATTTTAAAGGCTCGATTCTATTTAATATATATGTAAATACCGTTGGATAAGCCTCCTAACAGTAAATATTTAGACTAAGCATGTTAAAATATATGACAAAGACACATCAATCTCTTGAAACCTATTTTTTATCAACCCATAACAGAAACTCTCATTTTTGATAGTTTTAACATTTAAGATGATTACCAATTTTAGTCTAATCCAGTGTCATGTATCACACTATCATTGGCATGGAGGTTTAGGGTAGATGGTTGGTTGATGGGTATATGCCCATTAAATCTATTTTCATAAGGTTTTTGATGTCATCAAGTGCCATGTGGTATCCCCTCATTCAGTTTGGTCTTATTAGTCTATGGCTCACATGATGATGCCATGTGGCATCATCCTAGCCCTTTGGGTCTGTCTGAGATCAAACATTATCATGCCATTTAGCATGATCATGGGGATTTGGGATATCACTATGGTCACTATCTCATTGATAAATCAATTTAAGCCATCGATCATGAGATTAGATGGCTAGAGGGATCACAAGGGAAAATAGACTTAGCTTGTTTTGATGAAATCCAAAGGTTTAATTGATTGATAAAATCCAAACCATCGATCACAAGATTAAATGACTAAAGTACTTGCGAGGGTATTTTGAATTGGAAAAGTGCCTTGGATCAACCTTGGGGACCTCAAATGGTGATGCTTGTCACCTTCTTAAGCTTGAAGGGAACTTTAGACTTGGCAAAGGCTTTGAAGAATGGCTAAGGCGTAAAGGCGTAGACAAAGACACAATTGAACAAAAGATTTTATGACATAGATTTAGATAAATACCATGACATTTAATTCAAAAAAAGGACCTGACATGCCATCAAAGGCCTGGTAAAGATCAAGAAAGTAGACCCACATGAAAGGGGAAAGTCATTGGAGATTGGGCCACATGAAAAAACATAAATGTATTTTTGAAGTGAAACAAGTCATTACAAAAACTTAAGCTCAAACATATATAGGATAAATCATAGGTCAAAATGCAATATAATAATTAAAAACAAGGGGAAATATAATTCATCGACATCTAAGTAAAGAGCATCATGATTATTAAAGATTTAGTTAAACTCTAAAGTGAAGAATTATAGACATTAAGCCAATTTACTATGAAATAACATTATCATGAGTCATATTGCCAAAAGGGAAGCCATTAAAACTCTCAAAAAGTTAGATAAACTTGCCAAAATTCTAGGTTTAAAATTCAAATGAGGGAACATTGAAGCCCTTTATCATGGAATAAGACTTCATAGACTTAAAGAAAACTTACAAGCATATACCTCTGTTACCAAATAAATTACCAACTAAGAAAGGGCAGGTCAAGTAAACATATCAAAACTCCAAACAAGGTCCTTCAGACTAGGTAAAGCAAGATTTGGGTCAAAATAAAAAGAGTCCCTATTTTAAGCTTTAAATTGGGGCATGTTGGTGAAAGAAACAACAATGGAAAATTCCCATTGGAGATACTCTTAAGTATTTGGAGAATTCAAAATTTTTGGTTCATGCATCCAAACACCCGTATTAGCTACAAACAAGTTCTTTAGACAAAATTAAAAAACACAAGAACCAAAGTATAATCCAACACATGACATACTAAGCTATTTTATTTCCAAATACCATTAATGTGTGTACCTTAAGTGATTAATCCATTCACAATTTTACATTCACACAAAATCACTTGGATATTGTTAAATGATTAGAACTTCCAAGAGAAAAATATTTAGTAATTTGGCTCAAGGGGAATGGCATGGGCATTGTTCTTTTACCAACTAGTTATTCATATCCCCAATAGAGTTTTCTTTAGTCTCTAGCAAGACCTTTTTGTAGTGATAATCAAGACAAAAAGACCATGATGGAAGTTATTTGAATCACCCTTTCGAGGATCTTGGGATTTCACATGTTATTTTCATTTTATTTTATTCCCCTTTTGGAAAATGGATTTATGTTAATTCAATTGAGGATTGGGGACCAAACCATGGGTTTAGGAAAGTTCAAAAACTTCATTAACTAGTTGAGATAAATTAGAAATGATAGTGGGATATGTTTGATTTAGATTTCATGTTGAGTAAATTTGATGGATTTAAACAAAGAAAATAATGTTTATAAATCCATGTGCTCCATTAAGAATCATAGGCCACAACAATTCTGAGAATGCAAAAGGAATTATAGTAGTTCACATAGAATATTCAAGAAATATTTTTAGTTAGGATCCAAAATGACATTGATGTTATATTAACATAAATAGACCCTTAATTTAATTAAGCATTGATTATCAAGGGGAAACTTAAGGGAAAAGTCAAACTAGATGAAAAAAATAAAACAAGAAAGAAAACCTAAGCTAACAACAAGGGATGAGAAGAAAAGTATAAAAAGCAAAAGGGAGGACAATAAGATTTTTACAAGAATTTTTAGACAAATGCACACCTGAGGGTTAGTTAGACACATGTAAGTAGGATTTTTATGAAGGTTGAGGGGAAATAAATACTCATTTATGCTTCCCTTAGGCTACAATAAATCATACCATAGATATTTGCTAATGTTATTTTAGAGATTTGTTAAGCAAATTCAGATTACGTAATTCAATCATGTGTTTATATACTTAAAAAATATCAATGGGGATATTTTAAAGAGGGTACCTTAGCTTCACAATCTTCAATTGTGATGAGGATGATGGTTGAGCATTGATACACACCAAAATGAGTTGATTACTCAGCTTAGGTGACACTTTTCCTTTGTTTTAGCCTAGGATGAAGAGATTATTAGCTACTCCTTAGTTGGGATGGATATTTTAGAAATCATCCTAGTTGTTACTTGTTAGAGATATAGATTGTACACTAGCTAGAGGTAGGAGTGTTCAAGTCCTACATCTAAATCTATCTCAACATGGGACTGACCCCAAGCTATGGGTATCTTATAATGGGGTTAAACCTCTAGGATTTTTAATGAGGCTAGCTCCTCTGATGCACCATTTAGCTCATTTCCACACTACTACAACCTACTAATGACTAGGGGGGGGAGAGAGAGAGAGAGAGAGAGAGAGAGAGAGAGAGAGAGAGAGAGAGAGAGAGAGAGAGAGAGAGAGAGAGAGAGAGAGAGAGAGAGAGAAACCTATGTCTATAATGGTGATGCACCTAAATTATGGTTGATTAACCCTATTTGACTCTTAAAACACTAATGAAATAAGTAAAATACTAGATTTAGGATCCCAAGTATTTATCATACATCAGTGTTTCATGAAGAGGTTCATTAAATGATCTAAGTTGAGGTAAATGAAAGAGAGGTCTAAAGTAATACACTAACTAGTCACAATATCCACATACAGGATTCAATCAAGATATGTATAACAATAAACATGACTTGCATAGAAAGATAAACAAGTAACTAGGTGAGATCATAATTTGACAAGGGATAAAATTCTACCTCATATGAAAATCTAACATGTACACACTATAATAGAATAATGAAATCTAAAATAATCTTTTATTCATCTCAAGAGGTTAAAAATTCCATCTTGGTAGAGTTTAGTCATGCCCAAGAGAGGGAGTAGAGAAAATATAGAGAGTATCCATTTTTTGGGCTCCAAAGCCTCTATATATAATAGAAAGAGATGGAAACAATGCATTAGAGAGTGAAGGAAAGTCCTTGAGATCAATAAGTGAGGTGGTATAACTTGATTACTTTCTATTTATATACCTTGCTTAACAAATGGATCTCCTATTAATATCAATAATCCTCAAGTTCCTCTCATTGGCTGAGAAATCCCACTAAAAGAGAAGGGCTTGTTATGCATGGTGCCAAAGTTTGTTTGAAGGGAAAAAAATCCCTTGACTGATTTTCTAACTACCAACTTGCCACCTTATGACCCTAAGTCTACTTGACATGTTCATGAGTATCAGATCCTCGAATCCTAATATTGATAGTGCCATGCTATGAGCAGTGATTAGTACTTGCATTGATGATGATGGAGTCACATTGACAGATGGGATCCTTTTGCATTAATCAAATATTTGCTCCAATTTCATGTTTGGATCATAGGTCCCACCTATAGATAGAAAACCAATCTAAGGTCATTTGTTTTCCCATATTTGTCCATACTAATGTGGACCTATAGACCATATCCTCTTTTGGACTCCCATTAGTTCTAAAAAGACCCATCAGTCTTTGCAGGAGTTGATAGTTTACCATACCCAAGTCCTTCTTTAGAAATGGTGAACATAGTCACAAGAATGAACCCTAAAATCCATAAAAATGTCAAAAAGAGGTCCATATTAAGCTTGAATGGTGGTCTTTTATAATATTTATACCTAATTGAATTATATTGACCACTCCATGTCATTTTAATGAGCTTCAATGGCATTGATATGACCCTATAAAACCTTGTTACCCTTCATCAAAAATGGATTCTCAACCTCTATCAAAAACCCTAGGCTCACCTTTATTCTAATTGGCCATCAAAAATGACTCAGATCATTGATTCAATTTAACCCATTGATCCTACTTAGTACAAAGTAATGTAAGTCATTGATTTGCCTCTAACTTGTCAACCTTATCCAAGATGGTACCACCTGATAGCCCTACATTCACATTCAATATTCATTATAAGTTTGCTAGCTTATGTATTTGAGCCACATGTCAATCACATGTTAATTCCAAGATCCTCTATCAGTCTACTAGCCTCATGCACTTATGACACATGTTGATCACATGGGATCTCTAACCTTTTGATTCATCTCGCACCATTAGATTAGAATGTATGATACAATATAGACCATTAGATTAATTGGGGTCCACTATTTAAAAGCCAATGACTACATGATCTTAAAATTGACATCCTCACTCTTGTTAAATGATATTCATATGATTTTCATTGACATTCATGTGACTATCAAATTTAAGTTCAAAAGGATTTGTTTTAATTGATCTTAAACTTGATGTTAGCATGAATGTCTTATGTTTTAGGTCTATATTTGAAGATTTATATCTTGACCTAGAAAGTTCACGTGGACTTGAAATTTTTAGAGCATGTTCTTGGCATGTATATATACAATTGCATGTGATCTATTGGTCATATGAGGCTTCCTGAGTAAGATAAAAATGTGCAAGTATGCTAGTCCATTTTCTTTTGGAAGATGTCTTGGTGACAACATGGTATTTAAACTTTTCACAATTGATTCTTGACCAATCCTTCAATGTTTTCATGGATTCCTAAGGCTTGTGTAACCTAGTCCATGATCTTGAATGCTTAAGACATATGAGAACCTACTTGGATCCCTCTATTTTAAAAACTTGGAAATGTTTCAAATCCTTTGATCCACTACTTTATCTGACCATTCAAGAACTTCATATGTGGCCAACAATGGCCAATTTTACCTTCTAATTTATGAATTCATCATTAAGCATTAGCTGGATTACTAACTAAAAATCTACTTTGAAGTGGGAAATCTTCAAATTTATATTTTTATCTCTCCAAATAAATAACTTAATTTTTTTTCTAATTTTAACCTTATCAAGATTTACTTTATATTTGTTGAGGCATAAACTAGATATTTATCAAGGAGAGACTAATACAAACTATAGATGCAACACATGGCTGTATATAATACACACCAAAAGGACAAAACAAAGAGCCAAGAAATAAAATCAAACACATAATTGAATTGAAACTATGCTAATGCTAAACTGGAAAATAGAAAAATTAATCAAAGAAAACAAAAGTAGAAAGTAAGAGTCTAAACTATTATGTACATTATATATTACCAAACCAATCAAGTAAACATATTTTGAAGATACAATGGAAGGGACAATTGAGAAGTAGTACTTTAATAACTACACATTCATCAATAATGGAAGGTAATTACCTTCTAAATACTTAAGGGGAAAAGGATTCTACCCTAGCAGTTTAGATATTTGGCATGGGCCAATATAAAGTGGATCAAACTTGGAAGCCCTCTTCTCATGAAATTTGTCTCATAGTCTCACTAGATTAGAAATCCTAAAGGAATTCACTATGGCCTTTTAAAACCATCACTTGATATTTTTTTATTCTTACTTAAATTTAGGAAGGATTCATCTCAAGCTTCTTCCAACTAGATAATGTCTACAAGCCTTGAATTTATCATCATTGTGTTTCATGTATTGTTACATTAAATTTTATGTGGGTAGCTTAAGCATAATAGGTATAACTATATTTAGTCCATAGGCTAATATAAATTATGAGATCTTAATTTATTATTTATGCTTAGTGTGTTCAACCCAAAGGGAAAAATTTAATATTGAATTCCATTTTGAGGCTTCTTCTCAGTAGACTTCTTGATGGCCTTGATCAAGTTTTTTTTGGTTGATTCTTCCAATCCATTCCTTTGTAGGTAGTGATTGGAAAAAAATTTCATCATGATTCCATTTTCATATGCCCACTCAGTGAATCTTATGGATTGAAACATAGGTCCATTATCAAAAACTAATGAGATAAGATTCTCAAATCAAGTGGTCACATTATTTTCCATCAATTTGATTACCTAATTTATTATGATATGCTTTGTTGTTATTGCCTATATCCATATTATGTAATAATATGTGGCAGTAAGGAAAAACTTATGGCTTAATGAGGACTTGGGATTAATGACTCCCATAAAATCAAATCCCCATTGGGAAAAGTGTATCCCTTCTACAACTGGTTGAAGTGGCATTGTAGTGTGGATTTGCCTTTTGGAAAAAGTCTAGCATTAATGGAAAACTCAAACGTGTGCATTGGCATATATGAATATGGTTGGCCAATAGTAGCTAAATCGCATAATTTTTTATGCCATTGCCTTTATCTCAAGACGACTAGTGCCTAGTTTTTCATGGAATTTTGCCATCACTTCCTTTGATTCTTATGATAAATACCTCAAGTAGATGCATTCATAGTTTATCCTGAAGAGAAATAATTTATTCAACATAAATTACACTATCTTAAATTTGAAATATTTTTTGTGCATATGATTTAGTCCATAAGGTGGGATCCTATAGAGAAGGTAATGGATAATTGGGGTGTTTAAATTCTACTGCAACACTTTCTCTTGGTCTATTTGATGCATAGTGATATTTGAATCAATATTAGTTATCATCTAAGTAACACCTTGTCCTTTGACTATCTTGAAAAGTTTTATATATAATTCATACTCTTACATCTTAGTCATCTATCTACCTATGCACTCCCCTATCTCATTTTGACCCAACATTTTCTTGATAGCTAGGTCTTATACAATTACATGCTCTTTATTCCTAAGAATATAGTGCCTAGTTTTTTTCATAGCTTTAACTATAGTATAGGCATGTTTTTTACAATTTAGAGTATCTCATATATACATCTTTTATATTGGTGTTCATGAAAGCAATGAGGTGTTCTTCTCCATCTAATCTTTATGTGAGGCAGGCGAGAACGGTGTGTTTAGAGGAAAAAATGTAAATGATTCTATCTCTAACATAATATGGATTGATTAACACTGATGCTTTCACGATGGCATCTTTTATGTCTTGAAATTAATTATTTGGATAAGCCTAACACTTCACTTTAGCATGTTGTTTCAACATAGAGTTTAGAGGCTTCACAATTTTAGCAAATCCAAAAATGAACTTGCAGAAAATTTTTATTTTACCAAAGAAGGATTTTAGCTCTTTTTAAATATTAATCTAAGGAAAATTTTAAATTGAATTAGATTGTTTGAGGTCATTATAAATACCATATTTTTTGATGATATGACTAATATACTTACCTTTGGTGACACCAAACAAACTATTTTTGGGGTTTAAAGAAATGCCATACCTTCTTCATATTTCAAACACTTTCTATAAATGGTAGATTTGATTTGATCTAAAATTTTAAAATATAGTTAAATAATCCATGAAAATCACTATGAACCTACCAATTAGACTTTCAAATATGAAATCCATTACTCTTTGAAATTTCACTCCAACATTGATCAATCCAAATGGCATTCACTTATAGGCAATTGTGACCCATTTCATTATAAATGCAGTTTTAGTTCAGTCATCAAAATTTATTAAAACTTGATTGTATCCTAAAAATCCATCCAAGAAGGACATCATCTGGGATCCACTCTCTATTTGGATCACTTCATCAAGGGAAGATAATGCATAGTTATGTTTATTTGAAGCTCTATTCATATTTTGAAAGTCTATGCATAAATAAATTTCTCCATTTTTATTTTGCATGAGAAATAAGTTTGATACCAAAATAGAATGGACAAATAGAATTATTATTCCATTAGATAGGATCTTGTGCAGTTGTTTGCATATTAATGGCTCCAAAATTAGATTTATAGGTATTTACCTTTGTCTAAATGGTTTCTAACTTGACTGAAATAGAATGGTGTGAGTAATTACCTTTGGGTCAAAGATTTTGAAAGACTTTGAGGTCTCTATAGTCCTAGAAAATGAATTATTATAGTTGAGCAACAACATCTAAATATATTATATTTCTATGTCTATCCAATCTAGACCTATGTTGATAGTTTGGGTCTTGTCTGTAGAACCCAACTTAACAGCTTGGTATTTACGATCTAGAAATTTTGGTTTCTTAATTGGGAGCATAGGCTTGAATATGTCAAATGACTTTTCAAGGGAGATCATCCCATTTGGGATTCAATTCCATTGGATGTTCATGAATCCATCTTGGTTAAGTTTAGCTATAAGACTATCTCTTTCCTCTTCATCTATTATTTGAGCTTCAAACACCCCAACACTATTAAGGAATTAAACATTTTATTGGTCATCTTTAAAGACTTGGAAATTCATCACATTAAATAGAACAAAATGACAAGGTACTAATTCCATAGTGAATTATTGAAATTTAGTATCATCTAAAGGGGATAAATTTGTAGTAGAGGATACTAATGAGCCAGTAATCTAATTTTATTCCCTAGGGATGGGAATGACATTAAATTTAGTGAACATTTTGATTAGGTCCCACACCCTATGCTTGTATCTCCTAAGGTAAGATAGTTTATAATGGAATTTACTTCAAACTTGGCTCAAAACAAGCTCAAAATCATTGAATAATTTTAATTCTTTATCTTTATGCCTCAATGTAAATTACAATCCCAAAATTAATGCCTCATATTGTAATAGATTATAAGTGCATGGAAATTATAGCTTGTAAGTAGCTAAATGCTTCTTACCTTGAGTATCAATAAGAAGTAATCCTACTCCAAAACCTTGTTTATAATTAACTCCATCCACATGCACTAACCACAGCCTAAGAAATTTAATGCCATCATCAATCTTTATTTTAGCAAGATCTATTTCCAAAGTATAAATCCCTAAATTTGAATTCACTATGTTGACCTTCTCATTGACTACATTATATTTTGTGATCATGTGCTTCATCCTTGACTCTCTATCCACTTTGATTTGGTTGAAAATTCCCCTCTAAGTAACCACATATCAGAGAACCCAATGGCCATGTATCCATTTAAATATTTAGATCAATCACAACTAAGTAGCATTCTGTATGCTTCAAGGATTTTGATTATTTGTATATCTTAGTGCGTGTGAAAATTGAGTAATTCACCCACTACTCTACCCTCAAAATTATCTAGTTTCACCACAACCTTATCTAACTTAATGCGTATTAAGCCTAATTTTTATAAATGCATGTAGCCATTATGTTTATCAAAGCCCTTAAATTTACCAATTAGTTATGAAATTTATTCCCAAATAATATAATAGTTAGAATAAATAGAGGCACTTTAGTGTTTTTTTAATGGATAAGCACATTGGTATGAGCTATTTTCTAGTTGGGATGGACTATTTTTCAATAAGTGACTTGAGAAAAAGATCAAGTTACTTAGTGATTTGAGCAATCCCATGTAAAATGATGTTGGATTTGATATTTTTCATATATTCCATGATATTATATCAAACTTTGATTTGATATGGCTGAATCTAAACATGCACTTTGGACTCATTAGAATTTTAAAGTGGAGATTCATTCATAGCCTTAAGGTCTATGAGAGTTTCACCATTATTTGGAGTTGAGGTAGTGAGGGGTTGTTATTCTTGTCATTTCCTAAGGGCATAATTTTTTCTTTCAAATTATTGAAAATCATGCACTGCATTAGTGCTCTCTTCTAGTTCATTCTCTTTTTGGCTAGGGAACTCCATGGTTTCCAACACCATGGTTATTCTAGGCACCTTACTAGTATTGGAGGATTCATGTTAGTTTGGAACTACCTCATAATCTTTCATTTACCTTTGTAAAATGTCAAAGGCGCTATATAATTTGATGTGATTAAGCTCTCTATGTTGGGTTGTGTTATACAAATGACACCAATCAGCAAGAGCTATTTCAAAAATGTTAATTTTAGGTAGCTTATTAGGAGAAGATGCTTGATAATTATTTGAGCAAATATAGTTCAATTTTGTCTCTAATAAGAGACATTCCTATTATAACTCTCAACACCAGAGCTACCCATTTATATTTGCAAACCAAGGAAGCCATTACTTAGTCTTTGCATTATTCAATGGATAGCATCCAACTCATTCTTATTTGCCTATTAGGGTATGGTTTGAGTATTTTTATTAATGGATAACATCATTTGGTTTTACAAATAGGGAACCATATCATTATTCACTGGGTTAAGAAAACTCAAGTGTTGGTTTGGAGCAGCATAACTCATTAGGAGCATATTTGTTATTGGAAATGGTTGAGGTGTAGGCAAATTATGATTTGAATTATGAATAAGGCTCAATGTTGACATGTTGGGTAATGAATTAGGTATGGGAGATCTAATTTGGCCTTGTGGGTTAAGTTATCTATCAACCTTGATAACTTCAACATATACTAAAGGTAAGTTTACTACCATAGGGTCTTGTATTAAGAATACAACAGTCCATGGGTCCAATACATTTTTGTACATCCCTAAATCTAGTTCAACATCAGGTCTATAAAGAGTGGTGACTCAGATATACATCTTTTGGAAATGGACATTGAAATTGCAAATGGGCTTATTGATCTATCATCTAATACATGTAAACTATCACTACAATATGCTTGGATCTATAAATTTTCTAAATTAAGCTAGGAAATTATTAATAAACAAGTCTTAGCTTGTAATGGAGTCCCTAGGAAGGTTTAGAAACCAATCATATCTTGTATATATAAGCATGAAGGGGAATAACCTATAAGCTACATCTTCATGTTTAACATTGAGGAGTCTAAGGAAGTTTTGTATGATGTTACATGCTCTTTTGCAATCCTTTCTACACTAGGAGTGAATATTGGAAAGTATCTCAATGGGTTCCTTGGTAAGTCATGGACAACCCCATGTGAACCCTTTATAGCATATCTATAAAACTAAGACATATGTAATACCATAGGTATATGCTAATTTTGGGTAGGATGAGATGAAGAGAGGATGGATAGTAGGTTTACTATGGGTCTAGGTCTTATGTCCATGATGTCCACAAATTAAAGGTCTTCATTGGATCTATAATAGAAAAATAATCAACATCCCATAGATATATTAAGATCAGTAATGCACACACTAGGATATATCCTGGTTTACAATGCATAATTCAATCATAACTACTCTTCTTGGGCCAACCATAAACAAAGACACCAATGTTTAAGCTTACAAAAAGAATAGAGTGGGCACCCAAATCCAAACCAGCAACCCCAAGACCACACTATCAAAGGACTTGCTCACATAATGGCAGCTGAATAAATTTTCCTTTGCATGGCATGCCTTCCTCCCTAATAGCCAACATAATGTAGGTAGATCTGCCATACCATCATTTTTATGAGCAGGGCTCCTTCACAGCTTAGGTTTTCTCCATTTGTCCCTGAACAGGGCATCGTGGCTCATTCACTGACCATAGAGGAAACAAAATTTCCCCCATTTGTTCACTATTTTATTCACAAACTAGATCAGGATGGCAATCCAACTTGAGCTAGATATCCAACCTAGGTTCCATCCTTAATACGAAAAACTGAAGCAAAATAAAAAACCATGCAAAAAAAGGTCTCTCATTTCTGCACCATGCATCAGCACCAAGGATCCCTCCATCCAAGGAATGAGATCTGGAAACCCAAAGTTTGAGAAGATGGCCGTAAAGGTTAGGGTTTCAACACGGCCACATCCACAGACACACTCCCTCTTCCCTCATCCCTCTGTAGCTATATTCAAACCCCAGATCTAGCACCACCACCACCCATTCCCTCCACCCAAGCATCTATGAGATCACCCCCTCTGCTAAGAGGAATCGCCACCATGGTATTCAAAATATCATCAAAGAAATCACCGATCCACACAAGTCATGGTTTTTGGTCAACATGGCAACCACCTCATCCACAAAATAGGCATCTGAGGTAAAAATACAGATCCAAGCAATAATAGATTTGGCTTTCCAGTCCCGCACAGTAGCACGCGAGGAAGGGTTTGAGGGGGCCATGCAGACGCGAGCCCCCAACCCCAAGAGATGTAGTGTTATTACTAGAAGCTCAAGTTGTTTGACGCTCATTGATTGTTTATTATTATGATTATGGTCTAACCTCAATTATTTATAGATATGATGTTTCACCTTTACCACTTTATAAAGTAGGGGAAAGCAAATTTTAGCTGCAAAATGAACATAAAAGGGAAAGAATGGGAGAGCTGAAAAGAGAGATTCTTAACCAAGAAAATGCCAAATGCTTGAGACTTGAATTTTACCAAGTCACAGTTATAACATTATGGACTTGGTTCAACTTTTGCACACAAATTAATCCACATAATGGGTAAGCTTCCAAGGACATAAGCATGAATATTTAACTTATAGACTCCTCACTAACTATGAACACTCAGAATACTTGTAGAAATAACACACAAAGCTTTTGAGACACTTTATAACTGAAATCACATAAATCACACAAGTTTAAAATTAGACTGAAAAGGACTAAAAAGAAAAATAATATCATAAACACAACCTAATTACCATATTCAATTTTTTAAGAGAGCATAACATCAATTCACTTAGAATAAACAACATGATCTCAATACAAGAAACTTTTGGATAACCCTCATTGATTTGAATATAAAGTCAAGTATAAATAAAATCTTGTAATGATTTTGAAAGAATTTAATTACAAAATAGGTCCACCCATTCACCATGTAGGATATGGTATTATATAAATCCTATCCAATGGATATCTCAATTCAAATTTTCACCCACTACTAGGGAGATTACAATAATATTCAATTTTGATTAGAAGAGTGGTTAAGAGCTTTGTCAGATGTGAAAGTGTGTCCATGCTTTATAGTTGAAAAACCATGCATGATTAAACTTGTACCTCACTTTTGGGTTTGAATGTTGTTGATAGTTACTAATATTTTTAAATCATTTTAACCCCAACATAGACTTTTAGGAATAAAGTCATTAAGGTAGTTCTTTTGTTTTGGTTTGAGCTATTTCTTTGCTTTGGAGAGCCATGTAGAACATGCTCTTGATATACCTACAAGACATCTTTTCTTTCAATGCTACCCCATTTTATTGATCTAAGCATGCATGTTTCTTTTATAAATACTCTGAATTTGGTTACTTCTCTCTCACCCACTCTTCCAGCTACATCTTATTTTGCATCTTGGGTTAATGTCTTGGTCACTTTTATGTTTGATTTAGACTTTAATCTACCATGTATCACTACTATTGTAAATATACGTTTTTCCCCTTTTTGATTTATGTCTTGAACTTGACACTTTATCCTTATGCCTATATATACCTAGGCTCTTATTTATGTTTTATGCTCTTTTAATAAATGTGATTTATAATGAGAAAACTTGGGCTTACCTTATGCTTTATTGTTTATCACTCTAGTGATATGCCTTTTATTTGCTTAAGGGACTTGGGCCATTGATCTTCTTTGACATGGAATGACCATGCTTCATTCGATGGATCTTATTGTTCAGAGATTCTTCATATTTTAAATATTCACTTTATGTTCATTGTCCCCCCCAACATTATTGATTTTTACTTTGATCCAATAGATTTTGGACACTCAAGGTTTACACTATATATTAACTCCCCCCAACCCCCAAGTTTTGTGATCATTTCATGTGGCATGATATTTTAGATTTAGGGGTCTCAAGACTGTAGAATCTAGTAGATCCTTATGTTATCCTAGTCATTGAGATCATTCCATGTGGCACAATCTCCAGGCCTCGAGTTAGTTCTAAAACTTAGTAAAATTTATATATTTAATATGCTCATTGATCTTACTAGATGATGACATGTGGAGGCATTCTATTTGATCTTCAGGGCCTGAATATTTCAATGAAAATGGATAAGTCTAAAACTATGAGAAAGAAATGAGGGAAGACAAGAATTTGAATAAGAAAGTTATGCAAGATATTACAAAAAAGTTTCATTTTGAACAAGCCATGGCATAGATCAAACCTGAGAAATTGTAGGAAGTTAAATTCATGTGGACAACATAGAATTGACACATTTTAAGCATAAGCCCATAAAGATATAAGGCACCAAAAAAGATATGTAAGAAATAAAGGTATATATTCTCAATTTAAAAAATCCATTTACATATATTAGACATTGATTCAATCATAGT
Source organism: Torreya grandis (assembly GCA_037957365.1). Classification (NCBI taxonomy): domain Eukaryota; kingdom Viridiplantae; phylum Streptophyta; class Pinopsida; order Cupressales; family Taxaceae; genus Torreya; species Torreya grandis. The sequence continues at coordinate 1,581,873 of JARHVA010001512.1, forward strand.
TTAAAAGATAACATGGCATATATAATTCTTATATGTTTGAGATCTTTATCGATTAAGACTCCATGATTTAAGAAAATTTTAGAGGCTTGATTCTATTGAATATAAATGCAAAGATTTAGAATAAGTGTGTTTAAAAATATGATGAAGCCACCTTAGTCTCTAGAAACCTATTTTTTAATAACCCACAAAAGAAAATCTTAGTTTTGATAGTTTTGACAATTAAGATAGTCATCAATTTTAATCTAGTTAGGTGCCATGTGTCATGTTATCATCTGCCTGGAGATTTAGAGTAGATGGTTTTTTTATGGGAAAAAGCCCATAAAATTTATGTTTAAAAGGTTGTTTATGTCATCAATTTTAATGTGGAAACCCCTTATTTAACTTGATCTTATTGGTCTAACGTTTAATAGATGATGCCATGTGGCATCATCCTAGCCCTTCGAGTATGTCTAAGATCAAACATGATCATGTCATGTGGCACAATCATGGGGATTTAGGCTATCACTATGGTTTAGATATATTGTCCATGGATCAATCCAATCTGTTAATCACAAGATTAGATAGCTAGAGGGATTGTAGGGAAAAATAAATAGCCTATTTTGATGAGTCTTAATTGATTGATCAAATTTGAATCATTGATCATGATATTGAATAGGTAGAGGGCTCACATTGGTATTTGAAATTGGGAAAATTCTTTGGATCATCCTTGAGGTCTCATGATGGTGACACTTATCACCATATTGGGCTTGGAGGGAACTTTAGACTTGGCAAGGCTTTGAATAATGGCTAAGGCAAAAAGGCATAAACAAAAACTCGACTGAACAAAATATTTTATGACATAGATTTAGCCAAAGACCATGACATTTAATTCAAAAAAAGACTTTAAATTCCATCAAATTCATGGAAAACATGAGGATAAGTAGACCCACATGAATGGGCAAAAGCATTGGAGATCAGGCCACACAAAAAAGCATAATGGATTTTCAAAGTGAAACAAGTCATTGCACAAAATAAAGACTTAACTTATATAGGATAAAGCCTATGTCAAAGTTTGATAAAATGATTTAAAAAAAGGGGAAATATACTTAACAACATATAAACAAAGAGAATCATGATTATTAAATATTTATCCAAGCTCTAAAGTTAAGCATTACAAACATTAAGCTAATTTACTCTAAAATAATATTATCATGAGTCATATTGCCAAAAGGGAAGCCACTGAAAAGTATCAAAAAGTCAAATAAGCTTGACAAAATTTTAAGTTTAACATTAAAATAAGGGAACATTGAATCCCTTTAACATGGAATAAGACCTCATAAACATAAAGCAAACCTGCAAGCATATACCTATGTTACCACATAAATTTCCAACCAAGAAAGGGGAGGTCAAGAAAACACATCAAAATTCACAAAAAGGTCATTCAGACCAAGTAAAGCAAGATTCAAGTCAAAAGAAAGAGGGTACCTATTTCAACCTAAAAATGGGGCATGTTGATGAAGGTAACAATAATTACTTCATAAATAAATTAGAATAACTATAATATATCATAACATGATTGAAATAAAGAAGAATATATGAATAAATGATAAGCCAATTCGAGGGGAAACCTCCACAACCTTAAAATAAGAAAAAAAATTGTAATATGATGATAAAATAATAACTAATATCTCATATATAGAGCCTAATTATGTTATGGAAATAACCAAGGTTGAACCTACTACTAATATGAAGCTATAGAAATGATCATATGAGTTAATTAAAGGTTATGATAGCCATAATTCGACCAGACATATCCAAATACATCCTATAGGCTAAGGTCATAACATGCTTCTCCCATTAAAATGAATTTTTTCTTCAATTTTTATGATCATTGGATGTTTTTATAGGAATGCTTCATCCTCCCATGTTACATATTCATTAGCCAAATTATTCCACTTGATTAGATACTATATAATCACCTTCTCCAACAACTTCTAAGTGTGTGTTTGAATTATTCCATTAGGTTTTAAGATAATTATTCCCTCCTCATAAAAATATATTAACTTTTTTTGAGCTGAAACTCTTTTTACAATGACCTTATTCAAGCAAGAAACATGGAAGACTAGATTTATTTTTGCTAAGTAAGGTAACTTCAGTTTGTATGTTACACTACCAATATTTTTCAAGAATTGATAAGGGATATAATACTTAGGTGAAATCTTGTTATCATTCTTTTGTTGTTTAAATGAAATTTTAGTATATGGTTATAAACACACAAAAACCCAATTTTTAACTTTAAAATGTATTTCAATGCATTGCTGGTCAACTTGCTACTTTATTTGGTTTCATGTCATTTCTAAGTTTTCTTTGAGATAAAGAGTACCTCTTTCTAGTGTTTAATGTGTTCTTCAACTGATCTATCCTTTGGTTGGAACCTAAAAGATGAGGTGATGGATGGAAAACATTACCCATATAGTGGTAAAAAGGAGATACTTTGGATGAGGTATGAAAATAAATGTTATACCAACATTTTACTAGTGTCAACAATTGAACCTATTTGTCTTGTTTATTCAATTAAAAATAATGAATATAACCCTCCAAGAAATTATTTAACAACTTAGATTTCTGATCAGATGAGGATGATAAGATAAGTTAAGAGCTATTTAGATACCAAAACATGATAGTATCTCTATCCAAAAATTACTAGTAAAGATAGGATCATGATCACTTACTATGATCTTTGGGTTCCCATAAAGCTTCTAAATTATATCCATAAATGTTGTTTCAACTCTAATTTCTATAAAAAAAATGTGATAATGCACAAAAATGGGCATATTTTTAGGGTCTATCCAAAACAACCATGATGGCATTTTTCTCTTCATATTTTGGTACCACCATGATGAAATCCATGGAAACCTCCTCCCACCTCTATTTAGGAATAGATTGAGTTTTTAATAGACATGGGGTCTTGATTATTTCCCCTTTGTTTTGATGACACATCATACATTATTCCAAAAAAGATTAGACTCCCACTTTCATCCCTTCCTAAATTAAATAATGTTTTACTCAATGACACATTTTCAAGAATCTCAAGTGCCCACCTATTGTAGAAACATGAAGTTACATAAGCACCTTCATCTTAAGGGTTAAATTTTTGTATAGGTACAACATATCCTTATACTAGAGAACATCTCATTTACACACAAGTTTATGTAAGACACTCAGATATTGTTGGATATTTTGAATAATATCTTGTGTAACAAAATCATTATCCCACTCTGATCTTGCTTCATCCACCTAGTTGGCTTGTAATATGGACATGGTGCACAACATTTCATATGTGGGCTCATTTTTCATAGATAGTGCTTCAACCATGACATTCTCCTTTCCTTTATTTTATATAATATCAAAATCATATACCAACATCTTAATAACCTATTTTTATTGTTATTTTGATGAAAACCTTTGTTTTAAGAGGTATTTTAAACTAGCATGATTTGTCTTCAATTTGAAGTGTCTCCACATAATATATGGTCACCATTATTTTACCACATTGAGGATGGCCATCATGTACTTATGATAACTATTTTTTTATAAAATTACTGCCTTTGATTTAGTGAGTCACAAATGCAATGGGTCATCCTTCTTCTATGAGTACCACTCCTATGCCATACCCTAAAACACCACATTCCATAATGAATATTTTGGATAAATCTAGAGTAGCTAGAATTTGGGTGGTGCACAGAGCCTCCTTCAACTTCTCAAATGCTTAGGCAACTACCTCATTCCAATGAAAGGAATGGTTTTTGAATAATGTCATGAGTGGTGTTGATATGTTTCCATAAGTTTTTATAAAATTATGGTAGTAAGCTATGATCCCCAAAATCATTGATGGTTTTTAAGGATTATAGGTACTTTCTAGTTTACCATAGCCTTGATCTTGTGTTGATCCACCTTCATGCCCTCATGTGACATAATTTGGCCCAAATACTCAACCTCCTTGACTAGAAAATCACATTTAGAAGGCTTAGCATAAATATGGTGTTTCTCAAGAATATATAAAACTTAATTCACATGATACAAGTGTTTCTTCCTTATTTTTCTATATATTAAAATAACACCAAGACAAATTTTTTTAGAAATGGTTAAAAACCATAGTTTATTAAACTCTAAAATGTATATGTTGCATTAATGAGGTCAAAAGTCATCACTAAAAATTTAAAATGGCCCTCATGGTTTCTGAAAGTTATCTTATGAATATCCTCATCTCTTATTCAAATTTGATGATACCAAAAATGAAGATAAAGTTTTGTAATATAAATAACACCATGTAATCCATCTCAAAAACCATTAATTACAATAATGGGAATTTATCTTTGATGGTGTGCTTTATTAGTTCCCTATAGTTAGGACACATTCACCATGTGTCATACTTACTATGCACCATCACCACTAGAGAGGAATAAGTGCTTTAACTATGATGGATAACCCTTGATTCTAACATCTCTTATACCATATTTTGAATCTCACTCTTTTGTACATATGGGTACTTGTAAGTCCTAATGTTGGGTGGTTGGAATCCTTGCACTAGTTGAATGACATTATCATGATCCATTTTGGGAGTAATTCCTTTAGGTATATCACCAAAAAATATTAAATATTATTCTAAAATTGCCTGTATATCTAATAGTGTAGACCCCTTTGGTGGTTGTGCCTCTATTAAAAACAATTGAGCCACAAACCTATCCACTCCATTTTTTATAATTTTTGGAATATAATGATAACTCACCAATTATGATGAATATTCACATATCCCACATAGTTCCAATTCCCTACCCTAATAATGGAAACACATGAGTAACTATTTAAAATACATTTCAATCATTCCCATGGTAATTAGCAATTAGAATCCCAATATAATGTCTATTCCACCCATAGGAATGGAAAAAATTAGGATATCTAGTAGATATTCTCCCATGGAGAGTTTAATATTATAGAATCTACAATAAACACTAACTATGCCACCATCTGTAATCATGACCTAAAATTATGGAGCTAGATAGACAAAATGATTCAAGCACATAACCAATTTATTATTGATGAAGTTGTGATTACTTCATGAGTCAATCAATATTGTCACCTTATTATTTTTAGAAAACCCACTACTTTGAGGGTTTGTGGAGTATAATTATGGAAAGGGCATGGAAAGAAATAATTGGTTGGGTTTCTTCTTATTCCTCCCCTGATTCATCATTAACTTCACCTACTACTTATTCATCCTCTTATTCTTCATTGGATCTTTCAATGTATATTAATTTCCTTTCCATACATTTACATCATAAAGTATATTTTATATCACAATTAAAACATAATTCTTTTGACCTTTTTTCTTATATTTGTTGAGGTGCCAACCCAATAGCTGAGAGAATGATGGTGTTTAAATTCTATGATCTCAAATGTTATTGAATGTAGACATCTTATTGTAAAATAATTTTTTATATACCTTGTGTTCCATGATAAAAGAATCATACACATTAATAGGATTAAACATGCATACCTCATGTTGAATGTGGTCCTTTAGATTGTTAAGAAATAGATCATTCATATTCTCATTTTTAATTATCTCCACATGCAAAGACATGTTATAAAATTGATGGATATAATATTTGACTTTGCCTATTTACCTTGGATTTTATAGTTAGTTTAATTAATTATATATCACACTAATACTACATTATTTATGTATCTCCTCCATAAAATATGACTAGGTTACATAGATAGCCTTATTCTTATTTTGAGCACACGACCATCAATACCAAATGAATTATTCAAGTTCTAGATATAAGGATGCCATGGTAACCTTATGACCACATGGTATCTAATGCATATTAAAAATGTTGATCCAATTGAGTGGATATTTCCTATCAAACTTACATATTAGGATCCAAGACCCCAAATTAGTGCTAGCCATGGGTTTAGGTACATTATTCGAACAAGATTGGGTTGTCCCTTAGATCCACTTTGAGTCACTTGTGACGTTGACATCTTGTTGAAAAAATATGTAAGAGAATCCATTTGCATAGTAATGTGATTCATATCTCCTTTCAAATCATTGAACATATTATCCATTTCAAACTCTATGCTACATATACTACCATCCATATTATGCAATCTTTCCTCCAACAAAGATAACATTATATTATAAGCCACACCTAATCTGAATTTGATTTTATCTTCTATTTTTAAGGATTTTTCTTTTGTGTAAATTAATTCTTTCCCAAACCTATAACTTGCATCCCCATCATGTCGAGGCTTGGCAATAAAAAAATTAATTTTCTCCTTTGACCAAATAAATTTGGACTTAACTTAGATTCAAAATAAAAACTTTAAAGAATATACCCCTACTATATTTTTATAATATTTTTAAAAATATTATTAAATTATAAAAAAATCCTTAAAATGTGGCCTATACAGTGACTTTAATAACAATCCTGAAATTGCAATATTATAGTGTCTTTTAATGATTCTCCAACTCCAGTAAAATAATTATATGAAAATTTGCAATGGATTGCAATATAAAAATGATTCTCTAAAAAGAGGATTTCACTCATAATTTTTCCCAAATTGAAGCTCTTATACCACTTGTAATAAAATTAATTCACGAATAAAGTAGATTAACAATCATAGATCATAATATGGCTGAAATATAGTATAAATGTGAATAAATGATAGTCCAATTCAAGGGGGGAACCTTAAAATAAGAGCATATCTTATAATATGATGATAAAATAGTAACCACTACCTCCTATATGTAGCCTATATTTTCTATGGAAACAACCTAGGCCAACCCACTACTAATATAAAATTACAAAGATGATCATATGACTTGATTGAAAGTTATGATATCCAAAATTTGGACACACATATCCCAATACACACTATAGGTTAAGGGTGTAACAACATATCCTATTGCATTTGTCAAGTTTTACAACCAAGACAATCTTATAAATCTAAGGCAAATAATTAATATGTAGTATGAAACTATAATTTAATAACTTTTCAATTTAATATTAATTAATACAACAAATTTAAATTGAATATTTCTAATATTTTTTCTTACCTAGTTTGGCATCAAGATGGATAACTAGATTATGAACTACAATCGATGGATCAATACCAAGCATGACAAAATAATACCAAAAATATATATTAGAAAAATATTTTAGTGTTTATCTATCATCTTTTTCCTCTTATGGTGTCATTAATGTACTTATAAATAAAATATAAGGATCATCTTTCCTACCATAATTAAATTCAGTTGTTGCTCTTTTTTCTAATGTATAATGGTCCTAAGCTAATTCAAATTTTATATCACTAATTTTGGTGAGATTATATAATTATAAATGTCCCATTACGTATGATTGGTTGCATCGACACAATAGTCACAACATGATATCTCTTTCCAGTGTGAGACTACTCTTACAATATAACCTTTAGAGATAATTGGTCTTGTTTCTTTATCTAATACTACTATGGCTAGCTAAAACTAATCATAATTCAATAAATATATATTTTTGAGAAATATAAGGGAAGATAAATGCATTAAAAAATGGTGGTCATGCATCATTATTATAAGTGGTTTGATTACATATTTTTATAAAAACTAGTTTCTAAGTATGTAAGAAAGGAATTGAACATAAAATAAATAAATAGAGTGCAAGGGGAAAGTTTCAATTCAAATATAGGCATGGAATTTTATTATTAATATAAGATCAAGAGGGAAAATAAAAAAGAGACACATAAGCTATCATATTTAAAAAAAAGAATGTACATAATATATTCCATGCTAATAAGAAGGTTTAGATTAATTTCACATAGAAAAATTACATATGATTAGATAAAAAATCTAATAATTCATGAACTTATCAAGTATAATAAATAAAATATATTTCCTAATAATTATTACATTACATTTATAAAATGGAAAGGAGATAAAGGAGAGGAAAGAGTAATCAATTTACAACTTCTCATTGCCATAAGTAGAGAAAACTTAATTGAAAAAAGTTCTAATTTTACCCATAGTTTACTTGTTGTAGCTTCTTTTTGTTTTGCTTATTTTGTGATTAATGTAATATACGTGAAGTAAAAATATGAATATTCATATTATTCAAATAAGGATAATCCCACAAATCTAAATGTAAAAGGGCATATTGATATTGCACTTAAACTATTGGAAATTGACAAAGAAATATGGAAGACAGGTACTTAGATTATTCTAATATTTTATTGTTCACTATATTCATCATGCTCCCTAAAAATGTTGTGTAATTTGTAACTTTATACCTAGATTATTCTAATATTTTTAGTGTTCCAAGACACTACCATTAGAGTCAAACACCTAAAATAAAATTACAATTATTAGAATACTACCATTACTATCTTATGAGTGAAAATCAATGATCTGAGATATGGAGAAAGGTTGTTTAGGGTTGTATAAGGTTCTTGTACATATTAGGGTGATCATAAATATGTGTATCTATTAAATTAGTTTGGCCAAGATAACAAGTGGGTAGAAAGATAGGGGAAAGTGTGCACAAGAGTTAAATTTATATGCAAAGTATAAATTTGGTACCTATGATGACTACACTTGGTATTGATAGGTATGCACCAAATGTCTCATTTTGTCCATGCAAAAATTATGAGGAAACATACACATATCAATGATTATTCATGATATAATTTTTTAAATAATCTAGATCATTGAATTAAATTAAATTAAAAAGTCTAGGAATAAATACACCTAATGGTAAGCATACCAAGCTACCAATTAAAGAAGTCATTAATATAAAGCTATGAGGTGATTATGCCCCAAGGAGATGCAACCCAAAGAAACCATGAGTTGATGACTATAAATGCCTTAACCACCATTGGATAAATATATGTTGTATAAGTTAAGTGTTACAAAAACCTCATTTTCAATACTTTGAACATCAACATAATTCTTTTGTGGAACCCTAAAATTAGGTTTGTATGCAAATTAGAACACTGAAACAAGATTGTATGTAAAAATGAAACCCTGAAATAGGTTTTTATGTCAAAATGAAACCCCAAAATAGGTTTTTATGTCAAAATATAACTCTAAATAATTTTTTATAAATATATTATAGATTTAAAATCCATATTCACTATCATCATTCCCCATTAATCCACAATAGAGAAAATAGAAAAGTGTTTGCATGAACACAATTCATGCCCAAATTCGATTCATATATACCTAAAAATGATATATAATATCAAAACATGTCTATAATAGTGCTAAATAATGTCTCTCAGCTATTTAATCTCACAAATCTAAAAAATCTACTCAATTTGTTAAATCCAATAAGTCTTCTTAATTTTACCCATATAATATTTATAATAATATTCATAGACTATCATAGTTATTCTTCATAATTATGTAAAATTACACATAGATACCTTGTGCATGTATTAATATATCCAATTAGTCCCATCTAAATCACATAATCTAGCCCAAAATATGAACTATTTATTTGTCATGGACTGAATTTATAATATAAGCTCACTATTTGCCCCCTTTTGATATGAGAAATGAATCCTAAGAATCACTCATCTCAATGTGTGTGTGTGTGTGCGCGCGCGCGCACGCGCACCATGTGTTATTTACAAAAAAATAATCATATAAAGTATGTAGACAAACATGATAAGATATGTCATCATATAAATATTTAATCATTCAAGCATGTATGAAACATGTAATATAAGGCAATGGAATACAAGTATCATGTCAATTATATATATCAATTAGTTATGCAATAATAATTAACATAATAGATGCATTATATAAATCATGGAATCACACAAGACTAAAATATTTGTGATAAAAATCAAATTTTCATGATCAGAAGCATTCATATATGTAACCGCACACATGCACATAATATCATGATCATGAATCACACATGAATTCAATAAAGGATTTGACTCTAAGATAACACAAACATGACATGTATATGACATGGACTAGAGGATCTTTTGACATAAATAATACATGATGTTACAAGACACAATCAAGTAAATCAAAGAATATGCAATATAGCATACATCAATGATCACACAATGTAATAATAATCAATATCAATCATGCATAGATAAAGAAATGTTAGTCTAAATAATAAATCAATTATATCATCCTATTTATCAGATCACAATATTCATATGGAATAACACTCCAAAAATTACAAGTAATATAAATTTTTACATACTATTATAAATGGACCAATATAGAAAGATATAACCTAATAAGTTGCAAAGACTCCCCTAGCATAGGTATTCCCCAAATGTAGAAAGGTAGCTCAAGGATGTAAATAATTCCATGAATCTATATGTCCATATATCATTTTAACTCATATGCCCTACATCCTAATCATTTATACCATGAAAATAATGTGTAGAACATGGATATGTAATTCATTATGTATATGATAAAATTAATTAATCAATCATGTATACTAGAAATCATGTCATACATAGGTCATGGTTTTATATTTTTTAAATATTTGATGTACGTATATATGTATGTATTTATAAATTTTCAAACAAGCCTCTTTTAACTTGTGATCCCATAAAATGGATGCTCTTATTTAGGTCTCAGATCAATTTATTAAAATTTCTCATGGCATGGGTGATTATTTTTATACGCATCATTATTTGAATTAGATAAATTAATATGTGCTTTGAAATACCCAACATAACTATCATATTCAACATGATCACATAGGTTTTGTGTAACTCTAATAGGCATGGTAGCATGTGGACCTCATTATATGTTAAGAGAACACATTGGTGTGTTTTATAGAATATGCTCATAGGGTTCTTTTGAAATAATTGTAGGACATGATAGAATATGTTTTACAACTAAATCACTAAAAAATGCAAGAAATTTATTGAGATAAATAGTGTTGTTATCAGTTAAATATTGTATCTTGTGTCTCAAGATAAATTAATAATCTATTTGTTGAATTTTTTTTCACATCTATGCTAATAAAAATAAGCACTGATATTGAACCCATTAGGTTTTTCCTTTGTAATATCAATCTCCATTGGTGGAGGAAGAGATATGATATTGCATTTAAGTATATTTTGTAATATCTTATTAGGAGATTCTAATACTTGTGCAAATTTCTTATGTTGAAAAGTATAAAGAAGAAGTTTATTAGTAGATATTAAATATGTATTAGAATTATTATTGATAGGATTAGTATGTAATTGTATTATTATAACAATCCCTTAATCCTTAAGCCTCCAAATATTTTTTGTAATAGTTCACAATTATTTGTTCCATGTCTAATTATTCTATTGTAACTACAATATAATTTTTTTTTTTGATGTGATAAATGAGATAAATATTGGTATCTAATGGAATTAAAAATGATAAACTATTGTCAAGTAAAATTTTCAATATAACACTTAATTTATTATTTACGCTAGTTAGTTGTAATTTTGCATATTGGTCTGTGGAAGGTCTTATTCCATGAATTCGATGTTTTTTACTGAATTTTGGATAGACAATATGTGTGTGTGTGTGTGTGTATTTGATAAATAATATAATGTATAATGTCACTTGTGATGGATTTATACTATATTTTCATAAAATGTTGTCTCAATAGAGTAATTATTTTGAGATATTTGCATCATGAACTGATATTGAAATAAGCATTTACATTTACATATTCATGGTTATTTTGAAGAGGTTCCTTCCCTTTATCTAAATTTTATTTCACATGAAGGATACCTCCTAATTTATAAATACTCTACATATTTAAATCATATTGATACTTTCCTAGGCCTATAGGTGTAAATTTTATATGAGACAGATAATCATCAATGTTCATGGGAATTCCATTATCATTATCATCACTATAAAATCATGATCTTATTTATTAAACAATAAAGGAATATGTAGTATCTTTTTATTTTATGATTTAGACATGTGGGGATTCTTTTATTATTTATTGATTAAGTATTATCTTTTGATATGACTAATTTTCATTATATTTTCTTTATTCTCCAACTTTATATGTATGTATTGTTGACCAGTTTTGACCCCCAAGGTCAAAATGTCAACCCATATAGGCAAAAACTTTCTTGTCATGTCTTATCAACCTTGTTCATAGATTTTTCATATACTATGTGCAATCATAATAGCCTTTATAAATCATTATTAGCAAATATTAAGGTTTATTTGGATAAATTAGGTAATACTTTATATTTGGTTGTACTAGCCTAAACATATCATGGAGTGATAAAACTTGGTCAAGTGTTGTCATAGGTCCTTAGGTGTCCCTTTTTTGTAGTATTTTCAATGATGTAATGGTGATGTCATAGAGGTGTCCTAGTGAGTAGATGAATTGCTTTTATATCCTAAGTGACAATGACAAAGTGTGCAATATGCTTGTCCTAGTTTACTTAAAGGAGGCTTAGTTGATATTCAATTTTGGCATAGTTAGATTTGTTTAAGATGAGTATGGTGATTTTAGCATGAGAAAAGGGTCCTATCATAATTAAAGAGTGATTTTAATGCTTGTGTATATGAGGGGATTTCATCTGGTTGATCATTATTTTTATCTAGACATTTTGGGTCTAGTGGTAGAAAATTTGAGTAGGTAGTTTGATGACATCAACATTGCCACATGTGGATGAGTTAGGGGGAGTTGGTCATATAGTTGTGATTATATTAGTCCCTAGATGCTATGCACTAAATCTTAGGTCATGCATCTAAGCTTAGTCAAAAATATGTGGGTACAAATTTGGGTTCTTAGGCATTTTGACAAGTATTTTCTATGTTCAAATAAAGTCAAGTAAGCATGTTGGTGATGTCAACATTCACACGTATGAAAGTTTCAGGAGGAAATGGTCATATGTGTTTATTAAGTATTGTGTCTAGTTTTTATGTTCTAAATATTAGGTTATGTACCTAAACACATTAAAAGATATGCAAGTGTAAAGTTGGGATCCCAGACAGTTTGACATTATTTTACCATACTTAGCCAAATTTGTATGAAGCAAGAAAGAGAGAATTAATTAGTTTGGTGATGGAATATCTCATACATGTGGATGTTTTAGGAGAATATGATCATATGGTTTTGTTTAATTTTGAGCCTAGTTATTTTATGCTAAATTTTAGATCATCTACCGAAGTGCATCAAAAGGTATGCATGTTCAAAGTTGGCCTTCTAGACAAGTTTTTTGCATAGTTGGCTTTGTGGTAGAAAAGTCTGAGTGAGCACTTTTATGGAGTTATATCTCACATATGTGAAGTATTAAGGAGTAGTTTTCCACATGGTTGGATTATCCTATATGAGGAGATCATATGTTCAAAATTTGAGAACATGCGAGTGATCAAGGTAAAATTTATTAAGGTTCAAATTTGGCTTCTCAGATAAATTGTAAAGGTTCCCATACTTAGTCTATTTTTCATGAAGATAATGATTAGGACCAAATGAAGATCTAATGGCTCAAGGGTGATGGTATAATTTTGATCTAACGATGCATATTAAGTGAGATGGTAATAAGTGCATGATGTTTAATAGTATAGTTGCTCGAAAGGCATGTGAGGGTACCAAGTTTCATGATCATGGGGGTCTTGAGCAAGATCAAATAGAGAGCACTATAAGATAAAGACCTGACTGATTCACAAAGATCGATAGAGCACATTGAGTCAAAGTTTCTAGATTGCACAAGATGAGATCAACATGTTCAAGGTTTAACATTTGGGAATTGGTTCACTATGCATTAAAGCTTAAAAAAGATCAATGGCGCATGTTTAATATGAGTAGTGAGGACACGAGATGCAAGCATAGTGTTCAAAGTTTAATTGTGATTGTTGGCATTTGAATATTTTAATTTATCAAAATAAATACTAGTGTGTAGTTTTTGATCCATATCATTCGATCCAGGATGAATTTGACCATGCATTGAAAAGATAATTTTTAAAGGACTCCAAGGAGCATCTAAAAATATGAATTTTAAGGTCTAATAGTGTGTAAATTCAAATTTATGATGGTCCAAAGTTGACTATGTGTTTGGCTGTATTCTCCAAGTGACCTGAGAAGGATGTTTGAGCTTATTTTGATGTTATTTCAACATCTCATGCTAAATTAGCTATTGGATCATGTTTTAGAATCCATAAGGATGCTATGTGTACATTATGAAGGTTTTAATAATCATATGCAATATGAAATAATATTTATAAGTTGACTATGTATTCATTCATGGTGATTGTCTGCACAGAATGTTGTTTGAGCAATTTATGCTTAACCAAAAGGGTAATGTGATGGATATGGTCACTTAAGGAGGACATATAGAACATGTGGCATGGGTTCATGAGTTGGAAAGTGTTATTTTATTCTTAGTTTTCTCAAAGAAGTGTCAAAGAGGTGAATGTGTCATCATAGGACCTAAAAGTGACTTAGGCCTATTTTGAAAGTGGATTGTGCTTAAGTATGACCCATGTGAGATGCCTTAAGGGTGAAGGCATGTATTATGGTTCAAAAGGAAATATTTTGATCTTGTTAATTCATAATTACTCTATAAATGGTGAAACCAAATGTGTTAGTTTCTAGACTTGTTGAGAGAGGCTTTTGGAAGACTTGTAAGACAAGTGTAAGGTGTATGTGAGAGTTTTGGAGTGAAGGATATGTTAAGAGGTAAGTCTAAGTGTACATATGAGGACATGTTGAGTGAAGAAGGAGAGAGAATGTGGTATGCCTATGTGAGAGACCTGTTTGAGATAGAAAGAGATTTTGTGTAGCAGTTATATAAATAAAGATCCATCATTAAGTGTTTAAGACATTAGCACTAAGGTGGAAGTGTTAAAAGGAGGGTCTAAAGGATTTGATCTTCCTTAGGGGTAGTTTCTCCTTGTGAAACATATGTTTCACTAAATTCCATTGGTTAGGAGGATATGATCAGGGTTTTATGGTCTAAAGGACTTGACCAGTATCTTGTTTGTAATTTCTTATAGGATAGTAGTCCATGTATTTCAGACTTGAGAGTGGGTTTTATTCCCCACATGAGGGTTTCACATAAGAACTATGTGTTATGTGTTTGATCTCGTGTATGCATTGAATGAATGAGCTCTTTTGTTAATGTTGCTTGATTAAGTTGATATATAATTATTTAATAGTTTGAAAGGACTATAATTGTAATTGAAATATCTAGACTCACTGATTCACCCCCCTCTTAGTGATTGTAACTCTAATAATTAGTATTATATTAGGTCCTTTCGTTAAGGATTAATAGATTGAAGATGATCTAAGGTACAATATGGGTAGTCATTAAGGAGGTTTATCTACTAAGAAAGCATCGATGTTCAATGGATCCAATTATGATTTTTGGAGTACAAGGATGAGGACATACATTATGTCCCTAGGGTCTGATGTATGGAAATATATTTTGGATGGTTATGTTTCTCCTACTACTCCTCCATCTAGTTCTATAGATAAGAAGTTATTTGAGAATAATTACAAGGAAATGAATGCTATCACTTATGGTCTTTCAAAGACTAAATACACCAATGTAATCCATTGTAAATTTGCTAAAGAGATATGGGAAAATATGTAAATCATTTATGAAGGATATTCAAAGGTTAAGCTTGCTAAGTCATAGACTCACAAAAGGTAATTTAAAAGTCTCAATATGAATAAAGAAGATTTTGTGGCATTTTTTTTGTAGAGAGTTGATGAGATTGCAAATATCATTAGAGTAATTGGAGAGAACCTTGAATAACCTATTGTAGTTCAAAATATATTAAGGTTTCTATCCCTCAAGTTTGACCCAAAGGTATATGATATAGAAGAAATTCATGATCTTACTCAGTTAAAGATGGCTCAATTACATGGCACTCTTACTGCCTATGAGATGAGGAAGATTGATGATATACCACCAAAGAAGGAAGCATAATTCAAGATAGAGATGAAGCCAAAAAAGAAGTTCAAAGGTAGAAACCCTAAAGAGGATGACATTTTTGATATAGACGAGGATAAACTAATTGCTTTGATTTCAAGGAAATTGAGAATAGGTTCAGGGAAGTATAAAGGTAAACTACCCCTTAAATGCTTCAATTATGGTGAGATAAGACATTTTACTAATAAGTGGCCTCATAATTATAAGAAGGATGATGATGAAGAACATGATGAAGGTCATAATGATGGAAAAATATCATTCAAGTCTGATAAAAGCAAAAAGAGATTCAGAGGGTTTGGTAACAATAAGTAGTTTAAGGATAAGAAGAGTCTCTACACCAAAGAAGATTGCAGCTCATCAGATGAGAGTAAATTTAGTGATTTAGAATATGATCACGAAGATGATGGTCCTAATAAAGATGAAGATCTATTCATGGTTTTAGAAATATTGTCATTGATGTCAAAGGTCTAACATTATTGGTGATAAAGGCCCCATTACATTTAATGATGTTTGTAATAGTTATATCTTGGATAATGTGTGTCAATATTTATTTAATATTAATGAATATATTTTTGGTTGCATATAAGTTAAAAGAGGGCCCATGGAGAAGTCAAAGAGTCACAGGGTAAAGATAAAAGAAGAATGGGATGCATTCTCCCATGAAGAGTCATCTTGGGGAATTCCAAGAGTCACCAAGTGAAGACAAAAGAGGAAGGGCATAATTTCTCATGAAGGGACACTTTTGAGGAATACGAAAAGTCACCAAGATAAAGACAAAAGAGGAAAGGATGCTTTTGCTTATGAAGGGTCACCATATGAATTTTCAAATTCAAGGATATGAAGGGTCATGTAAGTTTGGCACCATTTTACATGAGGATTGAAGGGTCACAAAGGGTGAAGGCCAAAAGTCATTTGGAAAGTTATAAATAAAGGCTTGAGAAGCCATTTGTAAGATGGGAGACAAAGTATGATTTGTAATTGTTATAACTAGCTTATAAAAGTAGAGGAGAGAGAGAGGAAAGAGATATTGTAATGAACTGTCACTTGTTGAGATAGAAACATTGAGAGATAGTTGTGTGGTATACACAAAAGGGGTTAGTGCTCTTATGGGTTAGTGCTCATGAATAGTTGTTGTGTTGGTGTTCAACAAAGGGGTTGGTGTTCTTGTGGGTTGGTGATCACAAATAGTTGTTGTGTTGGTGCTTAGCAAAGGGGTTGGTGCTCCTGCAAGTTGGTGTCCATTCATATACTTGAGATTATTCTTCATGGTTTTTCTCACATTGGGTTTCCATATTAAATCTGGTGTCTCTCTCTATCTTGTATGATGTTTATTATTTTAGTTTTGTTACATATCTTGAATGCATGGTTAAGTGGAATTTGATTAAGTTAAATTTTATAAGATTTATGATATACTGATTCACCCCCCCCTCTCAATATATCCCATGCTTAACAATTGGTATCAGAGCAAATTCCTTTTGAAAAAGTTTTACAGCTTGAAGGAAGATCAGGAAAACATGATGGTTGGATCACATGAAGGATTTTCTACAAATAAGACACCTTTGTTTGATGGGATGAATTATGTTTTTTGGAGCATAAGAATGAAGACTTATTTGATGGCCCTTGGATTCAACATATGGCAAGCAGTGGTGGAGGAATATGAAGAGCCACAACACTTGTAATTACTCTAGTAGAAAATAAGGCAAGTGAAAATAATGCTAAAGCTTTAAATGTTATTTTATGTGGTTTATGTGAATCTAAATTTGTTAAAGTTATGAAATGTAAATCTACTCATGAAACTTGGGTAAAACTTGAGAATATTTACAAAGGTGATTGAAAGGTTTAGCAAGCTAAGCTTTAGACTTTTAGAAGATAGTTAGAGAGTTTGAAGATGGAAGAAGAAGAAGATATAGCAAGTTATCTTTTATCAGTTGATCAAATAGTAAATTAGATTCAAGCTCTTGGAGAAAATATAGATGAGTCAATGGTGGTACAAAAGGTTTTGAGATCTCTACCAATGATATATGATGTAAATATTTTGGAAATTGAGGAGATGAAGAATTTATCCAAGCTAAAGATGGATGAGCTTCATGGTATTCTCATGACATATGAGATGTGAACTGAACAAGATAAACCCTCAAAAAGAGAAGTAGATTTCAAGACATCAAAGAAAGAGAAAGCTAAGATTCAAGAATCAAGTGATAGTTCTAGTGATGATGAAGATGACAATGGAGCTCTTTTCATTTGTAATCCAAAAAGGGGAACAGGTAAATATCAAGGAAAATTACCTTTTAAATGTTTTAATTGTAGAAAGATTGGACATTTTTAAGCTAAATTCCCATATAAGGGTAATGATGATAATGAAGAATTAAAGTCTACATACAAGAAGAATTTCAAAGGTAAATTCAAAAAGGGATTTGAGAAGAAACCTGTATTCTAAATATCCTAGCTCAACCGAAGATAGTGGAGCTAGTGATTCAAAAGAAGAAGAGATTTTATTCATGGCCATACATGAAAATGCCTCTATAATTAAAATTAAATATGATCAAGAAGAAGAGGATGAATTCAAAGTGAATCTAGAAGGATAACTCATTTGTGCCTTAAAATATTTAGAAGTTGTTGAGAAGAAGAATCGAATATTAAAGTGCCAGATTGAAAAAAATGAAAAGGAGTCAAAGGAAATAATTGATGATCTAACAGCACACTTTGAAGAATCCAAGAAGAATGAAGAAGGTCTAACAACATAGTTTCAAAAATTAAGAAAATAATTTGAAAGGTATGTTAAGAAAATTGCCTCTTTAAAAGAAGATATTGAAAAATCAGTCAATGATAAAGTAGTTAGTGATTCAAAATTTGAGGATAGCACTAACATATTGAATAAGATATTAGAAATCCAAAAGGTAAATTCAAATAAGATAGGTATCAGATTTGAAAAGAAAAAGAGCTATGTTGAAGCTCTTACAAAAGAGGAAACAAAAAGGGAAGAAGTGAAGAATACATAGGACATGTCAAACAAAGAAGGCTGGAGGGAACAAAGCTACAAAAGGCAACCAGGTCAGAGATACAAAGATAGGTCTTATTTTTATGGTTACTATTTTTATTATAATGGATATGGTCACAAGAAATTAGAATGTAGAAAAAGAGCTAATAGTTTCAAAAATAAGGAGAAGGAAAGTCATGTAGAGTCAAGCAGAAGCTACAACTCTTTTGCTCTTCTATCAAGCTTTGAAGAAGAGGCCATAATATGTTACAAGTGTAACAACTTCAGATACATAGCTTGATATTGTAGAAGTGTGTTCAAGTCAGTCAAGAAGGACCAGAGTTTCAAGGATCCATTCATTAAGAAGAAGGTTCAGACATGTTCATGGTAGAAGAAACAACCTAAATATTCTATGTTGGTACATACAGCTTTACATGCAAGAAATGAAGATCAACCATGGTTCATTGATAGTGGATGTTTGAGGAATATGATAGGAGATAAGAGTAAGTTCATAACTCTAAAGAATATCAAAGGTGGCACAGTGAAATTTAGAAATAAAACCACATCCAAGAGAGCTGAAAAAGGTACTTTGAGTTTGGATAATGGTTGAACCAAGATTAAGAATGTTTTGTATATAAAAGGTCTTAAGCATAATCTATTGAGTGTAAGTCAAATATGTGATTAGGGATACACATTAAAGTTTTATGTAGGAGGTTGTGAGATTAGAAGAAAAGATTAAAATGAGTTGATTGCAGATGCTCAAAGGATAGAAAAAAATTTATATGTATTATCAGATATCTTCTCAAAGGCACAACCAAAGGAAACATTCAAAGATCTACAAGAGGATTTGGGAGTAATTTCTTTTACTTCCTACCATTGAAGTTTAACATCTGTTGAGGGGGAGCTAAGTGTTAGCTCTAGGTAGGCCCTTTGCCATTGGTGTCAAAGGGGGAGAATAATAGGTACAGGTACAGGTTTAAAAATAGGTACAAGGAATAGGTAAAGGTTACTACAATAAGGGGGAGTTACTATATGTTTTTCAGATGATAGTATGTGCAAGTTTCAGGATGTGATAGTTTTAGGATTGAGGTTGCCATCAATGACAAAGGGGGAGATTTTTGGAAATATTGTCATTGATGTCAAAGGTCTAGCATTATTGGTGATAAAGGCCCCATTGCATTTAATGATGTTTGTAATAGTTATATCTTGGCTAATGTGTGTTAATATTTATTTAATATTAATGAATATATTTTTGGTTACATATAAGTCAAAGAAGGCCCAAGAAGTCAAAGAGTCATGGGGTAAAGACAAAATAAGAATGGGGTGCATTTTCCCATAAAGAGTCATCTTGGGGAATTCTAAGAGTCACCAAGTGAAGACAAAAGAGGAAGGGCACAATTTCTCATGAAAGGACACTTTAAGGAATACAAAAAGTCACCAAGATACAGACAAAAAAGGAAAATATGATTTTGGTTATGAAGGGTCACCATATGACTTTTCAAATACAAGGATACTAAGGGTCATACAATTTTGGTGCCATTTTCCATGAGGATTGAAGGGTCACAAAGGGTGAAGGCCAAAGGTCATTTGGAAAACTATAAATAAAGGATTGAGAAACCATTTGTAAGATGGGAGATAGAGTATGATTTTTAATTATTATATCTAGCTTAGAAGAGAAGAGGAGAGAGAGAGGAAAGAGATGTTGCAATGAACTATCATTTGTTGAGATAGTAACATTGAGAGATAGTTGTGTGGTATACACAAAAGGGGTTGGTGTTGCCTATGGGTTGGTGTTCAACAAAGGGGTTGGTGCTCTTATGGGTTGGTGCTCATGAATAGTTGTTGTGTTGGTGCTCAGCAAAGAGGTTGGTGTTATTGTGGGTTGGTGCTCATGAATAGTTGTTGTGTTGATGTTTAGCAAAGGGGTTGGTGCTCCTAAGGGCTAGTGCTCACAAATAGTTGTTGTGTTGGTGCTCAATAAAGGGGTTGTGTTCCTGCAAGTTGTTTCTTATGAATATTATAGTTTGAGTTGGTTATCATTCATATACTTGAGATTATTCTTCATGGTTTTTCCCACATTGGGTTTCCACGTTAAATCTGGTGTCTCTCTCTATCTTGTGTGGTGTTTATTATTTTAGTTTTATTGCATATCTTGAATGTATGGTTAAGTGGAATTTGATTAAGTGAAAGTTTATAAGATTTATGATATAATGATTCACCACCTCCCTCTCAGTATATCCCATGCTTAACACATGGATGAGGAAGGTAGTTGCTCACATCAAAAGGAGTCTACTTGGTATGATTCAGATGATGATGAAGATGAGGTAGACTATGACACTGCATTGACAAATGCTCATGAAGAATTGAAGATTGAGAAGAAGATGAAATCTAAACTCAAGGATTTTGAGGATAAATTTAGTGTGTTTGAGTCAATAATGAATAAAGACACCAAAGAGAATGAATAAATAGTCAAACATCTTAGTTTTTAATTGTAATTCCTATCTGCAAGCCTGAAAGCAAAAGAAGAAGAATACTCAAGGTATGCTTCTAAGATTGTGTCTTTGAAATATGAGTTAGAGAAGTTTACAAGCAAGGTGAAATCATTTTTCAAGTTTGATAAAATTTATAATGATCTAGATGATCTCCTAAAGAGTCAAAAATCATCTATTGATAGATCTAGATTGGGTTTTAATGAAGAACCCAAAGTTTATTCTCAAGTTAACATGAATGTCAATGAGAGAAAGGTAGATCAGCCTTTGAAGACAAATCATCAGATAAGGAATGAAAGAATTAGAAAAATAAAGTCAAATCAGATTAGACAACCAAATGCCATAAGGTATGCAAGATTCAATTGTTATTATTACACATGTAACCAATTTGGTCATAGGGATATAAAATGTAAGAGACCTATTAGAAATGAATTTTCATGGAACTATGATGGGGGTCATTAGTTAAAAAGTGGAATCAAGGTTGAGTTCTTCAGCTATCATGATGTGGGACACTTTGTAAAACATTATCTAAACAAGGTAAGACAAGCTAAGTTTCCATCAAGGAGTATGGTTTGCTATAACTATGAACTAAGAGGACACATTGCTAGATTCTATAAGCAAAGACCATTAAGTCAAAATAAGTTCAATCAGGCTCCAAGAGTGCAAGGAAAAAGGAAAGTTAGCTTATGGAAACCAAAGGTGAGTCATGATGTGTTTTTTGGTCCAAGTAATCTATTTGCTATGGTGGATAATGCTACAAAAGGATAAGAGTGTCAAGGGCTCTCATTGTCTACTCATATTGAGAATGAAGAGACCAAGCTCAAGGAAAAGACCAAGGTACTAGTTGAAGCTAGTTCTGAGGTAAGTATGGATCCAAGTGAACATCCTACTATTGCTGAGTAAGTTTTATTCAAAGAACATCAATTATCAGTGCCTAGTGATGAGATTTAGAACTACAAGGTTGATTCCTCAAATGAAAATGTATGTCAAGATTCCATAGTTGTTCCATGTGTTGTCAATTCTATCTTAGAAGAGGAGAGTGTTTTAGAAAAGTAATTAGTTGTCATAGTTTGGACTACAAGAAGAAAAAAATCAAGAAATATTGTAACTAAAAGAGGATTTTATTGGTTACTGAGGAGATGTGGGCCACTCCTAGCTTTACTTTGTTTTATAGCATTGTGATGCAAAGGATGTCTCTATCTATGTTTCTTAAGAGACTCCTTTTAGTGGAGAAACAAGTGTTGTTGTGGTGTTATTCAGATGGTTATATAAAGCTAGATATGAGTGTTCTCAATTGGAGTAGATATGTCCAGGTCAAAGAGATGTTGTGGTGATGTTAGAATGATGTCATAATTGTGTATGGTTAGTCTACAGGGTCAAATTGAAGGTTTTCAAGTGGCAAAAGAAGATTTGTGATTTTTAAAGATGATATTTTTTCATAGAAAGGTTTTTTGACCTTATTATATCATTCTTCAAGTGGTTTTGTGGTCTAAAGGTATATTGAAGTCAAATTGGAGATTTTTGTTTACTCTCAAGTTTCCTAGTTTGTGCTTAAGAGTATGGAGGTCCTAAAATGGGTTATAAGATGTATGCATTCCCAAAGATGTGGATGATAAAATCTTGGTTTAGAAGAGTGTAATGGTTATCTCTAGGTGTAAAATAAGTATTAGAGGTGTACATTGACCAGAAGGAAGTTTGTTGACTTTGCTTATTTTAAGATCTTAGGGTTTTGAGCTCTACTATAAAAATGGTCTACCTTATGAGTTTAGATCTAAGGCTTATTAACATGTTGAATGGTACAAATGGGTGTTCAAATCAAGCTTCATAGAGATTTGAAAGTCTGTGGTTCTCAAGTTATTCAAGTTTTTGTTAAAATGGGGGCTTAATTGGGTAGTAGGTTTGTGAAGGAAGTATGTTAAAGAGGATGAGATAAGTAATGAAAATTGGTGTGTTTTAGGGGGAATATTATATTGTTATAGATATGAGGTTTTAGGTCCTAAAGATGTGTCTATTGAAAGTTATGGGCTCTACAAGTTCTAGGTAGGGCTACAAAGAGACTAGACATGCCTTATAAGAAGAAGAGTGTTTTTTGTTTAGTTTCTTCAAAATATCAAGATATTTATGTTTTAAGGAGATTTCTCAAGTTGTTTTAGAGCATTTTTTTATTTTTGGTGAGTGGCATCAAGTTCTGCTGGTGGTCCCTGAGGTGGCTTGAGAGCAGAGGCTAGTAAGTCTATATGGGGGTTCTTCATGGTGTATATAGTTTTAAATATGCTCAAAGAAGTGGAATAGATAAATGATATTAGGGTGAGTATCTTTTAGATGTTTCTTGGTGAGTTATCTCAGTTTTAGTGTTTTTATGTGTTCTTTTTGCATTGGTTATAGTGCTTGGTTGAAGAGAGTGTTGGCATGGAGCAAGAGGAAGTTGTCAAGGTAAGAAAAGGAAAGATCAAGGTAAGGGGGAGTTTGTAATATCTTTCTAATATGGTATAATCATATTGGTAGTCTTTTAAATTCCTTAGTATCAGTTGGTGCCCACTTTGTCATTGTGTCAAAGGGGGAGAAAGTTCTTATTATATGAGTGCTTGAAGAGAGAGAAGGAAGGTGAGATGTATGATGTATGTTGACATCAATGATAAATATGGATATTGTTGGAGTATTTTCAATGATGTCATGATGATGTTATGGAGGTGTCATAGTGAGTGGATGAAGTGTTTTGATAACCTAAGTGATAATGATAAAGTGTGCAATGTGTTTATCCTAATGTGCTTAAAGGAGGCTTGGTTGATCTTTAGTTTTGGCATAGTTAGAGATGTTTAGGATGAGTATGGTGTTTTGATCATGAGAAAAGGGTCATATAAAAATTTAAGAGTGTTTTTAATGTTTGTGTGCATGATTTTATTTCATATGGTTGATCATTGTTTTCATCTAGACATTTTGGGTCTAGTGGCAAAAAAATTGAGTAAGCAGTTTGATGACATCAGTATTGCCACATATGGATGAGTTAGGGGGAGTTAGTCATATGGTTGTGATCACATTAGTCCTTAGTTACTATGCACTAAATCTTAGGGCATGCATCTAATCGTAGTCAAATATATGTGGGTGCAAAGTTGGGTTCTCAGGCATTTTAACAAGTATTTTCTATGTTCAAATAGAGCTAAGTAAGCATGTTGATGATGTTAGCATTCACACACATGAAGGTTTTAGGAGTAAATGGTCATATGGATTTGTTAAATATTATGCCTATTTATTATGCACTAATGGTCATCCACCTAAACACATCAAAAGATATTCAAGTGCAAAGTTGGGTTCCTAGGCAGTTTGACATTGTTTTCCCATACTTGGCCAAATTTACATGAAGCAATAAAGAGCCAAGTAAGCAATTTGGTGATGGAATATATCACATATGTGGGAGTTTAAAGAGAATATGATCATATGGGTTTATTTAATTTTGAGCTTATTTGTTTTTTGATAAATTTCAAATCATGATCTAAAGCACATCAAAAGATATGCATGCTCAAAGTTGGCCTTCCAAACAAGTTTTTGACATAGTTGGCTTTGTGGCAGAAAAATTTGAGTGAGAATTTTTATGGTGTTATATCTCTCACATGCAAAGTCTTTAGGATTATTTTGACACATGGTTGGATTATCCTATGTGAGGAGATCATATGGTCAAAATTTGAGAACATGCAAGTGAGAAAGGTAAAAGTTATTAAGGTTCAAAGTTGGCTTCTCAAACATATTACAAAGGTTCCCATAGTCTATTTTGAACAAAGATAAAGATCAGGACCAAATGAAGATCTAATGGCCCATGGGTGATCGTAAAATTTTGATCTAACAATGCATGTTGAATGAGATGGTAATAAGTACACAACATTTAATAGTATAAGTGCTTAGAAGCCACATGAGGGTGTCAAATGTCATTATCATGGGGGTTTTAAGCAAGATCAAAAAATGAGCACTCTAAGATAAAGACCTACTTGATCCTTAGAGATCAACAAAGCGCATTGATTCAAAGTTTCTAGATTACACAAGATGAAGTCAACATTTTCAAGGTTTAACATTTGGGCATTAGTGCACTATGAATTAAAGTTCAAAAAATATCAACAGTGTGTTTAATCTGAGCAATGAGGACATAAGATGAAAGCATAGTGTTCAGAGTTTAACTATGACTGTTGGCATTTGAATATTTGAATTTTACAAAGAAATGACTAGTTTTAGGTTTCTGAGGCATATCATTCAATCTAGGACAAATTTAACCATGCAGTAAAAAGTGAATTTTTAGAGGACTCCAAGGTGCATCTGGAAATATGAATTTGAAGGTATACTAGTGTGTACAATTATATTTATGAAGGTCCAAAGTTGACTATGTGTTTGACTGTGTTATGCAAGTGACTCGAGAAGGATGTTCAAGATTATTTTAATGTTATTTCAATATCTCATGCTAAATTAACTATTGGATCATGTTGTAGACTCTATAAGGATGATTTGTGTGCATTATGAATGTTTGACTGAGTTGTATGCAGTATGAACAAAGGTTTAGAAGTTGATTGTGTATTCAATGATGGTGATTATGTGCACAAAATGTTGTTTGAGCAATTTGTACTTAAGCAAAAGGGTCCTGTGATGGATATGGGCACTTAAGGAGGACCTATAGATCATGTGTCATGAGTTGTAAAGCATTCTTAGTTTTCTTGGAGAAGCATCAAAGATGCTTAATGGGTCATCATAGGACCTAAAAGTGACTTAGGCCTATTTTGAAAGTGGATTATGCTTAAGTGTGACCCATGTGAGATGCCTTAAGGGTGAAGTCATGTATTGTGGCTGACAAGGAAATATGTGATCTTGTTAATTCATGATTGCTTTATAAATTGTAAAACCAAATATGTTGGTTTCTAGACTTGTTGAGAGAGGCTTGTGGAAGACTTGTAAGACAAGTTCAAGGTGTATGTGAGAGTTGTGGAGCGAAGGAGAGGTAGAGTGCCCAGTTGATGAATTGATGAGTAGAGTAGATTGATGACTATATGTATGACTTGTAGGTCATATTTTTGATGTTAGAGAAGTGCTCTTATAGTTTGAGGATATATGAAGAGGTGTAAGTGTGCATATGAGGATAAGTTGAGTGAACAAGGAGAGAGATTGTGGCACGCCTATGTGAGAGGCATGTTTGAGATAGAAAAAGAGTTTATGCAGGGGTTATATAAATAGGGATCCATAATTAGGTGTTAAAGACATCATTAATAAGGTAGAAGTGTTCAAAGCAAGTCTAAAGGAGTTGATCTTCCTTAGGGGTAGTTGCTCCTTGTGAAAAAGGGGTTTCACTAAATGCCTTTGGTCAAGAGGATATGATCAAGGTTTGCTAATCTAAAGGACTTAACCAGTCTCTTATTTATAATTTATTATAGGATAGTAGTCAATGTGTTACAGAATTGAGAGTGGGTTTTATTTCCCATGAGGGTTTCCCATAGGAACTATGTGTTATGTGTTTGATCTTATATATGCATTGAATGAACAAGCTCTCTTGTTAATGTTGCTCGATCAAGTTGATATGTGATAATTGCTTAATAGTTTGAAAGGACTACAATTATAATTAAAATATCTAGGCTGATTGATTCACCCCCTCTCAGTGATTGTACCTTTAACACCCTTCAATTCATTTCATGCCTTAATCACCTTGTATAAATGTTTCATGCATGTTTGGAAAGGTTGAGGTTCTTTTATGGACTTTAAGGTAAAGTTTTATGAAGGAAAATGTGATTTTTACTAACTCTAATGTGTGTCAAAGTTCACAAATTACCAATATATATATAAAACTCTTTCCAAGGTCCTTGGAGTACTTACATAACAGCCATATATGTTAGTAAGTTAGAAAGAGGTTAGAATCTTGAATTTCAACACTTAGAATGGAGATCAAGGCACTTATACAGACTTATTGAACTTATTTTTAGGTGGAAAAAGTTTAGGGGTGTCTCTTAGGATTAAACAGTTATATTCATGCTTAGGGTGAAGTTTTAGGTTCCAAAAATGCAAAAAACTCTCTCTCCTCCATCGCTCCCTTCACAAGCTCACAAAGGTTAAATTCAAGAGGATGGTACAAGTCATATAGTTGGAGTCAGATCATGATATTTTGACCATAGTTTGTGAAACTTATGGAATCTCAATTAGTGGCATTGGTTTTTTTATTGATATCTTTATCTTTATGAATAATCATTAAGGAGCTAAGATGCTTTTTTGAGTTTCAAATCCCCAAAGGCTCAATTTTGGGCACTATTTCTTTCAATAATGAACTCATTGAAGCATGAGAATAATTAATATGTATACTTATAGGTCCATAAATTCATTTAACACCTTAATCCACTAGGTTTGCATGTGTGGGGAGCTTTTGGCAAGAAAAGCTACTCTTTTGCATAGTTTGCAGAGTTGATTGTCATAGTTTTTGTTTGTTACACGGTTTTAAATGTTTGAGGGGATAAATGAAGGTTATATATCATGTTATCAATCCACCTTAATCCCTACATATCCATCAATAACTTTCCATGTTAATTTCATCACCATTCTCTCCAAGTAACTCACAATGTTCTCTTATTTTGATGACTGTGAATATGACTCCCTGCATAAGAATGATTTGAAGAGGGTCTAAGTTTAAATTTTTAAAGGAATTTGAGGGTTTTTAATTATTGATAGGTTTTTTTATTAAATGAATGAATGATCTCAAATCTCAAATAATCACGTTTGTACCTTTTCAAAGTCAAATATAGGAATGCAGGTTTGTAGACCTGTAGGTCTAAAATTTAGGTGAAATTCAATAAAATATGTCAATATTTGAGTTTTAAACCTATGTAATAAGGAAATTTAATAAATTTACACTCAATTAAGTATCAATTACTAATGGATAATATGTGGTCTTATGACCCAAGTCAAGAGACATAATAACTAGCTATAGGTAGATAGTTAACTTTTGTATAGTTTGAATGTTTGAATTAGCATGAAGACGTTTAAAATTATACATGTGAAATTTATAGAATGAAATACCTACTCAATTTTAGTTAAACCTAACAATTATATCATAAGGTGATCAATGCATCAAAAGAGTTAAGAATTGGTTTATCAGCCTAGGCATTCATACACAGGCCTGTGTATGAAGGTAATAAGACAAAAGTTGTAAAATGATATGAAGGGAGTAGTAAGCCTATAGAGCAATGGAAATAGTATTAAATAATTTTATTCAATCTCAAACTTTCAATGACATAATTTAATAAGTTCACATTTCAGGGGATTAATATTCTAATCACCAAAATGATCACCTACAGCTATGAATGCACATACATAAGAAGGATTGTTTATGGTTGTTAAAATGTAAGGTCTTGATAATGCCAAAGAGGATTTAAAAACTCTCAAATAGTATCAAAGTATTGACGTTTCTTATTGTTTATATTGAAAACTTTGAAACTCAATTGTAGTCAAACTTCATGACCACCTACAAATTGGTCTAGATAACTTAGGTTGGTTTTAAGTTTTGGAGAATAGGCAGAGTGTACCTAAAGAAGAATTGAATTTTAACTTAGGTGAATGGCCATAGTATGAAACCATTTTAATCCACATAAACTCAAAATTAAATCATAAATAAGATGACTAATAGACTCTTTAAACCCCACCTTCACAAGACAATGAAAGTTACAGGCCTGCCTACCTATCTAAGTGAAGGTTTATTGTTTAAAATGAAAAGAGGAAGTCTAAGGCAAGGAAAATATATTTATAATGGTTTTATATTTATATTATAATCCATTTAATCCTCACATTCATGATAAATGGAAAAAATGTTGAAAACTCTGCTAAGGTCTAAGAAGTTTATAACCAAGAATACAAACCTATATACACAGTCATGTGAAGTAGTTTGATGAAGAATAGTCTATTGAAGGTGGTATAGAGGACCTGAGAAGAGGTTTAAAAGATTAAAGGAAACCATTTATGAGGTTTTAGATCCTATAATGGAGAGAAAATAGGTTCACACAGTCACCTAGGGTCACTAACAAAAGTTTACTTGAGAACCCTAAGTATGGGCAAAAGAAGTTGTAAGAGACGTAATGGAGTAAAATGGTGGAGATGAACATTGTGATAGGTCAAGGTAAGTGTTAAATATCTATAAGGGTCATTTTAAACTCAAATTAAACACCAAAGTAACAATTTCAAACCTATTTTCTTCTTAGACCTCACAAATGCTCAGTCTGCCTAGCTCGAGATGATCCTTCTTGTAATTATTTGTACATTGATTTATGCATGGGACTGAATGGTGTTTTAGATTTTGTATGGGTCCCCTCATTATAATAGTGTTTCATTAGGAGCTATGAAGAGGATATGTTCTTTATGAACAATCTTTAAGAATAAAACAAGCCTAAAACCTTCTGAAACCCTTCCTAGTGACCCGATATGATAAATTAACCTTGAAATGGATTATAATAGATTGTTTAAACCTAAAAATTACATTGGTGACCTTCATATGTCTCATTATCACCAAGTAATGGTAGTGGTTGGCATGAGAAGGTATGGGGGGTGTATGAAATAGGGCTAAATACACAGTTGTAATCTTGTTTGTGAATTTATAGAGTAGGAAATGGATACCAAATAAAGTGAATAGGTAAATTAGGACTTTAAAAAGGTTATAAAACCATCCAAAAACTTAATAAAGTCTCTTAAGATGACATATCAGCTTTTCAAGTTGTCAAGATGGAAAAAAATAGAGCAATGCATGGTTCTGCAAGCTAAAAGGCTTATGTGTAGGCTAGAAAGTACTATAAGAGACATCACTCTCAAGGTAAGAAGTTATTTGATGGTTTTTAATACCTATATATATTATTTAAAATCACCAAAACCTTAAAATTTCTTGCTAAAATCTACAAATGCCTCTCAAGCCTATACAAACACCTATACTAGGGTTTTTAACAATTGCATGGTTAACCCATCTGTACAGGGTCTCATGAGCTAAAAAATGACAATGAGGTTGGTTTTGGAATTATTAAATTTAATAACACACTTCCAATAATTTTTTCATGTGTGGGAGTGATTTTGGGCCAAAACTCGGTTTCTAGGCAAGGAGGCCTAATTGAGGCCTGATTAAGGAGAGAGAATGGTAGAAAAAGGACACTTCCACTCACTCTCAAGTTATAAAATTTGATATGGAGCTATAAAGACATAATAGGACCTCAAATATGTTATCATTTTCCCAATAACCTCCTTCAAATATTCTACACAAGAATGTTTACTCATTTTTAGGGCTACAAGGAATGAGGTCAAATGAGAGTTTTTGGTACAAAAGAAGATCTTGGGGGTAGTTTGAGACTTAAAAATGCATTTTTTTAGGTATGATATGATATATATATATATATATATGTATATATATATATATATATATATATATATATATATATATATATATATAAATAAAATATGTATATGTATGTATTATATGGAGATATAATGCATTGGAGAATATGAAATCATGTTTTGACACTTGTAAGCAAGATTAGCCTAGTGAAACAAATAGGTTTCAAGACACATAAGGAGATGGATGATGATTACCACTGAGATGTCAATTGGGAGAGATTATAAAAATTATGAAAGGTGTCAAGATTAGAGCTAGAATGTAATTCAATATGATCTAATGTTGACAGGTGCCACTTGTCCATTCACAAGCCAAGATGAAGGGAAATTTTGGAGAAGAAGACAAGGTGTCAAGTAATTTTTGAAACTTCCATGCCACTTAGATTAGAAGAGCATATTTAGGGTATCAATAATTATCATTGAGGACCTTATGGGTAATTTTAACACCTATTTCTGGTTTAAACTCTCTTTTATACACTTGTATTTTCCTCTCTCCTACTTCTTTTTCTCTTCTTCTCTCTCTTTTTCTATATATTGATCCTCAACAGGATATGTTTGGATCCTCCACTTAGGTATGGTAAATCCTTGACCATTTTCAAGCCTTTGATCAATGATAAAATTATATTTTACCTCTTCCTTTAACTATTTTCAATGTTTATGCTTAATTACTTGATATTTCTAAGTGATAGTCTTACTCCCTTGGTATGTTTATCCTTTCTTGCATTCATGTTCAATTTGGAATCCTTTTTACAGGTCTCTTGAAGTGTCCAAATGGAGTGTAAAATGTTGAGTGGGTTGTCTTCTTATTAGTGTCATTTCATGACATCTTGACTAGTTCTCCTAATTTAAGCATTCTTCATAACTTTTAGGATAAATAGTGATGCAGAGAGATATATTTAGAGTAGTGTCTTGTGTAGGTTAGTCTCATGTTTGAAGTGAATTTTTAGCTAGTTGGTAGTGGTCCAATTATTTTGGTACATCACCTCCATTAGATTGGGTTTCTCTCTATTTTATTAGCAAGTTGTTAGAGTAGTGAATGAGCCTAAGTGATTCATCAAGGGGAGCTAGCCCTTTAACTTAGAGATTCACCTTACCAATAGGTCACCCACAAACTTGAGGTAATTCCATGTTATTCCAAATTTAGAAGGATTTAAATACCTTCCAAAGGGTATAAATTTGGTTGATAATAGTTTTGGAATGCCCAATGGGACTAAGGGCCAATTTTTTTGAAGGATTCTTGGTGTTATTCTTCTACATATCAACCTTTAGAGGCATTCAAAAAATCAATTGTGACTCTGTGCATAATTAGTTGGTTCTATCAACCTAGACACTTGTTCAAAGTAAGTTCTATCTTTAATTCATTATCTTGATGAGGTTATTATGGCTAAGTTTGAAGTAGATTTCATTTTCATGCAAGTGGATGAGGCATATCAATCCTATAACACTTCTTATTACCCTCAACATAACTTTTATCAACCTCCCTATGATCCTTACATACCCGTCCTATGATCAAACTTCTCAAGATTAAGATTGCCCTATCCAACATAATCACTTCCCAAATTAGTCCATTTCAAGTCTCAAGAAAACTCTCTTGGGATATGAAAGGTACATTATAGGGTTTAATACACAAAGGGAATATGGTCAAGATATTCATAGTCATCTCATTCATAACATGAGAGACTCATTGTAACTAATGAAAGAAGAATGAGCACCTATTGAGAGGAAAAATTGGCAAAGCCTCTCAAGTGAAATGTTGGATGTAAGTGGTCTCATTCAGAAAATAAAAGATATGATAAGATTTCATTAATGAAAACATGTTCAATCCTATCATCCCTCATATGTGCCACTCATTCCTCCCTAAGAATCCATTTCAAGTGAGTTCCAAAGTGTTTCAAGTCCTTCACATACCTCTCAAAATTTTCCTTCTTAGAATTCAATCTAAGATAGAATTCAAAATAAGAATGAGATTGTTATTGAGAAACCTATTGTTGAGAGCCAAGACTCTACTTCTCTTCCTTAATAACCCCCAAGGAGTCTTTCAAAACTCTAAGCTAGAATCTAGTGGTCAAATCATAGAGTAATGAAGGTGAGACAAACATAGATTGAGGATTTGAAGTGAAGGAACAATATGGACATATGTAAGCTCCTCCCATCCCTCCTCAAGAGTCCTCTTTTATCTTATACTACCATTATTATGTTCCTTATCCTTATGAGGCCACAAATCACCTTAAATAAAATCTCTTTAAAGAGAATATACACAATAAAATTGAAGAGTTAGAATTAAAAATGAAGAAAGAGAAAGAGATCCAAGATCAAGAGATTGAAGTCAAAGAAAGCCTTATGCCTATTCAAGCTCTTTTTCCATTCCCTAAAGAACCTCTATTTTTTCCATTTTGGAAACATATCCAATAAGATATCCAAAACAAGAAGGAGGCCTTATTTGAGAAGGTTGAAGATAAATTTGTAGTTGTTAAAGAGCCTCAAGAAGGCTAAGAGAAAGATGGAGTGGTGGTTGAGATGAATGAATCACTTCTAGCCCACATGAACTTAATTTAGCTTCAAGATTTTTTAAAATATCCTTCCATTCCTAAGACCATTAATAAGCCATCCACCATACCTCATACTCCCTCTCCAACTCATGAGTATGTCCATCGCCTTCCCACCATCTTCCTTCTTGAAGAAGAATTTGTACTATGGGAAGCAAATGAAAAATAATTCATAGCTGCAAGTGAGGTATAAGAAGAGTGTGATGAAGATTCTTCATGTTTATGTGATGAGGAATTAAGCATTGGTACTCCCCTTGGTAAAAACAAACACAATTAAGTTTTAAAGGATCATCAAGAATGTGAGTTTGAAGAAGGAGTTCAAGCTGATCAAACTAATACAACAAAGGAAGAAACTTTTGAAGATGTGATTTATATTGTATCCCTTCAAGATGGATTATAATAAAAGGATAAAAACCATTGGCAATAGTACTTATACATATGTAATGAGTTTGAGGATCTTCAAGGGCATATATCTCTTATTGGACAAATTGAAGGTGATGTTAAGGCTATCCTTTTACTTGAAAAATAATGTGATGATCCACATGAGGTCATTCAAGACCAAATACCTCATGTCATGAAATCCCTAGAGGCTAATAATGAAGTTTCTATTATGATCCAAGATATGATTATGTTTGAGATAGGCACAAGTATCAAAAGGCATCATGAGAAGGATCTTGAACCATATGATGAGTTCATCTTCATAGGGGACTAGTTTGATACCACCACTTCACTTGAGAGCATGCCAAGAAGGTTGGCATACAAGAAGAAGATGAAGAAAATAAGAGAAAAAATTAAAAGGTAGCTTGTTTCATGTCATTATTCATCTCATGGAGCACAAGATATCACAAGCTTCCCCTTTGACCTAAGATTAAGAAGAAAAGTTTAGGTTAGTTATACATAGTTAGTTGTTTTCTTGTTATGTTTTGTGTTCCCTAAGTGCTTAGATAACACATGTGTGTTTGTTTCCTTTTATTTGTGTGTGTTGTCCTTATTTTATGTGGTTTAGATGTCAAATCAATTTATTTTATCATGGTTAAGGTCTAGTCTGGTTTGAATCTAAGTTTAAATGACTCCATTTACCAATAGAAGGATAAGGCTACTAGTCTATTTAGCAGAGTAGGCATGCTACCCCCATGAATCACCAATTTGTTGAATAATTTTGACCCCCATGTCAAAATTTTAACCCCTACAAGATAAAAAAATTCTTGTCTTGTCAACCATGTTTATATCTTTTTCATGTACTATGTGGTCTCCAAATAACCTTTCTAAAGCCATTTTATCAAAGATTAAGGTTTATTTGGAGAAATTAAGGTAATAATTTATCTTTATTTGTACTAGCCTAGAGATTTCATGGAGTGATAAAACTTGGTCAAATGGTGTCACAGGTCCTTAGGTGTCTGTTAAAGTCATTTCATGCCTTAATCACCTTGTATAAACATTTCATGCATGTTTGGAAAGGTTAAGGTTCTTTTGTGGACTTTAAAGTATAGTTTTATGAAGGAAAATGTGATTTTTACTAACTCCAATGGGTGTCAAAGTTTAAAAATTCCAAAAATACATACACAAATTTTTCCAAGGTCCTTGGAGTAGTTACATAACTATCATTTATGTTAGCAAGTCAGAAAGAGGTCAAAATCTTGAATTACAATGCTTAGAAGGGAGTTTAAGGCACTTGTACAAACTTCTTGAACTCATTTTTAGGTGAAAATAGTTTAGGTGTGTCTCTTGGACTTCTACAAGTTATATTAATTCTTGGGATGAAGTTTTAGGTTCCATAAATGCAAAAAAATCTCTCTTCCATCATTCCCTAAAAAAGGTAAAATTTAAGAGGATGGTATAGGTTGCACAGGTGGATTCAAAGATAGATATTTTGATTAGAGTTGATGACCTTGATGGAATATCAATTAGCATCATTTTTTGTTTTATTGATCTCCCTAACTTTACAAATAATCACTAAGGAGCTGATGTGCTTTTTTGAGTTTCAAATCCCCACTAGCTTAGTTTTGGGAAATATTTATTCCAATAATAAACTCCTTGAAGCATGAGAACAATTAGGATGGATATTTAGATGTATGTAAATTAATTTTACACCTTCATCCACTAGTTTGGCATGTGTGGGGAACCTTTTGGCAAGAAAAGCTACTCTTTTGCACAATTTGTAGAGTTGACTATCATAGTTTTTAATTGTTCCATGGTTTTCAATGTTTGAGGGGATGAATTAAAGTTATATACCATGTTATCATTCCACCTAAATACCTACATAACCATAAAAAAATCTCCATGTTGATCTCAACACCATTCTTTCCAAGAAACTCACAATGTTATCTTATTTTGATGATTGTGAATATGACTACCTTCATACGAATCATTTGATGAGGGTCTAGGTTTGAATTTTTAAAGGAATTTAAGGTTATGAATTATTTATATGTTTGTTTATTCAAGGAATAAATGATATCATAGGTCAAATAATCATGTTTGCACCTTTTCAAAGTCTAAAACATAGGAATGTAGACATATAGGTCTGCAAACATGTAAGTCTACAAGTTAGATGAAATTCAATGAAATATGTCAATGTTTGAGTTTTAAAAATGTGTATGAATGAAATTAAATAAATTTAAACTTGGATAATTATCAAGGACTGATGGAGAAGATGTGGTCTTAAGACCCAAATCAAGAGACATAATAACTACCTACAGGTAAACAACCAATTCTTGTATAGTTTGAATCCTTGAATTGGCATGAAGACACTTGAAAGTATACATGTGAAATTT
This sequence comes from Torreya grandis, assembly GCA_037957365.1. Classification (NCBI taxonomy): domain Eukaryota; kingdom Viridiplantae; phylum Streptophyta; class Pinopsida; order Cupressales; family Taxaceae; genus Torreya; species Torreya grandis. Next base: position 1,617,997 of record JARHVA010001512.1, read on the forward strand.
TGAGAATTAATGACCTAATCAGTTTGATTTGAACATAAAAATACTCTCATATGGTGATCAATGCATAAGAGTATTTGAGGATTAGTCTATAGGCCTAGGCATTCATACACAAGCTTGTGTATGAAGGTTAGAAGCCAAAAGTTGTAAAATGATATGAAGGGAGTAATAAGATTGTAGAGAAATGGAAAGAGTATTTAAAAAGTTTATTCACTCTCAAAATGTTAATGACATAATTGAGGAAGATCACATTTCAAGGGCTTAATATTCTAATCATTAACATGATCACCTATAACTATGAATGCATAGACATAAGGAGTGTGTATGGTTGTTAAAATAAAAGGTCTTGATAGTGAAAAAGAGGAGTTACACACTATAAAATAGTAAAAAATTATTGATGTTACTTATTGGTTATAATGAAAACTTTGAAACTTAGTTGCATTCAAACTTCATGATCACCTACAATTTAGTCTAGACAACTAAGGTTGGTTTTAAGTTTTAGAGAATAGGTAGAGTGTACCTATAGAAGCATTAGAGTTCAACTTAGGTGAATAGACAAAGTATGGAACAATTTGAATTTATGGAAACTTAAAAGGAGATCATATATAGTATGACTAATAGATTTTGTAAACCCTGCCTTCACAAGACAATGTAAGCTACATACCTCCCTACCTGTCTAAGTGAAGGTTGCTTATTTAAAATTAAAAGAGGACGTCTCAAGTAAGGAAAATATCTATACAATGGTTTCATAGTGATATTATAATCCATTCAATCCTCATATTCATGAGAAAGAGGGAAAATGTTGAAAACTTTGCTCAGGTCTAACAATCTTATAATCGAGAATACAGACCTATATACACAATCATGTGAAGTGGTTTGATGAAGAATAGTCTATTCAAGGAAATATAGAGGACCTAAGAAGAGGTTGAAATTATTAAAGTAAACCATAGATGAGGATTTATATCATACAATAGAGACAAAATAGGTTGACACAGTCACCTAGGGTCACTAATAGAAGTTTAATTGAGAACCCTAGGTATGGGAAAATTAAGTTGTAGGAGACCTAATAGAGGAAAATGATGGAGATGACAATTGGGAGAGGTCAAGGTAAGTGTTAAAGATCTAGATGGGTTATTTGTAACTCATATTAAACACCAAATTAATACTTTCGTACCTATTTTCTTCTAGACCTCACAAATTCTTAGTCTGTCTAGCCCAAGATGATCCGTATTGTACTTGTTTGTACATTGATATTATGTATGTGATTGAATGGTGTTTAGAGGTATTAGAGGGGTTATCTCACTAAAATTTTGTGTAATTAGGAGAGAGAAGGAGGATATTTTATTTATATAAAATACTTAAGATTAAAATAGGCCTAAAACCCTCATAAACCCCTCCTTGTGACCCAATATGATAAATCGGCCTTAAAATGGATTATAATGGATTGTTTCAGCCTTTAAATTACTTTGCTGACCTTCTTATGTCTCATGAACACTTGGGAATGGTAGTGGTTGGCATGAGAAAGTATAGGGGTGTATAGAGCATGTCTAAATACACAATTATAAGCTTGTTTATGAAGGTACAAAGTAGGGATTAGCTTCCAAACCAAGTGCATAAGTTGAGTAGGACTTGAAAAAGGTTATAACACCATCCAAAAACTTATTTAGGTCTCCCAAGGTGACATATAGGCCTAGAAATTACTATAAGAGACCTCAATCTCAAGGTATGAAGTTTTTTTGATGGTGTTTTAGACCTACACAAATCATTTCCAAGCATTAGAACTTGAAATTTTCTTTCCAAAATCTCCAAATGCCTCTCAAGCCTATGCAAGCACCTAGACTAGGATTTTTAACCATTTCATGGTTAACCCATCTGTACAGGGTCTTAGGAGCTTTAAATTAACATGGATGTTGGTTTTGGAATGGGTAAAGTGAATCACATACTTCTAAGAAGTTTCACATGTGTGGGATTGATTTTGGGCCAAAACTTAGTTTCTAGGCAAGGAGACCTAATTGGGACCTAGCTAAGGAGAGAAAATTATAGAAAAAGGACTCTTCCACTCATTCTCATGTCCTAAAATTTATCAAGGAGATTTAAATACATATTGGGTCCTCTTATATGTGATCATTTTCTAAATAAAATCTATACATTCTTCTAAACAAGGAGTTTTACACATTTTCAAGGCTTCAAGGAATGAGGCCAAATGAGAACTTGTGGTGCAAAATGAGATCTTGAGGGCATTTTGAGACTTCAAAATAAGTTTTTTTAGGTTTGATATGATATTTATATGTCTTATATGGAGAGATAATGGATTGAAGAAGATGAACTCATGTTTTGACACTTGTAAGCAAGATTGGCCTAGTGAGACAAAGAGGTTTCAGGACACCTAAGGAGATGGATGATGATTGCCACTGAGATGTTAGTTATGAGAGATTATAAAACTAATTAAAGGTGTCAATATTAGATATGGAATGAAATTCAACATAATCTGATGTTTAAAAGTTTCACTTTTCCATTCACGAGCCAAGCCAAAAGGTAGTTTTGGAGAAGAAAATAAGGTGTCGAGTAAGGTTTGAAACTTACACATCACTTGGAGTAGAAGAGAATATTTATGGGATAAATACTTGTCCTTGAGGACCTGATGGGTTAGTTTTATACCTATTTCCTATTGTAACTCTAATTAGACACTTGTCTTTTCCTCTCTCCTATGTTCTTCTCTCTTCTTCTCTCTCTTTTTCTATATATTAAGCCTGGATAGGCTATGTTTATATCCTCCACCTGGGTATGGTGAATCCATTCCCATTTTAAATCCTTTGCTCAATGATAACATTTTATTTTACCTCCTCCTTTGACTAGTTTTAATGTGTATGCTTAATTATTTGATCTTACTAAGTGATAGTCTTGCTTCCTTGGCATGTTTGTCTTTTCTTGCATTCATGTTTAGTTTGGAATCATTTTTTATGTATCTTTAAGTATACAAATAGAGTGTGAAAGGTTGAGTCATTTTTATTCTCATTAATGTCATTTCATGACCTCTTAACTAGTCCTTCTAGTCCAAGAATTCTTCATAACCTTCATGAGAAATATTTATGTAGAGAGGAAGATTTGGAGTAGTTTGTTGTGTACATTAGTATCATGTTTTAAGTGTATTTTTAGTTGTTTGGTAGTGGTCCAATTATTTTTGTACACCACCTCCATTATAGTAGGTTTCTCTCTTTTTTCCTAACAATTTGTTAGAGTAGTGAATGAGCCTAAGTGATTCATTATGGGAAGCTATCCCTTTAACCTAGAGATTAACCTCACCAATAGGTCACCCAAAACCTTGAGGTGATTCCATGTTATTACAAATTTGTATGGATTTAACTACCTTCTAAAGGGTGAAAATTTGGTTGATAACATGCATTTGTTTTACTAGTATGACCTGTAATGGAGGTATTATGGAGTGAGGAACATCAATTGTAGTATACATCCATCACTAGGTTAAAATACTTTGTAATACTAGAAAGGTTTATTATCTACATGACATGTATAAAAACACACCTCATGTATAAATTTTAAGCATCCATGTAGTGTGCATGGTAAAACTTCCATAAGATGAATCCAAGGTCTACCTAAGAGTAAGTTATAATACAAATGATTTGGCATTACTTGATAAATAATAGTTAACATTTTGGGCCCCACTGTCACATCCAAAGTAATTTTTCATAGCACTTGATGAGGTACATTATCAAAACCTCTTACATTCTTATGTAATATATGAATATAGTGTATATTTATATCAATTATTTGAAGAAACATGGTATTGAATTTTTTTTATTGTTATCCATTATCTATAAACATAATCTTAACCAATTTATTTAAGATTCGTACTTGAATAAAAAGATATGGATTCTAACTTATAGCACATAGATCAAAAAAAATATTTTTTAAAATAAATTGCATCTTGTCTATCCTCTAATTTATTAACAATAGTTGAAAAATAAGTTATATTTGTATTGTTAGGTAAGGTTACATCATGTAGTGTTTATAAATAATGTCCTTATAGATAGTGGATCTCTTAATAAATTCTAATATATTTTTTTATTTGGAGTATTCTTAAGTTCATCAATGACATCATAACCTATAGTTTCATTATTTGGTACCTTAATAGGTAGAAGATGAGTAGGAGAGATATTTTTACTTCCTATGATTTACCATATAGGATGATTCACCCTTCCTATTCATAGTGAGTATCTGGATATAAATATTCAACTAGAGAATAGGGACTAGTAATGAAATACCATTTGAACCAATATTAATATACCCAGTAAATAATATGAATACATTATCTTCATCCTGAATGGGACATGGTGAGTTTAGAAAGGAAGCCTAGTAGATCGGTAGTGTGATACATGTAGACCTCTAGCTATGGACCCTCCTCCCACATCTCTCTAAAATAGGTTGTTTGGGCCTATATGTATTATCCGCCTTGCCCTCCTACCCCAACACTATATGAAATCATGGGGGTATGGGATTCTACCAGGATAGGCCAAGTTATGTTAGCATACCTAACATGTCTGCACCTAGGATAAATATATTTAGGTGACTTTCCACTTAGCCCTACATAGTCTATAGCTCAACTTAGAGAGATAATACATGGTGATTTTTTTTTTTTTGCTTATTTTATTTTTAGATAATTTATATTACATATATAATTATGATAGCATGGACATTTGTATCTAATGTAATCCTAAGAAGAATAATAGGGGAGGCATGGTGGATATCACTACCTTTAGGTCTAGATGGAAGAGGAACAAAATGAGTCATACATGCCATTTTCCATTGATTAATTATTAGAGTAATCTCATATTTGACATTCATGTAGTATGTGTTACTAAAGAGACCTAAGAATTCATCATTATTAATATCATCCTTAGTTTTATTTTAAATAAATTTAACATATTTAATTGCATTAGTTGTAAAAATATTATATATATTAGGATTAAAAAATGCAATTATGACAATCATATCTTGGATCACAAAATATAAAATATTAACATCCTTTGAAATTATGTTAATTTTTTTCTTGTGTAGATAACGGGAAATTAGAAATAGGATATGAAACCCTAAGAAACTATGAAACCTTAAGGTAGAGAAGACCTAAGGTTTTTGGTGTTCAAATCAATGACTGGGTTCACTGACTTTTTTTATTTATATTGTGATAAATTTTATCTAAATGATTTAAAACTATAAATATTTAGATTATGTAAAATAGGGTAAAATCATAAAAATATGAATGTAGAAGGGTAGGTTGATAATTCACATTGAAGATTAGAAATTGACAAATCACTATAGAAGATAAGTACTTATCTTATTCAAAAATGTTATTTCTCACTATATTTGTCATTAGCCTATAAAATGCTTGTTTCTACTTTATAATTTCTCAAATTAGGAAACAAGTACTCAAATTATGCATAGACATTAGAGACAAAACTTTGACCCCTACAGTGAATGGTATTGTCCTTATTGACTATGAAAATAGATGATGCCTCAAACCACTAATCATGAACATATATATTCCTCACATGTGTGTTCTCTCCATCATTCCTATGTGATGGCTATGTGATCCTTATATTTGATTTGAAACCCTAATCATAGTTTCACCACCAAGATGACCCTCTAGAAATAGGTTACTATGTTGGGTTGGGTATCCCCAACCACTTCCTCTAAGTGACTGAACCCTACCTACATGATAATACTCTAAATAGAGCTCAAACCACATGTATTTATCCCACCTATGTGTGTGTGTGCACCATCATGTTTAATTTATAATGCAATGCAACATTTGGCTTTCAACACTTGGCATCATATAACTTTGACATGTGTTTGTATTTAGATTTATCTTTTAGGATACTTATTTTGAGGGATACACACACACACGCATGCGCGCACACGCGCGCGTGCGCACACACACACACACACACACACACACACACACACACACACACACACACACACACACACACACACACACACACACACACACACACACACACACACACACACACACACACACACACACACACACACACACACACACACACACACACACACACACACACACACACACATCTTTGTGATAATGTCTCAAGAGAGTGATAATTTATTTCTCAATATTATTAAGACTTGCCTAAATGTTCCCCAAGTAACTATAACCTTAGGCTTGATTTTTATTTATAGTTGACCCTTTGATATTTCCCACTATAACCAAATCATGAAACATGTCTAGGCCAACCTAATGTAAACTTTATAATTATAAAAATAGTTTTTTAGTATTATGGGACACTATCAAAAAAATCAAACACCTACGCCAAAACTACAACTATTTAACTATTGTCAAAATTATCTTGGGAGTGAAAATAACTGATCTAAAATATGGAAATATTTGTTTAGGATTATGGAAAATTCTTTTACAAACTAATGTGATTATAAATATGTGTATCTTGTAAATAGGGTTGGAAAATAAAAAAATAAGGATAAATAAGTAAGGGAAAGTGTTCACAAGATTCAAATGTGTACACAAATTCTAAGTATGTTAAAGTGTGCAAAATTTGATGTTTTCAAAATGTATAATACAAAGTTTAGTTTTCTAAAATTTCTTGTTTAGTTTATCAAAATATCTTATCTAATTTTCCCTTGATGCATTTGATTTTTATTTTTTTATTACTTGGATTCTAATTATATAGAGAGTTTAGGCAGCTTTTGGAGTATCTAAATAATGGTATATTCCCCTTTTCCTTTCCCATAAATTATTATTTTAAAAAAATTAAATAAAATTTTGTCTTAACATGTTCCATTTTAAAATTAAAAAAATATTTTAAATTATTTGTCATTTTGATACATAATCTCTTACTTAAATTAATGGAGTGAGCCCACTAATAAATAAAATATCAAGCATAAGACCCTCCTGTAAAGTCTAATCTATGTTGGTCTATCATGAACATGATTAGGGATGATAAGACCCTCATGTAAATTATAATCCTGACTAGTATATCCCAAATGTGATTAGGGATGATAAGACACTCATGTCCAATTTTAAGGAGTTAAGTATCAAACATACCTATAAAGAAGGTAATAGTTGCATGAGATATATGGCCAATTGAGAGCTTTTGAGTACATATTTCATATAGTGGACTAGGTTGGATGATCTCCATTTACCTTTCACTATCAAGGTGTATGAGTAAGTTAATACTCCCCCTAGATTCCAAGAAGAGGAGACTTGAAACCATATTCCTTATGTAAGGTTTTAAAAAGATTAACAAGATTTATTTGAACATAATTCCAATGATATCATTATCAATAATTGTGTGAAGGTTGATGTCAGCTTTGGAGAAGAGGATGATAGTTGCATTATTATGGCTTAAGGTTTAATCATTCCTATAAAATGTGTGATAAAACTATTCTTAATCATCCTATATTTGATGGATAGCCATGTATTTATCAGAGTGGATTTTAGTAGATCACAAGCTCATTGTCTATAAAATGGGAGGTGATAGGGACCATGATGAGCCAATTTCATGTGAAGGAATTAAGGAGAACAAATCCATCTATAGAATCCTAAAAAATGGGAGGTATGGATCCATACATGGAAATAATTGTGGGGCTCAACCTAATCTTATCTAGGGACTTTTCCATAGTCTAGGATGACATAGTGGTCTATATGAGAGGAATCACTATGAACATTATAGAAGAAATAATTTATGAAGTTATGAGAATGTCCTATGGTGGGGTCAAAGCTTAAAATGATAAATAAAGGAGGAATTGAGATTATTCATATCTTCTTAAAGGTAGGGGAAATTATCCGTGAGGCAAATGATGGCTTCCTTTGAGTGGTTATTCTTCACCCATGGCCAGAGGTGTGCCTCTATATAATATATTATTTAATGATCAAAGGTAAGCATCCACTAATTTATTCACACCATTTTATGTTTTTTAATCACTTTAGACACAACATATTTTTTATCATCCCATACTATCTATTAAGGTCTCTCAAAGCTCTTTTACAACTTATCAAATGAATAAATGAAATGTTATTCTACATCAAGACCTTATATTCTTAATTATTAAAGTTATATAATCACTATTGATCATTTGGTTTGGGATATTAGGGCTTAGGAGGTGTGGGATATTAATCTAGACATACTACGGGAGAGAGGGGAAATGGTTGTGGAAGTTTTAGGTAAGATAGAGGAAACTTTGGCCCAGTCCACTAGATAGATTAGGAAGGGAACATGGATGATCAAATCAAGGGAGAAAAGGAATAAATCAATTTTGGAATAATGAGGTCAAAATTAGATTAAGTAAATGGAGGTTTAAAACTCCTTAAATTAAAAATAAGTGTCTCATGTTGCCCTAAGCACTTAGGTCTTATCGGATAAGGACACCACTAGGTAAAAGGTGAAAGAGTACTGCCCTACTAGTATTAATAACAAGTTTGATTTATTGAATTCAAGGCTAGATAAGCTTGAGGAGGTGATAATTAAATATATTTAAGTGTTGAAGGAGTTATATAATGAAACTAATATAATCAAAGAGGAAATATTTTCTTCTCAAACTATTGGGAAAGGAAAAAATGTTGAGATTAAGAAGAAACCACTTAACATCTTGAACCCTTTACTATAGGATATCCTCAAGAAGGAGCAAGCCAACATTGATAATCTAAATTTGGGTCAAGATCAAAAAAAAGAGGTTGGAAATAAGGGGGAAATTAACCTAGAACTCAACAAAAAGAAAGATCAAGATAAGACCAAAAGAATAACCAAGGAAGATTGTAGTGATGGTCTGAGTAAAAGGACTAGAGGTAACAAGAAGAATAATGAAGCCAATGAGAAGGGGAACAAATATGATACCATTAATTTTAATTTTGAAGCATATAAGGAGACCAAGTATTCTCTTAAAGAGTTGGAGGACTCTTATGACCAGTTGTTTCATTATGTTTCTCTTATTTTTTCTTCTGAACTCTACTTGAAAAGTTGCTAAAATTTTGTTGATTTTTTTAGGCTTTTTGTTTGCCTTCTAGTTGAAGTCTAGTTCATTATTTTATTTCATTAGTGTTTTAAATTTTTATCTATTGTCTAGGTTATGGGATCTTATTAAAACCCACAATTTTACTATTATCATATATATATATATATATATATATATATATATATATATATATATATATATATATATAATCTCCATAAAATTTAAATTAATCTTAACATCCTTAGAGAATTTGAATATGAGAGATAATTGACTTGGTGTAAAATAATTTAACACTAACTAATCCACTATTCACATTGTAATTTAACTTTAAACACTTTAAACTATCTTTCTATCACTCTTTTATAATAATTGGCATGGTTCAAGAGAAATTTTACCCATGTTATGATTCTAAAATAGATATATTTTGGTGTAGAGGATAAAAATCATATATAAGTCATAAAAATTAAATTTTATTACATAATTTCATTCCTATTGAAATGATATGTGATTTTAAAAAATTTCATGTGATTTATATTTCCTATGAAAAATATATGGCCTCCATAAGTTTGCATTATTTGTGGGGTTGTGGAACTGATGGTTAAAGTATGTGGTTGGGAAGGTTATGTAATTTAGGAAAGGATTCCACCATCCTCTTAGTTGGGATACTTTGGAGAGGAGCTATAGGCTTAGGGATTTCCTCATCCTCCAAGCCTTTGTCATTTAGAAAAGTAATAAATCTACTTATAAACCTAGTGCTTTAAAGATAAACCCTTCAACAAGAGCCTATATTGTGGATTAGGAAGATGAGGTATTGATTTTAGAGATTATTGGGGGGATGTGTCCCACATCTATAAAATTTTATAAAAAGAAGCATTTATTTGTATATTTAATGGGATATGGCATACAAACTTGAACTATATCAATGGATACATTCAACATGGAAAAATCAATGTGAGATATCCCTCTATTCCAAAGGATTTTTCATTATTCACTTTATTGAACAAGAATTCTATCAAAGTGTTTTGACAGAAGATCCATGGTTTTGGGTAATAGTGTGGTTATTCATGACTCCTTAGTTTCCATAATTTGACCTAAATTATCTCTTTGACACCAAAATTCCATTCTAGGTTCAACTTCCTACCTTGGCTTTACATTTATTCTTCATTTTTAAATAAATAAGAAATTCTTTGGGCACCTACATCAAATGTGATGTTATGAGAACTTCAGTGGGTTTGTGCACATATTTAGACATTATATTATGAGAATAAAATGTTTTGGTGTCATATTTGTAAACTCTCAAGACATTTTTAAGCCAACTATACCCAAGCCTATGCCCACCCTTTCAAAAAAGGGATGAAATCAAACTCCAAATATTGGATTTATTTGGAGAAAGAGGTAGTGGATGAATCTAATGATCACACTCAGGTAAATCAACATATAATAAATTAGAAACGAATAAAATTGATGAATTAGACACTTATATGAAGGTCTCTAAGCTTGATATTGTGAAAATAGAAGAAGATAAAAACTCCAATTTAAAGGTATCAAATTAATGGATTCTGTTTGGGGGAGAAAATAACCCAAAAATAAGAGAATTCATACTTAGATAAGGAGCTGGCTATCTACTCAACTTTAGAACAATTGATGTTAGACAATCCTTTAGATTTTTAGACTTTCTATCTATAGTTAGTCTTAAGGTATTCCCCTCAAGGGATGTGGCACGAGTTTAAAAATAAGAAAGGCAAGAAAGGAAATACTAGAGATTCTTGGGATATATCTCCCATTATCCATTGGTCTTATTTTTTTACCTTCTGCTTACTTTTTTGTTTTCCATCAGTCCCTTCTTTGGACCTTATTATTATTTTTTCATCACATGGTAATTTTTTGAATCCACCATAATTTTATAGGGTTTATTTTATTTATGATTGGCAGGATTATCTGCCCATTATGATGGATTATCCTATTGTGGAGTCATCATCCCTTTATTATCCTCTTTTTCATTTGGCATGCTATTTCATCTAATGAATGTAATTTAAATTAATATGAAGTTATGAATATTTTTTGGTGGGAAAAAAATCAAGTGGGGAAGCAATTTAGACACCTTTTAAGTTTCTAAGCATCCGAAGACCAAAAATGTATTAATTAGGGTGGTATTATCTAAATTTTGGATTATTAGCTTTAATGAAATGAACTAACTAGGACATTATTATAATTATGATTAAGAATGTAACTTTAAACACTTAAAACTATATTTATATCACTCTTTTATAGTTGGTGAAGTTGATTAACCCTTGATAAGGTTCAAGAAGAAGTTGTGCCATATTATCACCTCAAAACATATAGTTTTGATGTAGATGATAAACCATGTGTATGCCATGAAAATAAATTTTTAATTGTCTTTATATTCCTCTCAAAAAATTATGAATTTTTTTTTAAAATGCCAATTGATTTCAAGTTTTGTATGCAAAATATGGCCTTTAAAACTTGTAAATTTTTGTAGCATTACAAAAACTAGGAATAAATAAGGTGGTGGTTACATAACCACCTAACTATCATGGTATATTTTTAACCTTAATTATTTAATGGGTCATTTGAATAAAAATTTATGTGGAATAATCACCCATATAGCCTCTCTTGAAAGGAGGTTTGAATGTCTCCCCAAGGTCTATATATGTTGGGTCACATCATACTGGATAACTTAATTGGTCTATGCAGAAATATTCTAATAAAAGGGGTCTGCTAGTTGAGAATATTAACTTGAGATTTAATCATTATTTGATCATTAAAAAGTGAGATGGGAATGTGATTTTGTGTTATTTAAATCATGTAGGTTTTACATGTGTTTTAAGAAATCAGTGTGAACGTGTATTTTCAGATTTGTTGAAAAAGATAAATCAACATTTACAAGTTTTCAAGGAAATGAATATATTTGATTTAACATCCATTTGTTCATTGCATATGTAACATTCAACAATAAATTTATGGAAATAAACATATATTTACAATAAATATAAAATATAGAAACAAATTACATTCATACTTAGATTAAACCCTAGATAAAAAATGTAATTAAAAAAACTAAATTAAATGGGAAAAGGAAAGAAAAAACCTATTGAAATGAAGCCAAATTACATCCATTTTAATTAATTAAACCCATTAATTGATCCTCTATCTTGATAGTAATCACACAACCACAAACAAGGATCAGTGTTAAAGTCTAATGATCACACCATGAAGCGAAAGATCACAAACATCGTACACATGCACAAATTACAAATAAATAAATCCATAGCTTCAAATAATAAAAATATTCCCTTGAATAACATAAATAGAGTTTACATTGATCATTAAATTATAATTTTGGTATAATAATGCTTGGGCAACAAGTGAGGGAGAAAGATAATGCTACAAAATAATAAAAAGGGTTAGTGGTCCAATATTGTCTTCATATAGAAACAAAGAGCTAGCCCTTGGAATGGCTTGGCTCATGAAATAGATAACAAGGTTGTTCAATGGAGGGAAATATTTTTCCCTCTAAAACTTCTCCTTTAAATTTTATGTCCCTCCAAAATGCCACACCATTATCCCTTTTGCCTGCTAAAATACAAAACATGAGTTAGAATTAATAATTAAAACCCCTTTAATGAAGCATGACATAAGAACACGACCATATTTGATTGGTTAAAAATTTCACAAAATTAAAAAAATAGATATGTTTAGGTCAAAACCAAATTCTTGGTACCATAGGTGGTTATCAAAATAATAAAATGAGTGTAAATTTATGATAAAAAAACTAAAAATGGGTTAGAAAATAGGTTAGTAGACCTATTCAGGTTTTAGGCCTGAGCAAGTATTCACTTTTTGAAAAATAAAAAACCCTTTACTAATCAAGTTTTGAAAGTCTGATTAGCACTAAATTTTGACTTAGTATGTATAAAACCTAATCATATTTCTATTGTCTAAATATAACTACATATATAAGTGGGGGTCCCTAATACTTAATTGGGTTGAGACCGCTAATTAGTTCTTTGTGGATTAGGGAGAAAGACCATCATTATAATTGGGAAAAAATACCCACATATCATTATTGTTCTAATGGAAACATTTCCACATTCTAAGTGGGGATAGAACCACTACATAGAATTGAGGTTTCACAGGGGTGGGCCTATAGACCCAATCAAGGTTTATGGCCTAATTAACATTTTAATAAAAAATTAAGCCTCTACAAACCTAATTGGGTCTACAAGCCTAACTAAAATTATAGGGGCTTCAAATCCCAAACTTATACCTAGTTTGGGTTTAAACCCCCAAATACCATTGTTTATGTTTGCCACTAAAAACATGACCTATGTAAAGATAAAACTATGATTATCACTATAGAAACCAAAATTGATCGACCAAGACCTAATCAGACTGTGAAGTTTGATTAGGTATGTGAGACTTAGATAAATACTAAGAAAGACAAAATCAGAGAAAAAGTTTTGAATAACAAGGAAACTGGAAAAAATAACTCCAAAGACCTATTTGTGTTTCAAAACCTGATTAGGTTTAGAAACTAAGATTTTTCAAAATCACCTACAAGAGACCTAATTGGACAAACTACCAAGTTTTGAAATGATTTTAAATGTGTAATAAGTGCATAAAAACTCATTTTTATTCCAAGTATCAAATATCAAATTTTCTCACACAAGCTTAGTCACCTTAATGGAGTAGGTTTCAAGAGCTAGTTTGGCATACAAATTAAAATGACCTCAACTGTACCTTGAGAGAGTTGAGAAAATAATATTTTCAAATGAAAATTAGGAGGTTAATAATTCACTTTCATGCTAAGTAATTTACATGAATTTTTCTATTATAGACATGGTCTTTCTAGTGTAGGTGGTTACGAGACTTGATTTGGCATGCAAACTGAAATGGCCCACTAAAGCAACTTAAGAGAATGGATAAAAAATATCCATGAGTGCAAGGAGTGTAGAAAAATTTAAAATAGGGGTTCCATGATTCTATAGGGATCAGGGTGTGTTGTGCAATAAAAAAATGGACTCTACTATAAAATACTCATGAGTATTATAAAACTAGATAAACATGTCTACAAACCTAGAATCTCTAGTATAGATCATACATGGAACATGAATGGATTTGAGAGAGGAAAATAATGGAATGGTTACATGACCAAATATAATATTATCATTAACCTTATGTGTGCATATGATTTCATTACCACTTCATGTAACCTAGAAGGACTAGCTACTATGGATTCAGCCATCAAGATAATGGATTCTACCTTGAGAATATATGCCTAGACATTGATTTGCTACCAGATGGGTATCCATATCCTCAATTGAGTTGTCTATGGTCAAATTAAATGCCTTATTCTATTGGGAGATAAGCATCCATAGCCCTGGTAGAGGTTACCTAGATCACCTAGAAGTTTAGTTTTTATGTAAACTAATTTTTGTTTTATTTATATTTTCTTTTGTTTATTTATTTTTAATGTCTTAATTTTAGGTTTGGAACCACAATATAAAACAAAGGGAACAATTATATATTTTTAATGTTAGATTTTAACCATATTAGTTTCATCCAAGTAAGCCTATAAAACATTAAAATTTGATTTTTATGCATGGTTTTGATCAAATATATTTTGAGGTTGAATAGTTTACCCAAACTTGTTGAAACATGAACAAGTTCAAAATGCACACACTAGTCCAAGCATTTGAAACTAGACTGTCAAACATAATCTTAAGCTATAAAATACTCATATTACTTATGCACTAGAACACCATTCCTACTACCTACCTCCAAACCATTCTTCCTCATCCTTGATTAATGAAGAGCCTGTAGGGTAAAATCAGATGGGCCAAATTAAAAAAGACAAATAATTAGGCCAGACTAATGACAAAAGCAAGAAAATCAATTGGAAACAAGAAAAAAATAAGGAAACTAAAAAGTAATTATTTACAAGATTTTGCTAAAAAAATCCATGCCTAGAAGTAGAGTTTGAGGAACCACCTAATGAAAGGCAATATGATGTCCTCACTAGTTAAACACTTAATATGAAACATATTCACATTCATGGTTTTAGAAGGTTTTCTAAGGATCCTATAATAGGGAAAATGGTATTTATGGTGTTGTTACCCTTTTCACTCATGTATATTATCCCAAAGTGTCCTATCTATGATCTTTTCACTCCAAACAAGTAAGTTTTCATAATTAAATTAAATAATAGACTTACACTTAATTCATAAATAATAATTGGGATAGAGTTTGAGAAATAAATATTCCTATATAATAAAAGGTCTAGTGGTGCTATGGCTCCTGTTGCATCTCCCGCGCATGCGTGATTTAAAAATTTGAAGTCAGAGGCAGTGGCTCCTGTGTCGGGTGCCTATGGGTCTCCCCGTCCTCCTTCCTGTGTTCTTCTGGGGGCAGCTGGTGTGGCTCCTACTGAGGGTGGGGCTTCCTCTGCGTGTGGGGGTAGGGCTCTGGTTTCTCCTCGTGCGATTTCTTTTGCGGCTGGGGGTTCTCTTCCTTTTGTCCTACGTCTGGCTTATGGATCTCCTGCTCCTGGTTCAGGTCTTGGTTTCGAGGGAAGGACTTTTGCTGACATGGCTACATTTGAAGCTAGATTACATGAAGATCTTCCTCATGCCTCATCTGTACCTTCTCATGTTTCACTTGTAAGTGCTTTAAATCCTATTAGGGTAACTTTAGATCCTAAATTAGTTGAAGACATCATCCATACGGTAGAAGAGCTTTCCTCTCTTGCTGCTATTTTTCACTTCCATGGCTTTTGGCCCTCTCTTGTAGATCTACATGGTTGGATCTCCAAGAATTGGATGCCACTTATTGAAAATAATGTCCATATCTTCCCATGTGCTAAAGGTTTTTTTATAGTAAAGTTCCTTAGCTCCAATGACAGGAAGATTATTTTGTGTCACAATAATTTTTCTTGGCAGGGCAGATATCCACTTATGGCCAAACTATGGCATATGGATTTTGATCCTCTCTCAGAATCCTTTAATAAGTTCCCTATTTGTGTCTGGCTCCCTAATCTTCCAATACATCTTTGGCATGACTCAATTTTTGAAACTATTGGAAATGCTATTGGGGATTTCTTATATGTGGATGCAGATACTTCAGATATTCTCCATTCGACCTGTGCACAATTTCTAGTAGATTTGGATGTTTCTCAGGGCCTTCCTGAGGCGATTTTCTTGGATTCCTCGAGGGGTACTTGGACACAAATGTTGGATTTTGAGGGTATCCCTTTTCATTGCAAGAAGTGCCACCTGATGGGTCATATTGTTGCTCGTTGTGCTACTGGGAAGTCCAAATCTAGGTGACCACCTTCTTGGTGGTCTGAGGCCTCCTCTAAGCATTACATGGTTAAACAACCACTTGAAGATTCAAATGATTATGAGACTGAGGATAGTGTTCACTCCGAGCCGGTGGTTGTGGAGGATTCTTTGGTGAAATAGTCCTTTAAAGCTCCTACAGAGGTTGTGGTTAGTGATCTTTCTAAGCCAGTGGTTGAGGTGGCATTGGTCTCTTCCCCTGTCTCAGAGGATCCTCCTAGGAGCCAGACATTGTCTGATTCTCACAGGGAGTTTGTTGTGGTGTCTGTGTCCCCTGGGTTCCATGGGTCTTTGTCTCCTGAGGCAAGGGTTGCTAAGGTAGAAAAGTTAGAGGATGGATGGACAGTTGTTAAGAGGAAGAAGTCTAAGCCTTTAATTCCCCCTCTAGATAAGAACCTTCGATCGCGTAAGGAAAACCTCAATGCAAAAGGAAAATCTAATGTTCCCTTATGCTGACTAGTTTTTTTGTGTTGGTAAACTAGTTGCTTCACTGGTTTGCTGGTTACTGGTTTGGGAGGTTTTTCAAGTTGCTACTCTAGTCTATTAACTTTCCAAGCTTCAGTGTTCTAACGATAGTTTTATCTGGTCACATCTGTTGGTAGCAGGTCCATGTAAAACTTGGTTTTGTTGCTTTATTGGTTTTAGGTTCTTTTTAACCTGGTTGTGCTTAACAGTTTATCTTTCTTTTTGATGTAAAGGGTTTTGGGGCCCCTTCAAAACCTGATTTTACCTTAATCTAAAACTATTCCTATATAATGAATTGTGGTGAGGGACATGGTGAGTATCAACACATACTAGAGAGATTTGCATACCCAACCTAGTGGAGATATATTATTCATGGCAACCAATCAATGACTCAATTATTAGATACTCTATTTCTATTGTGACTACTAATGTAACATCATTTTTGTTGTTTTCATCATTAATAAGGAACATGATCTATTCTTCCCATACTAAGGACCTTCTAATTTTATTGTCGATGGCTAAAGTATGTAGATAATTATACTGGATCAACTAGTCTTCATCTATAGATATTATTAATTACATTTCTTCCTTTGGGCCACCATGCTCATGATTACTCATTTCTAGTTTGAATGCCTCCATTATTGTGAAGAGCACCAAACTACTATAATCACATCCTACAAGTTGATTACTATGATTTAAATATTCAAATGCAGTTGCAATAACTTAAGTTCAATCCTCCTTCCACCTATCATCAATAATGAATACATGTTTCTCTTCTATGGTGAGAAACCTTTTAACCACATCATTCAAGTTTATCCCAACCAAATCAAAAGTAAGACTGATTTGGAGTGAGATATCTTCCATTTTAAACTCAGATAATTTTGCTTCCTTACAAGTATAACCAATTTTGACATTTCATTCCCCCATTTCATCTATCTCCAATGATGAGAAGTGATTTTGAGTACTGGAATATAACTATTGATCTTCTTGAATCAACTCTCCAAATGTAAGAACATTAACACATGATGTGTTTGTTTCATATGCATATAATGTATCATTTTCATCCAACTACTCCAATTCTTCCATTTATTATTCAAACTAATTATAAGTAACATTTTATTTGTATTTTTGAATGGGAAACTCATTGCTACTCTAATTTTTCATGGGATTATTGTTATAATTTATCATCAGACTCATCATCATCACTACTTTCTTGGATCAGTTCTTGCTTATTGAATGGAAGATTCTTGGTCAATACAACTGCTTTGACATTAGTTTTATTTCCACATATGTAAACCCTAAATTGTGATCTTGGGAACACAATATCATAGTTCAATATGTGCATTGGTTTTTTTGAGTCTCTTAAAATAAATGACACCTGATTAGTAATAATGTCAAAAGATGCTTGATCACTAAAACAAGGTAAAAATATCTATTAATTATATATTAAATTATCATAAATACATGCATTAAATGTACTATTATGGTTATCATTTTTCATAAGGAGGTTCATTATGTTAGAATCTTGAGTAAATGCTTGATTGTTAGGCACAAACTAGTCCATGAGCTAACTTATAAGCAAATAAATAGAAGGATTTTGGTTATAAACACCCATTTATCCTAATGAATAAAATGGTTCCACACCATATCCTTGTGACATTAATTTTTTCTTGATAGGAAAGGATTCTTGATAATTCAATGGAAAAGATGTGAGAGTGGATGGATTCCTTCAAATAACCATGGTAGTCAAGGGGTCAAACATTTTTAGATAAATCTCTATGGAAACCACTTTTATTTATAGGAATGAGTCTTCAAATCTCCTATATAACTAATGAAAGTGAACATTGAAATTTCTCATGGGTTCATTGGGATCATTTATGAGATGTATAAAAATTATAGTATAGGGAAATAGAGTTGGTGGGCATGCTAAAATGATTGATGAATGCATTTTCAAAGGCATCCCACGAGGTGATATACCCATATGGAAAGTCGAGTTACTAACTATAATCAAAATAATAAGGAAATAAATAGTACACAACATATTCATGCTAGACTTGAGTCTATATAAAGGCATATTTGAATTCTTAAATGTTTCTTTCACTATTAAAATCCCACCATGTGTGTATTTTGGAGATAATTCATCAAGATTCTTAGGAAAGTCATGATCAGGTCCTAGAATGCTCATAGGGTAACCACCTCTACCATTCTAGACAAAATCCATGGGTGGGTATGAAATTTTAGTTTTCCAATTTTAAGACATGGAATGTCTCATTTAGGAAATGCCTTTAAAGTGTTAAAGTTTAACACTTTTGGTTTAAATTCCAATTTAAATTTTCCATTAGGCCCTTCTTATAGCATCAATTTTTTGATGGGTCATTTTAAACATAAACTTTAGTAAGATAGTCTCTCATTTAACCTCTTTTGAAAGGAGGTCTAAAGGCCTCCCTAAGCTCTATAGCTACTAGGTCATGGTGCACTAGGTGGCCTAGTTGGTCTACGCATGACTATTCCAATACAAGGGGCCTGATGGTTTATCATATTAAATTGAGATTTAATTATTGTTTTTATCATTAAAACATGAGATAGGAATATGAGTTTGTATTTTTTCATTCATGCCGATTTTAACTATGTTTTAAGAAATGATCACAAATGTGTATTTTTTACATTTGACTAAAAATGTAAATCAACATTTACAAATTTTTAAGAAAATGAATATAGATGATTTTAACATTCATTTTTTCATTGCATATGTAACATTAAAAAATGAATTTGTGGTAATAAATAGAGATTTATAATCAATATAAATGATAGAAATGGATTTCATTCAAAACTAGATAAAAACCTAGCTAACATATTTAATAAAAAAGAAAAATAAAGGGAAAGAGGAAAGAAAAAGCCCCTATTAAAATGAAGCTGAATTAGATCCATTTGAATGAACGAATCTTAAAAAAATATCTTCCATTTTTCCAACAATCACAAAACCACAAATGAGGATTAGTGCTAGAGTCTAAGGATCAAAATGGGAAGAGGAACATCAAAATCACCATATACATGCATAAATTATAAATAAACAACTCCATAGCTTCAATTAATAAAAATATTCAATTGAATAACATAAATAAAATTTACACTGATCACTTAGTTGAAATTTTGGTAGCATAACACCAAGTCAATAAGAGAAGGAGATATATTACACTACAAAAAAATAAAAAGGGTGATTGGCCTAATATTATCTTCACAGAGCAAAAAAGAGCCAACCCTTGAAATGTATTGGCTCAAAAAATATATATCAAGATTGGTCAATGGAGGGAAAGATTTTTAACTCTAAAACTTATCCTTTAACTTTTATTTCCCTCCAAAATGCCACATCACTCTCCTTTTTACCTTCAAAAAGATAAAAAGTGAGTTAGAATTGATAATTACAAGCCCTTTAATGAAAAACAAAATAAAAATGCAAACATATTTTAATTAGGAAATATATATATATATATATATATATATATATATATATATATATATATATATATATATATATATATATATATATATATATATATATATATATATATATATATATATATATATAATGTCCAAGTTGAAACTAGCTTCTTTATGTCATAGATGGTTCATGAAATAGACAAATAAAAACAAAGTTATGAAAAAAACCAAAAATAGGTAAAAAAATAGGCCAATAGACCTATCAAGTTTTGGGCCCGATTAGGTATTCACTTTCTAAAAATTTGAAAACCCTTTTCTAATTAAGATTTTAAATCTGATTAACACTAAAATTTCACTTGGGTATCTCTAATAAGAGTTATATTATCTGAATATAACTAAGTTTTGAAGTTGGGATCCCCAAGACCTAATCAATCTTGGGACCCTCAATTAGTTTTCATAGACTAAATATAATTATTGTAGTCAATCATAAATACCCATATAACAATCTTGATTTAATGGAATAATTTCCACATTATAAGAGGGGATCAAACCCTCACATAGAATTATGGCTTCATTGAGGGTCCATAAGCGTAAGCAAGAGCATAACAAAAATAAAAAGGGGGTTATATGATTTTGGAGGGATTATGGTATGTATTGAAAGAAATAAAAAAAATGTGTTTAACTAAAAACCTTGATAGTTTTATAACTACCATGAAAGTTTCACCCTGCATGAAATAATGGTTTTGTACAAAGGCAAAAAATAAGTGAATTAAGGATTTATATGTTTTTTATTATTATTTTGAGTGTTTTTAGGTTTTTATTCAAAATTTATATGACTTAAAATTATAAAATTATTTATTTATGGTTAAATAAAATGAATTGAATGGGTAAGTCAGTCATGGGTTGATTTATTGATTCAGTCATGTATAAGGAAGTGTGAAAGAATAAGATTCATAGTGTGTATGGGTATTGGTAGACATGTTGAAAAATTAAACAATTTCCATAAATATATTGGGAATGTATTATGCCTATAAACTCATAATGAGATAGTGGAAAGAGGAGGAGATTCATAACCCTTGTAGAGTTTTATTAAATTAGGTTTCTCAAGGGAAAGCTTTATTTTTTCATTTTTTAATTCTTGTGTTATTTTATGAAAATATTTTTTAATTCAGTATCAATTTTCAATATGTCACACTTTTAATTCCTTCTTAAGCACATTTTTTTATTATTTTAATAACATTCATAATCAAACAAACAATATAATTGATCAACATTTGTTACAAATATATAAGATTTTTATGATAAGTAGAGTTATGGAATATGCATGCTAATTATGGATCCTCAACATATGGATAAGTAGGTAAGGAATGACCATCAAATTGAATATCTTCATTAATAAGTGAGAGATCACATTTCCATTTTATATATTATTATTTAAATTAAATGGAAATCTAAATATATGATGAAAATAAGGTAAATCTGCATATGATATCACATATCATTAAAGAGATTCATCATTATAAAATTGGTTAGGATTCAAAATCTTAGGTGAAACATCTTCATCAATTAACTCAATACATACCCATCATAAATATTTAACATTATTTACTTCATGCTACTGATTTGTAATAAACTTGGAAAACTAAGTGAATTTATCTTTGGTATATTTGAAATGAGTAACATGAAATAATAGCTCTTTGGCTCAATAATCCTCAGTATATCTAAAAAATAGTTTAAATTAATGATTTAGAATGAGTGGTTCTTAAATACATTGCTTATATTTTTGTAATACTTGACCTTTGTATCTAACTTTTTGAAATTCATTTCAATCCAAAGCCATATTTTTCCAAATTAGTTTAAGGTAAAACAAGGGATTTTTTTGTTTATTAGTATAGAAATAAGTTTTTATCATAGGTTTTTTCCATTCATCATCTAAATATGTTGTATCATTATGCACAAATGATGTAAAAGATAACCCTTAGTCTTGGGAAATAAAATATAATTGGACAACACTAAAGTTATGTATTTCATCTATATATTCTCCTAGATCAGTAGGAGTAAATCTTAGCTTATATGAATGGCCATCTATATTCATGTTAGTGATACTATCCTCATTGGTCTAACTACTTTCACTCACCTCAAATTTATTCAATTATTTTATGGGAATTATTTTTTAGGTACCATAAGAGATGGATGTGGTGTATTGAGCTATAAAATGAATCTTTGTGTAGGTTATACTATATTGAAAAATTGGAAAGTAATATCATCCATGGGACAAGTATATATTGAACCCTCATAAACAAGTTTTATGAATCTATGTAATGTAGAATGAATAAATATTATAACATTAATTCATTGACATCATTAGATATCACTTGACATTCTATAGCTAATTTTTTTAGGTCCAACAATTACATCCAATGTAATTTTTCCTACAAAAATTTGTAGTTGATTTTTAAACCCTCTTATGCTCATTTCTAATGGTGTAATATAATAATGATCAAACCCAAGTTCATTAAGAAAGGCCTCACTAGAAAATTTTCAATCAAGAATTATTTTCTATAAGCACATGTTTAATCCCTTTATTGTCAATGATAACTTGAATGTATAAGGGTAAATTTTGGTCCACAGCCTCTTTAAGAGGTAAATACTCTTTCTCAAAAGATACCACTTTCTCTCTATATTTTAAATTTTAAATAATAGAATAAAAATAATTTAGTTTCATACCATGTTGTAAAGTAGTATCACACAAGGTCTCATAAATTACATCCTTACAATTTTTTTACTTTATGAGGAAATCTAGGTTAAAGTTTTGGCATGGATATTCTTAAGTTAATCCAAAATATCACAATACTTAGCTTATTTTATTCTAACACTATGATATTGGGTAAGGTGAGGGTGTTTTGGTTTACTTAATATTAAAACTGAGAATAAAGAGAAGGAATAGAGTCATGTGTATTCTACCCCTCAGGTTTATTACATTAAATACCTCATAATCCATCATACAATAAGCCACACATGATGTATTGATAGAGGAATAAAAATAAAAGTTATATAGTACAAAGGTGTCAACACATAAATCATATTTATTACATACAACCCTATCATGTTTAAAATAATATGATAATATTCTATGATAAATTCAAGGAAATACAAATGGAAATATTGATAAAGATTTTCAAAAAATCCATACCATCAATCCTAATAATATGTAAAATCTTATATTCTAGCCTTCTCCCTAGTGGATAATATTGAAAATGACTTACCTAGGGCTGGAAATTTCAATGATGCTAAAGTGGAAAAAAATTGTATCCTCGTGCTCTAACTATTTACTCCTCTCCAGCCCATCTGGCTTAAAATAAGGAAGGGTGGTCCATAGTCCAAAATAGGAAAAAAGGAAGAAAACCAATGACTCAACCCTCTTGTATGTCCCTTTGCTAAAATTCATAAGACAAGAGAAAAGTGATCAAGCCCCTCAAGTAATATTGGTAAAAGCTTTGCAAAAGTTTCTTGGGAAAGTAAGTTTAGTTCTATTTAAGTGTTGGCAAAAGTTTTTGTTGGGTTTATTTTTTATTCTTAATTTGTTGCCACTGGAAGAGGCATACCATTTGAGTGTTATTATTCCATATTTCAATCTATTGTATAAGGCTTCAGGGCCTTTCAAACCCCATTTTTTCACCTTTTCAAATAAAAATAATATGTAAAAGTTATTAACCCTCCATTTATATTCCATCATAAAAATTAATGGTGTATAAAAATATTTTCTACCCATGAGAAAATGGAATAATCAAAATCATATAAATAATCTACCAAGGGAAAGAGGACCAAATATTAGATATGATGGCATGATATAAAGAAAGGGAGGCTTAATGATAAGACACAAGAAAAAGAGGGTAAATAGAAACATTAAAAAAATAAAACATCAAAAAATAATACCCTAGATGGAGAGGGTTATGAAACCCTAAGGTTATATGATCTTAAGGATCAGATTCACCAATTTTTTTAAAAAAAATTACACAAGTTTTAAAAACACAACACCAATTATGTAAAATAATGGTACAAGGTAAATTAGGCTAGATAAAGTAAATTCTAGTAATTGATATCTATCTAATGTTGCAAGTAAGAGACTAAAAATACATTGAATTAAAAATGATAAGTAGAAATTAAAGAGATATGGAAATATAGAGGAAAACCTATTTTGACTTACCTAGATCCTAATATATGCTCAAAGTACAAAGACAAATGACTTAAAACTATGCAAAAAAATCCAAAACATTATGATGCATTTCATATTTCTTCTTTCATACAACACCACAAAGGGTGGATTGATTTCATTCAACACCAAAAGTGAGAGTTTCTAACGAATATGGAAACCTATTACAAATATGGATTTATTTATCTATATAGTCTGAAACTTCCTTGAACCCTTCATAAGTGACATATGTGAAAAATCCTCTATCACATCTTCAAATAAATGTGTGAATTTTTTAGAATCTAGTTTTCATTATATTTAATCTTAATCCTACCAATCACCTTGAAAAATATATAATATATAAAGATATGTGTAGGGTTAATTAGATCAATTTCCTAAGAGGGTTGTAACTACATATACATTTTTAATTAGGAATCAGTGTCATTATAAGTATGTGGTTATCCCATCCAAATGAGTAGAAATAATTATCCAAGTTCTATCCCTATGATAATCAAATGTAACCAATATTATATTTCAATAAACCCTCTTTTGAAACAAGTACACAAAAATAGAAACCCTTTATATCACTTGAAAGTTTTGGAGGGCACAACTAGTATATTAAGAGTGTGCCTAAGATTTATATAATACCTTAATACTTGTTATTAAAATGCCTTATGATGTTATGTATATATAGACTTATAAAATTATAATTAAGGCCCTTATGGTATTGCAAGCCGATGTGAAAAAAGAGGGAAAACCAAAAAATGGGCCACACAATGGACGAAAGAGGAAAAGAAAACATAAAAACTACCACTTTTTGTGTGAAAGTGAAAGTGAAAAAACAAGAGAAGGAAATTAAATACCTAGATATCCAAGCATTGGAAAACAAAGAGATAAAAAAGAAAAAAGAAAAAAAATCATTAGACCAAATGAAGGAGAAATGATAAATGAAACAAAAGGAAAATAGATAATACGTACCTAGTTTGAACTAATGATCCATATGCACATAATCATGCTATACACATTTAAATAATTATCTTTATACCAAAATTAGTTTCTATAGTAGGTTGGTAATCAACACTCATGAATTAAAAAAATAAAATCTATATATATGATATTCCCATCATGTACCCCAAGGGATAAATCTATATGATCTTTTGCTAATGTAATTTACTTATTTTGGCATAAGTATGTATCAATGTAGTAAAAGTAAATAAATATATGTGATATCTTAATGTCTTCCTTGTAATTTCGAGATTATATGATCAATATAGCTTTTGAAAATGTTTTAGAATACATACATACATACATACATACATAAATACATACATACATACATACATACATACATACATACATACATATATATATATATATATATATATATATATATATATATATATGTATATATATACTTCTTAATTTAAAATTAGGGACATACTGACACACAAGCTTACATTGAGAAAAGGTATACAATTTGAAAAAAATGGGGCTAAGAAATGGTAAC
Source organism: Torreya grandis (assembly GCA_037957365.1). Lineage (NCBI taxonomy): Eukaryota > Viridiplantae > Streptophyta > Pinopsida > Cupressales > Taxaceae > Torreya > Torreya grandis. The sequence continues at coordinate 1,643,960 of JARHVA010001512.1, forward strand.
TTAGACCCAAAGGCCAAAACGGACCAACAAATCCATTAAATATTATTAGAACATTTTGATACAAGTTAGACTAGTATCAAAATGTTTATGATACTAGAAAAAATCAGGGTAGAGGAAGAAACACAAGGATTGTGATCCATAAAAAATATAGAGGAAGGATAAAACTTGAAGAATAGGAAAGCACATGGACACATGAATAATAATAGAGAGACAAAAACATAGGATAAAGCACCAATAAGAACCTACTTTAAACTAATGATATCTATGTATTAAACATAATAATGGCAATGAAATTACAAGGCTGGTATCCAAGTTATATATCTACATAATGTCTCACTTATATTTTATGTGAATATACATTAAATTAAATTAAATAAGGTGGGATACCATTTTTGTTATGATCACCTAGCTACTTATAAGTTATGGTGAAATTTAGTTCCAGATATGAAAATCATAAGAAGAAGAGAGATTACCATCTATCATAGTCTATCTACAGCAACATGAAAAATAGAAAACCATAAATCCTTTCTATCTTCATGAATGTATTAACTTACACTAAGGGTCCATGATTACTCCTATGTAAACATATTGAATGAACCTACAACAACATGAAAAATAGAAAACCATAAATCTTTTCTATCTTCATGAATGTATTAACTTCCACTAAGGGTCCATGATTACTCCTATGTCAACATATTGAATGAACTTGTAATAAAATTTGAATGCATATGTGTAATTTAATGTCTATATAAATTGATAATAATGTACCAACTGGTCTCTGTCTGTCATCTCCTCCAAGAACACCAAGGCTTTAGTAAGTCTATCAAACACATCTGTCTTCCACTTAAGAACATGCATCTCCTTCTTGCTCATGTGAAACTAAAGATAAACAATAGGAAAAATATGTCTAGTGGTATGTGATCCATCTTTCACCCATATCTTAAAAAATTTGAAACATGACCTCTTTTCATGGGTCCAACTACTCCTATCATGTGGCAAAACTTCTAAAGTGTGGATCTTACTAACCTTATCAAGTGATCAAACAACCCCTGCAACATCTACATCTTCAGTTCCTTCATGTTGACTACCAACCAACAATTTTCTTTTCCCTGCTCTTTCTTTCCATAGGACCGTAATTGACCATTCGTGCTTTTCAATTCCTCCATTCGTAGCTTATTTTTCTGTCGTTGCTATACTCCCACTCAATAGAAACCCTTGAGAGTGCCCTGTAACTAAATACAAACCCTGCTCCCTGCAACCTTAGCTTTGATACCACTTGTTAGATGCCCAACCAAAAGCTCTGATACCACTTTGTTGGGAAATACGAAAGCACACAATTGATTACCAAACACAAGCAACTTAAATATGTAGAATTAAACCAAAATCACAAGTAACTAGAATTCAGAAACAACACAGAATATGAGAGACAATACACAACTTGTATTAAAACTCTTCTAGAAGGAAATACAACAAAGAAGATTGCCACAGTTCTTCTTCCTTACACACCTCTAGGGCTCCCACACCTCTAGGGCATAAACAGTAAATCTTCCCTCAAAGCTCTCTCTCTTACGGTCCCAACACACAACTCAAACACAAAGTTGGTGTTCACCTCCAACTAGTCAGTATCCACTACTAGCCAGTACTCCAGTGCTCCTCGCACTCCACAAGTGCTACACGCACTCCAAAAGTACACAAACATACTTCAAGTAGATCTCCCCTGAACCTGCAACAACCTGCAACTCAAATGATCTTACTTATGGAAGGATCTTCCTTGCCTTCCTCTTTGCATCTTTCTGAGTACACACTGTACTCCAAGTAGATCCCACCTGATCCTGCTCCCTGTTGTGTTGATCCTCCCTGATCTTGCACACCTACAAATCAATTTGGTTCTACACACCTGCAAACCTAGATCATGCACACAAATACACCTACAGATCAATGATCTTACTTACCATGTAGATCTCCTAATAGCCATGCACCCCTGCTGACCAGATCCTACACCCCTGAAGAATCTTGTTGATTCTCCAAAACCAGCACCCACACTTGGTACTACTATGGAACTAGGAAGAACACCCTTACTCACCTCACACATAGAAGGAGCTAACTTTGCTCAACTCAAACTAGAACACTTTTTAATATAGCCTATGAGTCTCTTAAATAGATCTCATGCAAACAATAATTAGACACCTAATTACAATAATTAGACTAGCTTCTAGTCTAAATTTAGCTCTTGACATGTAAACATTAACTAACTATAAAACTTGCAGTTTTACATCGGTCCCTGTCTGCCTGGAAGTGAGTGATCCCTGACCGAATATTCCTGTCTAATCCTGCCGACATCGGTTGGCCTGACCGACGCTGGTGTCTGTGACACTCAGCAACCTCTCTGCAATAAAGTAAGTATCCACAACCTCATCATATGTATATAAAATGTAATCATGAGTAAAAGTCTCTATCGACTGACAAGTAAATAATTTGAAACTGTAGGATAGGGAGAGCACCATCAGAGTGCATTTTTCCACACCAACCATAGACCATAGATCCCCCAGATAATTTTTCCCAACTAGATAATGACCCTTCATTCATAGATGAGCAAATGATAATGGTGTAGGTATCAAAAACTAAATTTTACTTTAATAATCCAAACTAGATTATTCTTAATTAAGATAAGTTAAGATATTTAACTAAATGCATCTTATATAATTAAATAGTTATGATTAATTTGATAATGATCAAAATAACACATTATAAATGGTTAAGTAGTATTATAATTGTATCAATAATACATTGCATCTACTAAATAATATCTTAGCCAACTACTGAAAGTTCATATAATAAAATGATACAATAAGAGCTTAACTAAAAACATTACATTGACCAAATTTTTCGTATAGTATTAATGATCACATAAATTAATCATATTCTATCAACTAACTACTGTAGGACAGGGAGAGCACCATCAGAGTGCTTTTCCACACCAACCATAGACCATAGATCCCCCACATAATTTCCCAACTAGATAATGACCCTCCATTCATAGATGAGCAGATGATAATGGTGTGGGTATCAAAAACTCAACTAGAACCTGTGTGTTATAAGATTTTCACTACATTCATCATATCATAAAGAATTTTACTAACATGACACATACATGCATATTAATAAAATAGATGAAATGATAATGTTTAACTATAAACATTACATTGACCAAATTTTTCATATAGTTTAATGATCACATAGATTAATCATATCCACACACACACACTCAATTGGATTTCATTTATTTTGTATATTAATGACTCTAAATAAATTCATGAGAACCTTCTCGCAATAATATTTCCTTAGTGTCATTAATACCATATTAATAAATAATTCATATACAAGATTTCCACAAAATTCTCATATAGATTTATTAACAATACCACAGTATTTAAATACAAGGAAACAACTTGAAATAATTACATGTTATATAATAACAACATAAAATCTATTATCATATTTCCTAAGTTCTAATATAGCCCAATGCCCATTTCCAATAAGGTAATGTTAAAAATAAATCATTTTACTAACAATATTCGTAATATTTAGTTATTTATCAATTCCATATAAAATACCCCTTTTGACAGTTATTAAAATAAAAGTAACACAATTCAGGAATTTCACATTAAATCCAAAGCTAATAAACAAATATAATAACTCCAACATTTATCTGTTTTAATAAGCAATTACTCATTTTACTCACAATTTATAACTGAAATTAACATATTATAAATTAATGGTATACATCCTAGTTTGCATATAAATACATTTATTCACTATATATAAACATTTATTTACCTACCAAATTACCCACATATACATATATATTGTGTATGTCCACTTATTTTTATATATTTTTTAAACACTTAGCCACTTTTTTCCTAATGGCATAATACATATGGTCATACTTGTGTGTGTGTGTGTGTGAACTATTCATAAAGAATATTACAATGTATTTATGTATAATCCATTACTACACACACACGCATGTTTTGAGTTTATTCTCATATCCTAAGCTCCCAACTTAAGAAACATTAACTCAATTTTAAACTAAAATATAAATCACTTTAACAATACACAATACCTAGAACCTAATTAAATGTCTTAAAACATAAACACAAAATGTGAAATATTATGTTGTGTACCATATGGTTCATCGACTCATTGAGATCATTCAACACAAGTTTAACATCTAAATTAAACATCCATGTCCTAAAAATAATTCAAATTCAACCATTTTACAAATATTTAAACATGATCTAGTTTGTGCATCTAACATTATCAGTCAAACATCATTCAATCATTCCTCTAACTATATTACATAGCCGTTTAACATAAAAAAATAATTCAACTGATTATTTATATCTTTGTCTTCATACTCATCTATGTATATATGTTCAATACAGCGTAACCTATAATAATTTTTATACTCTCATCCAATCCATTATATACATACATACATGCATGCATGCATGCATACATACATACATAAATACATACATACATACATACATATATATATGTATGTATGTATGTATGTATATATGTATGTATGTATGTTACTTAACATATAATCATCACAACTACTTAGTAGTAACAATTCTATTTATATAAACTTATCATAAATAATAACTTAGGCATTTTATATAAACTAACCTGTGGTTTATATTAACTCAGTCTTTTTATAAAAACTAAATTTGTGGTTTATATTAACTCAATAATTTTATAGACACCAATCCTACAACCCTACAATAACACAACACTCATATATATCCCATAAAAAATAATATTAATCCTACTATATAGGTAATTAACTAAATTTACACATAGTCAACCAATAAACATTTCTACACAGTCAACTATTTAACCTAAGTTAAGTTAGATACTATCTCTTAGCTACCCCATTCAAACAACATACATAGCCATTAACAAAATAGTATCACACGGCCATTTATAAATTGAAATGAAATGAAACACAACCATATAATATCCACCAAAGACCCAATTTATGTTCCAAAACCAAAATGTAACCCAAATTTAAAAATAATGTCCCTAAGCCATTAGTTGTTTATTAATACACAACCGTATGATAATAATAATAATAATAACACATATCCCTTTTTCTATTTGAATAAAACATACAACACAACCATTGAGGCATTTTACATAAAATAACTCATTTTGTGCCATTAACGCTAACCTTCCCATACTCATGTCATACCTAAGTCAAATCATTGATTTAATTTTGTGGGGGGATTCTTCCTCCCATAAGGTTGAATCTTTGATTCCTCTCAAGGGTTTAAATTATTAAAATATGGTTTTAAAAAACCCATGATCATTTAACTATGGACTTTATAACATCAATATATAATTTTTAGGATAAACCAAAGAACAAACCCTACCTCTTGAGTGTCTTTAAAGTAGACTTTCTCCTTTGGTCTATGAATAAAAGTTCCCTTTTATTCTTCTTTTTCCTCTCTATTGACCATGGCCTCCTTGCATTCCAAAAATCCCATTTTTATTTATTGTTTTCACAGTCATCTACATGTCATATGAAAACCCCTAATTTCATGGTGAACCCTTCTCCATCATAAATTACCAAGAATAACTTGTCATAACACCATAAATTCTTGACATGCCTCAAAAACTCCCATCTCGACCACTAAACAACATGATCACCTCAATATCTCCTCTCAAATCGCAATTGAACCTTAGTCATTCCAAGTTTGCATGGCTCAAACAAACAAAGACAAATAAAACTAAATGATGACTCCCAGTTAGGGTTGACAAATGCAATTTGTCAGTTACATAATAATTATGTTAACAATAATTTGAAATCCTATCCAAAACTTTAAACATTAACCAACAAGGTTTCATACCTACTTAACCTCTTAGGCATTTAAAACTATATTATCCCAAGCACCACCGTAGTCACTTTCACCTAGTGTATAGATTAGATAATTTTTGTAAAAATAAATTGTTAAATGATCTAAAAATAATCATCTACAACACCCTCCCTAATGATACTCTCCCTCTATATATTTTTGGTGAGTGGAATTTCTCCTGCATCCACCTCACAAATGTAAATGGTAATTATCTTGTATCAATGATAATCAATAAAAATGTTGCTAAAGCACAATAATACTAAATGAGAATAATCCACATGCATATGAAACTCATGTGTATCTAATCAATCAAGTAATGAGTCACACAAAATAATCATTATATGCCTATCCATACATCATCATAAATGAAACTAATTTTCTATAATATTAATTAAATAACATTAACCCCATTAATATCTATTTAATAAGCAAATAAAATTTAGTGAGGAAATTGAGATGTAATAATATCCCCCTTTTTGGTGTGAGGGATGAACCTTCATACCACTTATCTCAAAATAAAATAATCATGCACACCATGAATAACACAAATAAAATAAAAATGTATGATAATAGTGAAATCTCTTGTACAACATAGCTTGATAGAGAATCTAGAAAGTATATGATCATGAAAGCAAAAGAATAGTATGTAACCCTAACATAATCATGCCAATTTAAAATAAATGTAATAAAAGGGTGAAAAATTAGGAAAAAATATATACCCCACTATAAGGAGACACCCCAATATAAATAAGATATAACAATGTCTAATTAATAATCATATGAGTGTAGTATGCCCCCAATTAGCAAGGTTTAATCAATGATACATAAGAATATGATTTCCCTTCATTGATGATTGATAAAAATGCATTAAAGGTATTTTCCCCATTGTATGTAATAAATAATTAATAAAATGGTACTAGTTTGAAACATTCACCATTAAGGGCAATATAACTGGTAAAGCACATGAAATGTGTGATAATTATCGCTTGTGATGAGAAATGAATGGTATGGCCAAGATATAGATAAGATAGAGCTGATATTTCATAATAATGTGATATCCTCTATAAAGTGAGATATATTAGATAAATCAAAAGTAAGAAAAAAGATAATATGTAACCAATAAAATATTGGTAAATATAATGCCTCTAAAAAATGTTAGACATGATTTCCAAATAAATAAAATAAGGATTTAGTTGTATCAAGAAATGTGCCATGGTAGGTAAAATGATATTATCAAATCACATAAGTAATTAATATTTTGTATCAATTAAAAAACTTTGGAAAGTAAAGTGCCAAGGGTATATCAAGTACACCCCAACTTGAAAATGTAGTTCAATAAATCATTTTTTATTACTAATTTTGGTGTTTTGACATCTAAGAGAGAACTATGCCTACACAAATAGACTTTAATCATTCGTAACTAGACAACATTTGAGAGGTTATTATGGTGGATTTAATGATAGAGAAATTAAGGGAAAAATCATAAATTTTCATCAAAATTTAAGGTTTTTTTTTAATGTTTAGAATGTCAAAATAGGATTAATTATACATATTTATCCTTTTTTGAATCTTGTCATCTCCTTTCAACAATGATCAAAACTACTTGATAGTGGTCCATGCTTCCAATTATGGCCATGATAAATAATATTTTGTCATGATTCAAGATATAATAGTGGAAAATTTACCATGATAGTTGTCAAGTAGACTTAGGTTTTATGATTTTTTGTATATATGTATTTCAATTCATTTTGAACATGATTAACTCATTATCTAACAAATGCTTTTAGTTTTTTTTAAGCATAATTATTTAAACACTCCAAATTGTTTGTAGGGGTGAATAATGGAAAATATGAATGCTTTGGTATTGAGTGTTGAATATGAGTCAAAAACTAGCCAGGATACACTAACTAGGTTAGGATTAGTCCATATGATGTTCCTTTATTGACTGCATTATCATAGAGGTGTGAATATGATATTTAAACTTTATAGCTCCCTACTAGGGAGGTTATAATTACATTGGAAGACATGTGGAGGATCATATGGATACCTATTATAGGCTATAATTATCATATAGGATGTGACCTGAGACACACAACTTTTAACCCAAAAATATTATCCTAGTAATATATGAGGGGGAGATAGAGCCACACATAACATATTTTTTAGTGATGTGTTGAGATTATAAGCTCTAATATTATATAAATATTTTATATAATTTAAATCATAATTCATAGAAGGTGATAATATTGGGTTCACTATTTCTTATAGGATGAGACCCATTATTTAGGATATAGAGGAGAACATGATAGTATATGCTTGGGGATGATGCATTATTTCACATGTGTATAGGGATTGATATAAATTTGCATGTGACGTGCATGGGAGAGGATTTTTTACCAAAAAATTACTATTTTTGTGTTCTTATGATCATTTTCTAGTTATTAGGCATGTTGGTTTACATAAAAAGGTGTGGAGCCATAAGATACCATATATTACTAGATGGGTAGCCACACACTTGAGGAATTTATATGTAAGGAACACCATTAGATACGACTAAATTTTGGATGATTTTTTGTAGGGAGAGATTTTATGGTACTTTATAAAGAGCATCTAAGGTCGCATGAGGATGTGACTCATCTACAAAGGATTTGAGTGATTTGGTGGTACAAAAATAGGAATATTAAGCTTATGGGGAAATTTTAGAATGAAAGGGTGACCAAGTAGTATGGGCCAATTTAAAATATAACCTTGACATCATATGTATTGAGGTGATCCCATTGATTATTTGTAAGACCAATAAAAATGTTAACATCCAAGTGGTCAATATTTTAGAGATAGATAATGATGAATTTGATACCCCGGTGGTGGATCTTGGAATAGATGATGTGGTTTCAAATATGCTTAGGTTTTATAATGGGTAAGATCATGTTCAATGCCTATGTTTCCACCTTGATGACTAATTATGAAGGGAGAGACAAGATATGGTGATGTGGCTCCAATCGAGGTAGTAGAGTATAGAGGGGAGAGGGCTATAGTGATAGTAGTTACCATAATTGATGAACCAATGAATGACCTAGGAAAACATGTGCAATTTTAATTTGATAATTAGATAATAAGTTTTTCATTTCATTTCATGTTTTGATCATTAATTTTGTTTTTAGTGATAATGTAATGGGTTACCATTATCGATGCAATAATGTGTCAAATTACATGTGATGTTCCTAAGAGTGTCCCAAGACTATTAGAGAGAGATTACTTTGGGGTTGGACCCTATGCATATGTTTTTGATATAGTGATTCATGTAATATGATAATATTTATTAGAGGTGGTAAGGGTAGAGGAGTTGGACACTGAGATATGATTACTCTAAGATGAATTATAAGGTATAGGTGGATGTATAACACCTGATCTAGTGGCCACAAAACTACCAATTTCTAAGATGGTTTAGGAAATGATATATTTAATTAGATTGTAGCATTTCATGTAGAGCACAAGGCTATCTTAGTTCAATTAGAGATATTAAGAGAGGAAGTGAATATCCATGTGTAGATATAGGTTTAGGAGTAGATTATCTTTCTCATCAACATATATAACTATTGATAATGGTAGAAAGAGGTGAGAACATTACTCTTATCCTAATGAAATATGATTTTTATGTAAGAGTCACATGACTTATTTTTTACTATATTATGTATTATGAAAATTACATCACACACACACACACACACACACACACACACACACACACACACACACACACACACACACACACACACACACACACACACACACACACACACACACACACACACACACACACACACACACACACACACACACACACACACACACACACACACACACACACACACACACACACACACACACACACACACACATGCACACATGTGTGGAATGCTTGCATGCATGTACGTGTGTGCATTATGTCTTAATTTCTAGTTTTTTCATTGAATTATATGTGATGGACAACATAAATGTATAAAAAATCTATGATGACTAATGAAATAACTTACAATGAAATATATTGATACATTTAAAGAACAAATATAAGCATATGAATTCATTAACCAATAATATGATTAATCATTAAAGTTTCAAAATAAATAATAAAATGAGGCATGCTTGACTTACTCTTATTACTACTAGGTGATGTATCAAATAAATCATTATTTTTTGAGTTAATGTTGCTTATGTATTAATATGTATCATTGATTTTAGATTGCCTAGGAGATGTATGAATAGATGATTGAATATGCTCAATATTTTCTATAGGAATATGATTGTTAAATTCTTTTTTATTTTTCACACACTTGAATCTATATTAAAATGTAATGGAATCCATCTTTGGATGTTTTAAATATTTCACTAAAATTTTTTCTATCTCATTGGATTTTGATTGTATCATCCTGATATTCAAATATAATATGTTATTTTATATTATAAATAATTTCATTCATGTTTTATAACCATAATATTCCATGTATAGCATTATGTTTCACTATGCTAGGCATCAAAAAAAATGTAGGAAAGTTTTGAGGACCAACTGTAATGAATGATTTAATATAGCCCATTAGTTTTGCTACATGTTTAGGAATAGATATTGATGCTTGAGTTAAATCAATTTTATCATGTCCAAAATTTATAAATAATTCACTTGTGTAAATATTTAATTTAGTTTTATATGATTATTCCATGGCTATGATTTTATCCTATAAAATAATGAATTACTAAGGGATCCAAATAAGATGCATGTGTCAATGTAGTATCTTTAGGAAATTTAGATGGATCATCTTTATCTATAGGTATTTCTACATCATAAGATAGAATTGAAAATTTTGGTTTATTAATTGGTATGTCAAGTTAAATATCACCACTATAAAAAGAATTTTGGAGTTTATGTTTCAAGGCAATAAATCTATCTATTACATAACCTTTTTTTTATGGTAATCATAAAATGACTTTCAATCATATGTTCATGTTAAATGATTCATATTTTTTCATCTAATAGATGGTAATACAATCATATTTTTTCAAGTATAATATTAAATATTTCATTTTGACTATCCTTAAGCTTTTGAAAATTTTGATATTTGTTGAAAAAAGGCATAGGTATTTTTATAGGTTTAAACCTAATATTAACCAATTTCTTAAAAAAAATCTTGATTTTCACATGGCTAGTGTTGAGAGTTGAATCATTTTGAATAAGTGAAAATTATGTGTTATGAGACTTATATGAAAGTTTATGTGGTTGTAAATGTGAAATTTCATGTGTTATGACCTCACAACAAAGATGATTGAAATATGAATAAGCATTGAAAATATCATTATCTATGTTTGATTATTTATATAATACAGAATGAATGTGACTCATAAATCTAAAAATATAATCTTAAGTGATCTCATGTTCACCTTGTTAGAGATAAGGGATATGCTCAAATTTAGCATGTGGACATGTAGTATTAAATAATTGTGATAAGAAATATTCTTTCAACATAAGTAAATAATGCCTAGATCTTCTAGCTAATGGATGAAACCAATCTAAGGCATCAACAACCAAGCTTATTGAAAATATATTAAGCAAAAATGCATCATGTTGGCTACATTTTATGATAAAATAAAAAAAATTCCTAAGATGTATATAAGGATATCCATGCTAATCAAAATAAATATAGTTTAAGCATGACAAAACCATGTGGGAAAGGAACATTGAAAACCTTACAAGCTATAAGACTAGATAATATAACATTGGAATCATCCTTAACATGAGATACAACAAAAATTAGAGATAAAGTTTGCACTTGCCTTTGTAATTCACCTATAGTATACATCATATTAACTATCTCATTGGTTGGTGAAATTGAACTATAAAGGGGGTCATTCAAAGGCCTAATTTCATCATTGGTTAGAAATATAAGAGTGATATGAAGTCTAAACCTAGAAGGGGAATAATAATCATCATTTTAAGGAATAGGAGTATCATCTAAAATACAAGCATGTTTTAAACTACCTACTTCTTTCATCATTTTCATAATTTTAACAAAAGATGGATTTGTCATAACATGTTTCCTAATATTTTTAGTTATTTCATTATTATTATTTTAATATTATACAAAATTAGTATCACATGTATTTAAATCATGCACATTTTATTTCAAATAATATGTATCATTTACATTGTATCATGATAGATATTGTAAATATTTAGAAACATGCCTTGGGACAATGCAAAAGATGATATAGAATGAATATTGATATTTTTTTATGTGACCAAAATAAGAACCTTATTATAGTGACATACCGTAATCACAAATCTTTGATAGTGACATTTTTTAGAGATAATGACTAAATTGTTATGATAATGATTTTTCACATTTGTACAGTGTAAAATACTACTTGAAATTATTAATCCTTTGATCCAAACCTAATCCAAGCTAAGAAGGACTAGAAATGACATTATTTTTTTCTTTTTATGGGCCTACCTATGCCAGCCCTTGACTTATGATTGGTTGGAAATCAAAACTTGAGCATGTCAAAAATTAAATATTAATGCATGTTACCCTCATCCTTTATAACTGTAATATACTATGTAGAATGCAACTAGCATGAGTCAATGTTTCCCTTTAATTAATGTAATGTCTTTTTGGTACAAGTATGTAATAATGTAATCAAATGAAATCAATATATCTGGTATTTATTTTTCTTATTTATAATTACAAGTAGATGTGATCAATACATATTTTGAAAATATCATAGATTACCTTTGAATATATAAATTTATTCAATTAAAATTAGGGTAATATTAGTGTAGAATATGGAATTTAGAAAGATATTAACTCTAAAAAACCATGGATAAAGTATTGATAACTTAAATTTGAGGGCCAAAGCAACCCCAAAAGTACACTAACTAATATCCAAATGAGAAAAATCAAACAAATATTGAAATTTTTATGATACTGGAAAATAAAATATAAAAAAAATAGAGGAAGAAGTGTTAGGATCCCAAAACACAAAAAATATAGAGGAAGGAGAAATCCAAATGAATAGGAAGAGCACATGGCCACGTGGATAATAATAGAGAGACAAAAACACAAGATAAAGTACTAATATGAGCCTAATCTAAGCCAATGATCCATATGCACAAAAACATGATGATAGCATTAAAATTATAAAACTTGTATCGAAATTAGGTGTGTGTGTGTGTGTGTGTGTGTGTGTGTGTGTGTGTGTGGAGGTAGATTTGGGATTGAGATACATATATTATATATGATTATGTAGTATTTTTTTTGGGATTGGGTTATATTTTTAAATATCAATGGAAAATGGATCCATCCACTTTGAACCTCTTGTTGTGTGCCTAGTTGTAGGTAGACACCAATAAGAACTAGCATGAGTGTTATGATATACCTTGTTAGCAGAGGTTCCAAGAAAACTCCAAATCATGTTAATTACAATGATAACTTGTGCTGTAGAGAACAAAGATAAAAGAATCTAATAATTCAGTCTTATAGAACATTGCTTAAATATTGAAGTACACTATTGTATAGAAATATAGAAATAACATAGAGAAATAGGTGGTATAACCATAATGAGTTATATATTTAAAGGAAAATAAATTACTCACTACACACTAAACATAGATAAAATAGTCTTAGGAAAACCCTAATAGAACTATTTCATTAATCTCTAACACACATAGAAACCATGTTTCATTACAAATGAGTGCTATATATAGAACATTTCAAAGCATTGTCTCTTTACATTCATCTTTTGATATGCCACAAGGAAAGACTCTATGTATTCTATACTCTACATTGTATTCTTACAAGGTCGTATATAGCCAATATATTATACAAAAGACAAAATCATATCTTTGAACACATGTCCAGCTAATTATAATTTGTGATTTTGGTGACCTCGATGTATACCCAACACTTTCCCTAACTTAAATTATTGTCTAGTCCTAAGACAAAGTCATAACTTGAAGTTTGCTCTAAATCTGAGAGGATGAGTCATAAACACTAGTCACTTATCACTTTAGATTCTCTTTGCCAATTTTCACCCATTGTGCACTAATTATCTGCCCTTTCAATTTTTAAACTACGTATCATATAAGCCTACCACCCTTTCATATTTTCAATAGACTAGCATAACCATGTGGTTACTTTTTATGGGTTTTAAACCATTTTAAACCCACTCTTAATGTTTAATATTATCTATAAACTTTGAAAATATTATGAAAAATTAAAAATTATGGTGCATGTACCTACTGGGAGGTTGGTGGTGTGTTTTAGAGTGACTACATAGGAGGTTACTCTATTATTGGTTCTTATTGTGGTTAGATTAGATCCAATGAGTATACAGGGTCTATTAGTGGGTTCCATTCTTGCTAAGTTGTTATTTGTGTTTATACAAATATCTTCTTCTATTATAGAACTTTTTGGAGTTGCTAGGGTGGAATAAACTAAAGTTCATCTACCAATTAAGTAATGGAAACATAGACCTATGAAATATCTTACTTCAGCATCTTCCAGTCTGTCATGGCCTCATGCACCAAGGAAAGCAAGATGCACAATAGAATCTAGATCAATGCCAAATTCTTCACATCATCATCTTACATAATGGATATTAGTGCCTTTTCTTTTGATATATTCAGCTAAATATCCAATACCAACTCATTCAATCAGTATACATCCCTTTGAGCTTGAATGGTTGTAAATGTGTTGTGCATTGTCTCATTATGCCAAGTCTAAAGTTTTTGCATGGCAACATCACTAGAATATAACATTTGATTGAGTGCACTACTCATTGCTACTATAGTCATTATTTGATCATCCATCATGGATTTTGATTTATCTTATATAGTGAACTCTAGTTGCACAATAACCAAAGATTTTTGAGATGTTTCCTCTAGTTTATCATTCCTTTAGCTATTTACTTGGCTTGGTACATAGTGGTATCTAGGAATTGTTCATGTTATTTGAGAAACTCACAAATTATATCCATTTCCATCTTCAAATCTTGCCCTTGAGAACACATTTTTTGTATACATTTAATAGGCAACAAATACTTATGAGTTACATCAATGAGGTTATGAGTTGCTTATCTTGAGACATGGCCTGGTCATAAAAAACTTGTGTATATAATTTAGGACAAGTGCTATAAATTATCTATCATGCCTTTACAATTTGGTTGTTTAATTTTGTTTTTTCCTCATGTAAATGAAAAACTTCTTACTCCAAGTCTGAGGCCTTTTATGTAATTTTGTTAAAGATAATGGTGCTTTCAATCTATTTAGATAGAGGCAACTAATCAATATTTAAAGATGTTTCCATTGTAGTGGTTACAAGTGCCATGGTTGTCATTAAAAGTGTCATAGGAGCTAGTATGAATTGGGATAAAGGTAGTGAACAAGTGGTGAGTTGAGTGGATATTGTGGGTACATCCCAACCACTAAGTAGTAATATGAGGTTTTGACTATGAAGTCTTCTCTTATGTATATAATTGCTATTCAAAATTTCATTGTACTATACAGTCTGTAGCTTATTTATCTCAAGCTTGATTTTCCTTTATGGCTTTATCTTTAGCTTCAGCCTTAACTTGACCCTCTACCTCAGCTTGAGATTTATCTTACACCTTAGCTTTATCCTTAGATTCAATTTCAGCTTTAGATTTATCCTTAGCTACTTAGGCTTCATCTACACATTTGACCTCATCTTCTTTCTTACACTGGTCCTCCTCAACCTTAGCTTTATCTCTAACTACTTTTTCAACATCTACTTGTATGGCTTTTTCATCTCTGACCTATTATTTGGTCTAAGACCTAACTTTTGCCTCTTCTTCATCATTATTTAATTACACATCTGATTCTTCTTGTTATTTTATTTGTGCTTGCTCTTGATGCTTCTTTTTTGCCTCTACTTCTTTATCTTGCTTATTCATAGCCTCTCTTTCATAATCTCATTTCTTCGTATCTTCTACTTCTTTAGCCTACTTATTTAGCTTACTTTTGGCACTTTTCCTCTTCTTTCTTATGTTTTACCTCTTCTTTCATTTTCACATCTTCTAGATCATGTGTTTTTTGTGTAGTTTCCTATTCAGGTGTTAGATTCAACCTAATTATTTCTTGAGGTTCCTTTCTTACTTTGGGGATGCCAAGTTTGATCAGTGTTTTAGTCTCTTTCAAATAATTTAATTCTATAAATGTATCACTATGCATAAATGTATTTTTCCTAAATGTGGATAGAGGAGTTAGGATCTATTTTTGCTTCTTTACAACTTGAGTTGGAGGTTATTGTTGTGCTTCTTGTGATGGCTACGTAGTAGTGTTAACTATTGGTTCCTTAAAACACACAATTTTTTTCTCATACAACTTGATATGGTCAAGAAGATGGGTGTGTACATTGTCTCTCATCAATGGCTATGTTGGGATTTTTTGTTCTGGTATACCAACCATATGTGTAGTGCATGATCCTATAGTTGGATCTACTTGAAATATTTCAACCACCAACTTGCATTCCATTACTTCTTGACCTACAATATCAATAATAATATAATGTGGGCGTTGAGTAATATCAACCAAGAGGTCTTGAATTATGAGGTTATGAACTTAGCATGTGTGCATTACATTCCAAAAAAAGAATTCATTTTCTTCCTCCTTGTTATATACATCATTTCCAATATATTCTAACATATTCTTTAAGAATTCTTACTCTTCTACTCCCATCTCTGGTAAATCACACTCACCTACTATCTTAGGTACATTTAGATTGTCCAACCATGAATTTTTATGATGCATCCTCTTCTTTGGTGGTAGTGGTGAGGCTCATCATGTAGGTGTCTTTATTTTTCCTTTATCTTGCTATGATGAGGCTATTGATGTTATAGTGGAGCTTAAAATTATGTTTGTTATTGAGATTGTGCATATTTTATCACTAGTTGTTATCCTTATGGATGAATAAATCACAAGGGTTACACAAACATTGTAGATAATTTTATTTTCCTCCACCCTTCTGCTCACACATCTAACATTGTGATGAAAAACTACATTGTGATAATAGTTGGAGTTGCTAGCTCATGTACTTTGATTTTCACCCCATTGTGCAGTTTTGTTATTGATGCATGTTGCCTTAGATAATGCATGACATCTTATTTGGGACTATGAATTGATTAAAGATCAAGCCTAAATCCACCATGCATTGAACCTACCCATTTTTTCATAATATTACCCTTTTATGTCCATGTGATGTTTGTGAATGTGATGGTAGGCCAAAATTATATAGTGACATCAACTGGTCCTTCTAGAAATTTCCAGTATGTAAAACATAAAAGTAAGACCAAAAACTTATATTGGAAAGTCTATAAAGTACCTATGAGTACCTTATCAATATTAATAATTATTTTTTATTCCATAAACTTAGTCTAATTGAAATCTTTATAAAGACATATCATGTGATACGTGATATCAACGACCCCTTTTGTTACTTTCTTGACCTACTCTATTATATGATAAAACATCTTTGTGATGCATTTGACCAAAATGCACATTGAAGTGTCTATTATTGATTCAATTGGTACTCCTCTTCTTTTCCTACTTGTTATTTCTCCTTGATGTATGATTGAATGGGATGCATAGTGGTCTTATATGCCAGAAGGGATTTACCATAATTTGGGAGACCTATAGTTCATGTCATAGCTTGGGCATTGATCCAAATTGTAATATATTGGGACAAAGGAATATCTCCTTGGTTATATCTACTCAATAGGGTAAGCATCACCTCATTAAGTTTACCAAATGTAGGAAACTTGATCAATCTCTCAATGTTTGAACCTCACAGTGGATGTGAGACCAATAGGGTTCTGGATTGTGTAGGATATTGAGGCCCAAAAGTAAACAAAGTTACTTCTAATTGATCCATAAATTCAAAAGGGTTAGGATCATTTTATTTAATTTTTCATAGACCTAATTCAATTCCCATCTCCTCCTTATGTACATCTAAAAGTGGGATCAATAGTGGACCTCACTCTATTATTGTAGATTTTGCATAAGATGAAGAGTTGATTTTCTTGTTTGAGCTCTAGTATGTAATAAATTCACTTGAAATTTTTTATAAAATAGATTACAAAATTCACATATTGTCAAAAGTATGTAATGTATATGTGTTGTCCATGCCCCTCCTTATATAGTTTTTGGTGCTCAAATGTCTCACTGATTACTTTATGTGTTGACTAGTTGCACATGAGTTTTCCTTCCCACATTTGATCTTAATTGGTGAAATTTGATCTCATAGTGACCATTTTTCATCTAGAATCCTTGATTGATCTCTTGGCAATTTTTTGATGTGATGTGATATATTTTCATCTACCCTATTTTTTTTATGATGACATTTATCAGTTAGCCACTCAATCCACCTTGGGAATAATTTAATCCATTCAAGTGCCTTATCATTAATGGTCTTTAATTACTATTATTCATCCTTTTAATGTACCTATCTTGTCATTCTACCTTACAAGACTTATTTTATGACTTTGGAATTTGGTGCTAGTTATCCTTCATAATGTTGTCTCTATAATTTTATCACATCTTAAAAACATAACTACTCCTTGCTAATTATGATGTGTTGAAATGCAAAGATCACACTATACAAACACATGACCCTAAAAAAAACAAACAACATTAAACAAAAACCTAACTACATGTTACTTAGCACCCACTCATTTTATCAACAAAGTGATAGATATTAGAGGCGGTAAAGCTTAAGCCTAGATCCATTTATTCTTCCTAGCAATATTGTTCCCTACAGATCTTTTAACACTATAGTACCTTATTGTGAAAATTCATGTATAATATAGGTTCCTTTCCATCTAATGTGTATATTTATCGAGAATGCCCTAAAATTACTATAATATAGCAATACCGCTTGCCCTTAATAGAATTATTTAGATCATAAGTTGTGATCATACCATGATTTCTAACTTCCCTTATGTATCTCTTATGTCTATAGTGCCCTTTATCAATTTTCATCCATTTTAACCAAGTCCAATGCCCTTTGATTTAGAGATTCATGATCACCAAGCCTCATAATTATTGAAATACATAAGATCAAAACTATATATTCCATTGGCATTACTACTTCAAGACCATAAACAAGCTGAAAGGGAGTGAAACCTATTGCATGCTTGTAATTTAGTATATATGCCCATATAAATGTAAGAATGTGATCCTCCTAATCTTCCCTTTGTAAATTATAAATACTTTTTAGTTATTTCCCCAATATCGTATTTGATGCTTCAACCTACCCATTTATTTAGGGATAACAAGATGTGATTTTATGGTTTGATATCATAAAGTCTCTAGTGAGATTTTTGGTATTATTATTGAGCAAATGTGTTCCTCTGTCACTAATGATCTTGATCGAGCATTTAAACCTTGTCATTATATTTTCATATAAAAACTTGGAAGCATTTGTTGCATCATAACTTGGGGTCACAATTGCTTCTACCCATTTAGAGAAGTAATCAGTTATAATAATGGTATATCATGCATGACTTTACTATCTAGGAGGATCTATAGGCCCAATAAAATCAATTCCTAATTAAAGAGTTATTTTACAAGCATAAAAACCAAAGGCATTTTATCACGTTAATTTGGCTTACCCATTCATTAGCAGATATCACAATGCTTCATGATTATATGCACATCCTAAAATAAAGTAGGCCATGAAATACCACTCTATAGGATTTTATTAGTAGTGGCTTCACCTATGAAGTGACCTCCTGAAATACCTTGATGAGCTTCTTAGAGAAGTTTTGGTCATTCATGATCTAGTGCTACTCTACACATCACATCATGTCTACCCAAACTGTACAAAAACCCATTGATGAGACTATGAGGCATACCCCAGGTGACCATTTTATTTTTATCCCATTACATATAGTACATAGGGAAAGTTCCTTTCTCTAATAAATTCACATTGTCTTCCATATTATCTGGGATTACAGTAGCCCTAAATAAGTGCACATATGGGGATTCATCTTTTATTTATTTTAGTTCCTCCCTATTGTGTAACCTACTCAGATGATCTGGCCCCACATTTTCTCAACCTAGCTTGACATTGAGTGGAATTGAATATTTTAAAATAGCATAATCCATCGATATATTTTTCCTCCCAACATCGGCTTATTAACTAGAGAGCATAAGGCCTAATGATTCATAAATAACACAAATGGTGTATCCAACAAATAATTCTAAAAATTTTGTAGCAAAAACACCATAGCTAATGCCTCTCTCTCATTAGTTATATAGTTATTTTATATATTTTATAGCTTCATACTGGAAAAATACATGGGATGATCTAACCCACCTTCACCTGGATACACTAAGACAACTCGTACTGTAGTACCAAAAACATCCACATGTATGTGGAAGGCTTCTTCTAGTCAGGAAAAACTATAATTGGTATTGTTACCAACCTTTATTTTAGCTCAATAAATGTTGCTTGGCATTTTTTTATCCACTCAAACCATGTATATTTACACAATAGTTTCTCCATTAGCATTAATGTGGATAGATACCCTTGTATAAACTTTTTTTAGCATCCTATATGACCAAGAAATGTTTGCACTTCTATAGAGTTGGTTTGAGGTGGCATCCCTACTATCACAAGAATCTTAGTTATATTAAATAAAACACCATAATTACATAATACATGGCCCAAAAAAACACCAAAAGGTATAAAAGATAGACACTTCTTTAAATTTAAATCAATGTGCAAAGTGTGACACTTCTCTATCATTAATCTTAGATTGGATAGATTTTATTTAAAAAAATATAAAATAGCCCAATCATCTAGATAAACTTATATAAAGTCATGAATGAAGTATTTAAATGCATTTACTAAAACCATATAAAATATTTATAGCATATTCTTTAGGCCAAAAAGCATTACCTTATATGTGAATGATTCCCATTCAGTTGCAAAGGTAGTCTTAACATGATCCTCCTTTACAATTAGAATCTAATGGTAGCCAATAAATCCATCTATGAATGAGTATAATTCATGCCTTATGACAAACTCAAGAACATCATCTATAAATGGTATGGGTAATGGGTCATTGACATAGGTGTTATTGAGTGTGCGGTAGTCTCCAAAGACTTGAATTTTCCTTATCTTCTTCAGCTGCATAACTATAACGATTACTTATTCTACTTTTTCAACTAGATGAATAATTATAGGTTCTTGCATCTAATCCAGTTTAGCTTTTACTTTAATCTTCATATTGGGATTGACTTGTATGGGGACTTTTTGATGGGTCAAGTGCACTCCTTCAATTTTATATGCATCTCCTCTAAGGATGGATCCACACCTTTTAATTTAAAAAACCTGGTTGGAGATACATATTAATAGTCTCAAAGTACTTACAAAGCATCTAAGATTTATTCTTATCCCCAGTTCTTTCCCATAGTCACAATCTTAGGCAACTCCTCTATTCCAATGTTTCCTTCAATATTTTTTAAGGGTTCCTTATATACTTTGTTGGAACCATCAGGTAGATCTTCTTATAAGATGTGCTTACCTTCTTGATGGGGGATGTTTATGTTACATAGTCTTTCTTCTTCAACTTGATATATGTTTTGAACTTATTTTAGTTCAGATTCACATTCTAGTTCAAAGAAACCTTATAGGTCCAGATCTCCATCACTATCATTGGACTCTGTCAATTCCTCTATTCTTATGTTACATGACTTAAAAAGATATTTTTCTTATTGATTGACCTTATAATTGTGAAGTTCCAAATTTAAATATTATGTAGCTTCTTGTTGAGATGATGATTCTACTCTAGTGGCTAAGTCTTCATCTCATCCACAACATAGAAATATTTTGAGCTTCTATAAGGCATTATGGACCAATGTATTATCATCTTCAAACATAAAAGTCTAAATGAAATCTTGTTGCACTTTTGCCTAATGCTTGGTCTCTCTCCTACACACTTGGAGCTATAATCTTGCACATAAAAATTCACATGATTCTTCCTAATAAATTTTTAGATTTCTATGTAATGCCCACCAAGTTGAAGTAGTCCCTTTTAATGCTTAGCTAATTGTATTGACTAATTAATCCATCTTCAACACATGGTGTTTGAGCCTCAATATGAAAGGATTAAGGTCTTATGTCACAAATTATTGATATATATAGAATTCATTAGTGAACACCATATGTAAAGGTCACATCTCATGATCTCTCTGAGCATAGTTTAATATATGAGTGTTCAATTCACCAATTATGGATGATGTTGTTTCCCAAGATAGAACACCCTCTGGAGTAGGTTTTGTGTAATCCATCATTGTTTCACCTATATTATATAAGAAATCTACTTCATATTTAATTGGAGAGTGCATTGATGGAGAAACATATTCTTCTATCTGAACTTGCATGGATGAAGAATTTGTTATAAAAGGTTTGTACACTAGTCGCTCTTCCTATTATGCAGTGTGCAATTTCCTAACTTGATACTCTATAGTTCACAAATCAATTTGCCTTTCATCTACACTAACCTAAAACTAACTATGATACACATTGTCATAAGGGGACTCAGGTTATTTTGGGATGATATAAAGCTTTTTTTTAGACTTATTAAGGGGTATAACTACTATCTTATCTCCTTGATTGCCTCTAGCTGATTGTGCATAGTGTTAATGGTCATTGTGGCTATCATAGGCATATTTCTTACTGATTAAGGTAGGATAATGGTTCTTTATTATATTCATATCAATGACCTTAAAATATCCATGAAAATTGAGCTTAGTTACTTTAATAACAACATCCTCTAGCCTTCCAATGGTATCCAACCTACCATAATATACCAAACTAAGAGTAATTGGACTATAGCTTAAGGTCAGTCAACCAATGGCTTTCCAAGTTGATTCAAAAATCATATTAAATTTAGAATCTCATAGTTGGCTAGCTTAATGTCCATATGAGAATCAACATCCCAAGGTTTCTTAGTCTTAACTATGATATCACTTTATCAATATGTTCTTGACCTCGCTATGTGCACTCTACAATATTATGTAGGAGATTAGTGATGTTATACAAAATATATTCATTATGAAAGATTATAAGTAACTTCATCAAGTCTATCAAAGTAGTCAAAACACCCTCCTATCTCATGATTATTACAATTTCTCTATACATTTGAGCATTAGTGGCTACATTAACACCTTCAAAAGATGGTTGTTGTTTGATCTCTTACAAGACCTGTATAGCTTGGAACATAAAATTATTTTTAGTATCAAGATTGTGATATTTGTCCTATTGTACTTTTTTAATCCCTTAAACTTGTGGCATTTATAATGGTGGTGACCCTTGTTCTACTCTTTGATTCCTGGTGATTGCTTACACAAATGCATTCTCCTTTGGTTATGCATTAATCATGTTTAAATTGAAAATAACCTCTCCTTCCTTTGTTTCTCAAGTATTAGAAAATTTTATGTTTAGTTATAACCTTTAAATCTATAGTATACATGGTATATTTATATTTATAGATTATTAAGGTAATTCGTCGCAAAGTGATTGTATGTTCCATGTAAATAACATTGCATAGGTGGTTAGGTTTAGAGATTTTCATTGATATGGCCTTCTTGAAATCCTCCATGATATCCTCCCCTATAACCTCCCATTTAGCCAGTTTTATTTTTTTGGTATCCCCACCCTTATGTCTATTCTCCAACATACCCTACTTTTTGGCTTTGTTGTACATCATACCACCATATTGGTGCTGGGGGGAACTCAAAGCCTAATTTAATGATTGTTTCTAAATATTTTTATTGGTCCATGACTATTGATACTAACCAAAATATTGATAAAATAGATATGATGTATTATTCCAACTTGATATAACCTATGGTTAATACTGGGGTGATGAAGGCATCCATATGAGACTAACTTGAATTTCACTTATCATCTCCACTTTTGGTCCTATAATCTCCTGCTTCACAGTCAATATTTGTTGTGATACCACTATGAAGACATTCTTAGTAATATCTTCCTTAAACTCTTGTAATTCTCAAAAATTTATTTTCATCATGGTTAGTGGACTTAAAAAAATTTAAAACAAACCTTGTAATTTTTAATGTCGTGTTGTAAAAGATGGCACTTGGAAGTTGCATGTCCTACTACCCTGCATATCTCACAAAACTCATTTTTAACCTTAAGATAATCATTTCTATTTTTTTCCTTCATGTCATATTCTGTGCACCATAAGCTTAGTTTAGGCTTATATTTTTTTTACATCTCATGCATTATTATCTTGAATGTATCCATCTTGTCCTCAACCTTGGAACCATCTAAGGGAGCATCCCCATAATATTTTATTTTCTCTACTTACAAAGCAGTAGATCGAGCCTCAACTTTACTTAGGTATTAGTTTTATGCAATGGAAAATCTAATTATTGGTCAAAGACCTTATACAAACCAAGAATATTTATCTTTGTCTTATATAATGAATTCAATTTTATTCATGACATAAAAAATTCTTTGATCATATTTTGTAACTAATTTTCTATAATTTTGTTAAATCTCCTTTAAATCTTGGGTAGTTTGACTTGTACATTTTTTAAATTTAAACTTTGATATTAGTAAACTTTTAACTCTTGTAAAGTCCAAAGCATTTACATCCCTTTTAAAAATTAACTCTAAGGCTCATCCTGATAAATCCCCCATGAGTTTACATTTCTTAACATCATCTGAGGTTACCCCTTTAACATTCCATTTCATATCACATGTTACTAAATATTTCTCTAGATCTGTAAACCCATCATATGGTATTAAATAAATAAACATAATTACATTGAGTTATATATTTGGAATACATGTATTTGCTACCATGGGTTGTTAAACACTGGTAATTATGAATAAAGGTAGCTACACTAGTGATTATGCATTGTTGACTGCACACTAGTGACTGTGCACTAGTGTTCTTAGGTATCTTAAAAAGGAGTTATTCTTCTTCTATTTTATTCTCATCTATTTCCTAATTTTTTTTTACACTTATCTTTCCAAATTTTTATATAAAGGATTCAAACCAATCTGTATCCATCACTTCTCCTACACTTCTTCTTTCCAATAATAAATTGGGCTAGGGGATGCATACTCTTGAAATGAATGAGTTCTAGTTTGAATTTCTTTTAACTTTTAACTTGAACCTATAATATTTTTTCATTTGAATCTAACTTATTCCTAGGAATTTTCCTTCCTAAGTCTAGATAAAACCCTTTCACTAACTTTAATCTAGCTCTACCATCTAACTACTCTACTATTAGCTTACCTTCTTCTTCTTGATGCACTATCTCCATATCTGGATCATTTTTATTTACCTCTTTATCTTCATCGATCCCTTTTGCTCACTCTCTACTTCTCGCATCTTCTCTCAACATATTTCCATATCTATCATCTTTTTTTCTTATCTTTCCAACTCTAGCACTTTATTTCCTACTTCTACTCCTATACATAGTTAATTTAATATTTCTTGTTTTGTTCCACCATCTATGTTGTTGCAGTTGCCATTCTAATCCTATAATTTTCTTCTTGATGTAAGTGTTTTCTCCTTCCATTTTCTAAGATCATTTTCAAGTTTATTTTAATTAGATCTTTGTCAATCTCTTCTAACCCACACACACCTCCATGGTGCTCGATGTGACTACTCCATGTTGGTTGGAGTAGGCACCATGGCCTTTTCCATAACCAATATCTTAATTAGAGTAGGTAGTCATTGAAAAAAATTCCCCCCTTATTTCTTGGACAAATCAGTATTACATAGCTTCAAAATTTACATATCATTGTACTATAAATTTGGTAATAAAACCATCAATCATAGTCCTCATCCAATAATATATTGATCGAGTCCAGTCTGTTCTAGGTTATATAGTCTATATAACTTATCTTCTATCTAAACTATAATCTCTATCCTCTTTAAGTTGAAGCAATGATATTCCACCCTAAATATCCACATAACTAACAATTCAGGTAAGTCACACCAAACGATTTCATATATTTCTCCATAGCTATGCTCTTAGATAATTTCCTTCACAGTTGTTTTGACTCTCTTCACTTCTTCTATAAAATTTTGGATTCTCTCATCCATCCATATCTCTATATCCCTCTATCTTAACAACCATCTTAGCATATTTCATCCAAATGGGTCCATGCTCATCACACCATTGTTAGTATAGGTTCCTAGAAAACTATAAATCATACTAATTATAGGGATAACTTATGTAATAGAGAGCAACGATAAATAGAATCAAATAATTTAGTCTTATAGAACATTTTTTAAAGATGAAAGTGAACTATTGTATGGAAACACAAAACTAACAAATATAAATAGGTGGTATAACCATAATGAATTATAGATTTAAAGGTAAATAAAGTATTCATTGTGCACTGAACATAGGTGAAATATTCTTAGGAAAACCATAACAAAACTATTTCATTAATCTCTAACACACATCGGATCCATATTTCATTACAACTGAGTGTTATATATGGAACATTCTAGAGTGTTGTCTCTTTACATCCAGTGTTTTGATATTCCACAAGGAAAGACTCTATGTATTATCTACTATACTTTGTATGCTTAAAATGTCACATACAACCAAAAGACTATACAAAAGACAAAATCATATACTTTGGACATGTGTCCATCCAATTATACTTTACAATTATGGTAACCTTGATCCATACCCAACATACCTTGATAAATATAAATGAAACGCATGTTGTATTTACTACCCTAGGTCTCATGGATTATAGAAAACATATTTATATAGAGGCATTGAAATTTTATCGAAGCAATTCAAATTTTGAAGCATGTTTTTATCTTTGGCTCTAGAGCATGCTTAAACCATTATGGGAATGGTTATTTTGTTTGGGTATTTGAGACCCTAATTTTTAGGGAATAGTGAGACTTGTGAAGGTCTTTGGAATTCAAAGAGAAGGGAAATAATTTGTATAAGGATGTAAAAATTATTACTGTTGGAGAAGGCTCAAGATCTCATGATAGGGATTCATGTTTTTGTTGGTTGGATGTGACTTAGCATATTCATTATTTATGTTATATACTTACATACATGTTTTCCAAGGATTATAACCCCTTCTTACTTTATGCTTTTAAAGAGATTTAATAATGTTTTATTTTACCATTAAAACCCCTCTTTATTAAGGTTTATAACTATGGTTAACCTTCCTTATTTTAAAAAAAAATAGAAATATGTATATCAGGGAGGAAATTTATATGACCTACCCTATATTTGTAGGTATTTTTTTATTTATTTTAATTACTGTGTAATCCTAATTTAGACCTATGATTATTAAAGGTTTGTTATTACCTTGATTTTATTTCTCTTATATATGCAAAATGTGTGTGTGTGCACGTGCACACAGGAGGTGTGGGGGCAAGTGGGAGAGGTCATATGCATGTGCACATGTTCATGTGTGTAAAAGTGTGTGTGTGTGTGTGTGTGGGTGTGTGTGTGTGTGTGTGTGTGTGTGTGTGTGTGTGTGTGTGTGTGTGTGTGTGTGTGTGTGTGTGTGTGTGTGTGTGTGTGTGTGCGTGTGTGTGTGCGTGCGTGTGTTTGTGTGTGTACATGGGGGTATTTAAGGTTGAGATACATATAGTATATATTACTATATCATTTTTTTTGGCCTCATGTAATTTTTGTAGATCTCATTGAGAAATTGATTAATCCACCATGAACATGTTTTATAATGTAAGGTTATAGGTAGACAAACATAGGAAATAGCATGAGTATTATCTTATAACCTAGATGTTGTAATTGAGCATATATTTTTTAATTAAAATAAATATATTTTATTTGTGACTATAATATATGTTTGACCTAACTCTGACAAACCCTTAGATTGGGATAAATGCATTTGCATTATGACTATGCCAAGCTAGAAACCCCAAAAAAAAATGAGATGAAATGAGGTTGGCATACCATGATTGGAGCATAATTACATACAAAATATATGCTTGTAGGAAGATTCGTGCAATGAATTAAAATTATGCATGAATGTTGACTATGTTTTATTATTGATTTAGTGACATTGATGGAATTTTGAATTCTTGTATAATGTTAATATATAAGTTATATAGTAGGAGGTTGGTTGAGTATGTAAGGTTGTATTTTTATTGATTATTTTTAATAAATTTATAACCTTGGAAAGGCATAACTGTATATTATTGATATATCACCCATGGAACTTGTGTAATATAGATCTTGGTGACTAAGTTAGTTTCACCTATGGATTTATCTATTAGATTACTATGGTAGTTCATCACCTTTATATTCCTCATTTAATGTTACCTTAATATCATGATATTGTTCTTGGGTTTATTAATGAATTTATAGGCACATTTTATATAATAGTAGGCATATATTTGATCTATTTTTTGCTAATAACACACAATATCATATATAAGTCTTCCATAATGGTGATGAGTATGGAATGTGACTCCATATTCTCAAAATTGTGATGGATTAAATGACTCTAGGGTAAAAAATATGTTTTACTCTTTAATGTATTTAAAATTGTGGTTTCATTATACTTGGGGTCATTAGAGATCTCTAATCCTTAGTTAGGCGATAAATTGTGACTTATTATGGACTAAAGTCTGAGTTAGATGGTTGTTGATATTATTTTTTGCTTATATAAAATTTATGTCTAGTATGTTATTTAGGAATTACTAGAGTTGATATGTGATTCCTCAAAGTGTATGTGATAATTTATGGCTTTGAGGGTGATATATAAGTTAGCGTTATTTTTCTCTAACCGTCTTCTCCAACATGCAAGACCCCTTGTTAGACTTAGAATCCTTATTGTAACTTGGTTTCCTATTATGGTAGTGGAGCATATTACTCATCTTATTTTGTTCTCTATGTTCATTATGAATGCATGGAAGACTCTAGAAACATGTACCTTATGTGTATCATCTAGTGGAGATTACTTTTCTATGAATGTGTTTGATATGTTTGGGATATAAAGTTGGGAGTATTATATAATATCTTGATTTTGTGAAATTTAAAAAATATTTTATGAAAATTACCATTATATTATCATTTAAAAATCATAACAAGCCAAGGAAACATGCTATATCATGTACTTAACTATGCTCTATTTAAAACTACTATGAGTGGTGACGTAGTGGTCCTTGGTAGTTTCTACGTATATCTATCAAGTAGAAAAGGTAATTTATAGTAATAGGCCTATTGAGAATGAGATGAGTATGATATAAAATAAAATAGGATTAGAGATATCATGAGTTTCCCCATCATTTTAATATCAATTCCATGAGACCTGAATTTGAATATGTATGTAGTTGGTTGATATATGAAAATAATTGATAGGATAATTGTGTCTGATGGATAAATAGGACATAGATACACTAATAGAAGTTAGTGTTATATATGAACCTTTTAGTATGGGGTTGAGTGGTATGAGTGTGACTAAAATATCCTAAGTATTTGTCCATAGAAATTATTATAGTAATCATTTGTCATTTTCATTTTATTGTCTAGTTTAAATTTTATGTCATGGATTGTTAGTCGATAATTATAACCCATGTGGATGTGTTTTATAATTATACATGGCCAATTGTTATATTAATTAATACTTTATCTTCACATGGTTCTCTAATTCTCTTTCCAGTGAGATACTCTTATTTTTTTTCCATTATTGAAGGGTACAGCCACTCTTGATTGGGAGGTGTGGATAAAACTATAAGGGCTCTGTGACTGGAGGAAAAGTTCCTTGATTATGATGTCTCTCATATCTATATCTATTAGTAATACATGTATTTATTTTTATAATTAGTAAATTTTCAAACCCATGTTGGGTTAGAAATTGTTGTAAACATATATGTAGTCCTTTACTAATGAATTATGTTATTGCAGAATGTATTTGTTGATTTTTACTAGCACCAATTTTTTTTTATTTGAGCTAATGGGTTTGGGTATGTTCCCACATGCATTTTTATAATAAAAATAATGTTTATTTTCTTAAAAATATGTATGGTTTCACCTATTTACAAAGTACATGTTAAATATAAAAAATTAATGTTTGATCTGATTAGGGAAATGTTAAAAATTCCTATATGTTGGTATGAATTTGAAGCTTTATGTTATATGTAATATATAGATGATGTTAATTTAGTATATTATAAATTAGATAACAAGTAACCCTTGTATCATTCATTGTACTATTTATTTATTTATTATTCATTGTTTTTATTCCCCTTGCATGTTAGCATGACCTATGGGATCAACATGATAAGTTAATTCTTGAAATTCATGGACTCTATTGGAATGACATTGAAAAAAAAAGTTCAAATTTTATAGTAAGTGACCAAAGGAGTCATTACATTATGGTATCAGATCCCAACTTCAATGCTCATGATTTTTTTGGAATCTACTAGTCCTAATATGACATTATTTAATTTTTTACCATGGTTCATAATAGGAGTAACATAAGTAATGAAAATTATAATATTAAATAGAATCATGGAGAAAGGATTGACCAAATACTCACAATGCTTATTGAGACCCAGGATAACATGTCCACCCTTAAATAAGAATTTTGGGGGAAAATAACAATGAGGAATAATAAGAAGATGGTCACATTAATGCAAATGAGAATAAAATGATAACTATAAAGGTGGGGATGAATGGATTGAAGACTAGAAAGACCAGGAAATAGTTGAAGGTTAGAAAGCCAAGAAGGCTCATTTTTAAGTTAGTTTATCCAATTACTTAAAATGTATTGCCCCACTAAAATTTTATGTGACTAGCCTTAGTGACAGATCGAAAGCTTGGATCATTGAGATGAATAATATTTTGAGTTTTATATTTTCTCATATGAGATCAAAGTGGTATGGGGAGCTTATTAGATTTATTTCAAGGTCTATTTGTGGTGGAACAAAAAGAAACCTTAGATAGATTCAAGTCTCTTTAATACCACCTAGGATTAATTTATTACCTTGTTTAGGAAATGGTCCCTAGATTTAATTTAATGAAAAAAAGACTAAATTTCAGAATCTTCACTAGGAAGAGTTATTATTAATTGAGTAGAGATAATTTTAATTAGCTCCTTAATTGTGTGCCATAATATCATCAAGATGAGTGACTATATATCAATAGTTTCATCTTATGATTTAATTAATAGATTGGGGAAATTATAGATGTTCATGGAGATATGTTAATAGAACATGTTTTCAATAAGGTCATCAAATAGGAGTATAATATCTAGCCTCTTATAGTAGTAAGAAATAAAAACAAGGTGAAAATGAAAGTATCACAATGTTTTTAGACACCCTTAACCTTTAAGAATAAACCTTGGAAGAATAATAAGGGTGGTCACTTTAAGGAACAATTTGGTGGTAAGAATTTATAATTTGGGAATGCTTCAAACTTTTCAAAGTATGATAATCAACTCAAGGATGAAATGTCAATGGTAAAACTAGATGGAATTAAATAAAGAGAAGAGTTCCCCCAAAGGGTTGTAACATCTATTTTGGTGAGCACTATTCCAATTCTTGTCCTTGTGACAATGTCATGACCCCACCTAAAAATTTCATTTTCTTTCTATCATACTTAGTTTCACCATGTTTTGATACTATACAACACTATTTTAAACTATTAATTTAATGTTTTAAATGAAGGGAAAAAATGTTATAGCTAGAGTTATTTTTGTACATGAGATATTGGTCTTACTATTCAATTTTTTACATAATATTATTCTTTTCTATTTTTATATGATTATGTATTTTAGATAATATTGATGCCATTTGTGGGTGAAAGAATAGGTGAAATGAGCTAGGATGGAGATGGATTCCAGTAGTTAGGAATAAAAAATAAAGGAAGCCAACACAGGTAAAAAGGTAAAATTTTAATGAATCATAATTACAATTATCTATCTTTTCTATTTATAGTCTTTTTGACTTATCCATCATTCTTTTGGCTTATCTCACTTGTCAATTGTTTTACTTGTGTGCATAAATTTTGATCATTAATTGATCTTGATTACATGTGTTCTAGTTTCATTTTTGAATTGTAGTAATTTTGTCTTCTTATTTTATGACCTTTAGTGTTTTAGCTGAATCTAGGTTATTATTATTATTATTATTATTATTATTATTATTATTATTATTATTATTATTATTATTATTATTATTATTATTATTATTATTATTATTATTATTATTAATGCCATTATTATTATTTTATTATTTTTGCTTGCCTTAGCCTAGCCTCTAGAGCCCCCTCTCCCATCACACTCTCTCTCCCCTTTGACTTCTAGCATAAAGGAACCTAGTAAATTTAAATTTATTAATGGGCAAATTAAAAATCTTCATTAATGATTTTTGACAAATTATAACATGGCCATTTCCACCTTGGTAGTGGGACTTGGATTTAGTTATTATTTGTTAAAAAATAAAGTTTTATATAGGTAATGAATTTGACCCAAGGGAAATATGATCTTCAAACATAAGTTCATCTTGGTTATAATAAAAAATCTTATTATTTTTGTAACTTATGGAGCTAAGCTCACCCCCAAGCTGCCCATTTTGCCATAGGACTTCGGTTTGAAAGGGGAAGAAGGAGGGGGAGGGAGGGAGTCATGGGGAAGATAAAGGAAAGGAGAAAGAGAGATGAGGATAAGAGAGGCGTAGGGATGAAGGAAAGGAAGTAAAACCTAAGGGAGATTGGGTGGCGACTAGGAGAGTTGGTAGATGGCTCAATCTGCCTAATTTAGAGAGAAAATCTCCTGCTTGGATGAAGTTATTTAGAGGGATTGGCAAGGTAACAAATGATATAGAATTTTTTTTAGTTCTCCTCCTTTTACTTGCAAGACAAACAAGTAAGTCTTTAAATTTTTCATTTCTTGCAGTAGTTGTCTATTTTCCCACATGTTGGAGGGAAAGTAAAAAATAATAATACTTGCAAGTTCATGAGGAAGTCAAATGACTTCTTAACATACCTGTAAGGGTTAATGAGAAAATATTTTGCATAAATCCTTGTTAAATTTTTCCATGGCCTCCAATAAAAAGTTAGTTTTAGATCTAAGGTTTTAAAAAATTGTTAGTTTCTACCCAAACCCTGTCATGAAATTATGACTGAGTATAAAGAAACTAATTCTAGTTTCATTTAATTTTATTTGGCTGAAATATATAACCGGGGTCAACCTCTTTTTTTTGGCTTACGTGTATAAAATGATGCCCTATTTGTTTTATGTATATTAGATTTAATATTTTATTTAACCTTTATTTTTATTTTGATAGCTGCCCAGATTTTGGGTCTAAAAGTCAAAAATTTAAGCCATTATGCTAGCAAAAGTTTTGCATAACTTGTGGGTTTTTGATAAATAATTTTTTTATTGATGTTGGGACTTTGAGAGACCATTATTGGATGGAAAAATTAGTCTTTATTTAGCCATTTTTATGAATTTTTACTATTGTTTCAGATTTTGTCAAAATTCAAGTAGTTATGCTGGTAAAATTTTGCAAAAACTTTGTTGGTCTTGTTGAATAAATTCTATTGATATTTGTGAATTGTTTAGAAATACTTCTTGGATAAAATTATATCATTCATACATTAAATATTTTTTTATCTTACTTGAATAGGTGAAATTAATTGCTAAATCCATGCAAATTCCATATTGAACCAACTTGATGATCAAACCTGAAAATTTATCATGAAGACACAAAGTTGCAAGTGACTAAAAATAAACCAATTAGTCAGTTAGTAATAATTTTGTGAGATGTTTGATATGGTATTATTCCTCACATATTATTTGGCCTTATCATTTTGAATAATAATTATATTTTTTAATTATTTTGGTTCACTTAGAATAAAGGATGAAGGTGTATGAGGTCACTTAAATTAATAAGTCAAATACTAGAACCTTCAAATGAAAACTATGTTGCTAAAGTTTTTATTAGTACCTATGTTGAAATTTCAACATTGAAAGTATTTATTATTGTACTAATACAAATTAATTGGTTTATTTTCCTTTGTGTCTAACTTATATTCCTGATGTCCCAAAATATAAACTCCATCTCTTAGCTGATGGTTGGGGGTTATAAGGGCCACCAATTGGGGGACTCATAGGATAGGTCGAGATGGGATAGATTGTAGAAGGAAGATAAAAGTTAAAATTAGTTGGTTATTATTATTTTATGCATTATTGATGCAATATATTTTGTAAATAAATTGTCTAATAATGCTAGTTGGAGTTAATGTTACTGCTATAAGTTGTAGATTTTGTGATATTTTACCTTACAGTTACAAGGTTTCAACATGATTACACATTTTATTTTTAGCTAAAGGTTTAATATATGAATTAGTGGCAATACACTTGATTTGTATTTTATGTACTTGATTGCATTGAATTAAAAGTTTTATTTAAGCTATTAAATTAATTTCAAAAAGTTTTATTTCAATAGTAGGTTGCTAATTTATACAAGAATATAAAACTTAGATTGATCATATATTGTAAGTAAAATTTGTGTTTTGTTATTTTAACATAACTAGTTATCATTTTATGGTTTAATTCAAAAGGATTCAACTTATTTGTTATTGTTAAATAACCACCTACAGGTGCATTGATTATAAAACTATTATAACATCAAGTTCTAACTTCTTATGATCATTCTAATTTGTATACATTATAACTTTCCATCGTACTTGGCATGCATATTTATTTATTTTCAACTTGAAACAACTCCATTGCCTAAAGCAATGAGATAAGAAAGTATTATTTCAAGTTGTGTTTATGAGTACTTAAACAAAACTAAGTTGAAGTGATATCAAAATCTTCACTTGCTAGAATAAGTTATAAATCATTTTTAGAAAGAGAGACTCTTGTCCAAATTCTTATTTTTAATGAATCTAAGACATGTTAGATACAAACAACATTGTTCTTCTTTAGTCATAATGTGTCATCACTCTTTAATGGTAAAAGTAATTATTTGTTAGTTGTATAAATCCATCAATAACCTCTAATGCATAGGATTAAGGTTATTATTAACCACTATTTTATATCTTAACTCATACTTTTCTTTACACAATAAATGCATTCTCAGATTTGAGTATAAACATGCATAGTAAGAATAAAAGACAAAGAATTATTTTTGTTGTATACACATTTCAACAAGTTAATACATGCTTAAATTGATTTAAATAAACTTTGATATTCTTATTATGATATAATCATGGTTGTTAAATTGTAAAACCATGTTAGCATTCTTAAATAAGTTTGTGTCATAGAATTATTTTATTAAAGTGGTTCAAATTGATAATGTCATGATCATGACCAAATGACACATAACCAATACTAGATAAACATGATTCTATAATATTAGATTACGAGATGGTCTAGTGGGAGTATTATACCACTATGGGTTAAGAATATTTTATTTACTAAAAAATTATAATGTTTGATGAAAATTATAAATTGAATAGTTTAAATTACTAAAGTGAAGGAATGAGATATGATGACCCCAAAACATAAGATCGTGGTATAATGATCTAAAATCATGGGTAATACTATTTAGGTCCTTCACTTGTATTAAGTATTTAATTGCATAGGAATAGTCCACATGCTAAAATCTATTCAAACTAGAACCATTACTTAAAATTGTTAGATACTTGTTCGGATGACATTGGTAACCTAATTAATTAGCTTAGCCAACCCAAGATTGAAGAAGAGTAAGTTGACTGACCCTAGCTTATACCGATTTTCATATGATGATAAACACTTAGGTAGGATAATAAAAACTAGGTGATTGTATTGGGAAGGTGTCTACTACCATGCAGTCCCAGATATATCGATATGGATCACATATTGATACACCCTAATTTGCGTGAGGAAATTCTTATGACAATAATCATCCTCATAGAATATTTTAGTGGTAATTACCCTAGTTAAGGGTTTCATGCACATAAACATGACATTACATTATATAAAACCAAAATTTAGATTATAAAATTTTTTTTTTTCTGATGTGAACTCTAAAAAAAGGGACACTACAAAAATTGAGGTTGTTTTACTTGGTATCATATCCTACACTAAGTTGTTTCTAATACATTAAAACTTAGAAGAGTTTATTTTTGAATTTGCCTAATAAACTAACTGATGACTTCTCATAAAAATGAGAAAAATAATAAAATAGTTAAGACTAGAGCTGGTAATAATTAGGTCAATAATTATAAATGGATTGATAGATCAAACTTAAGAAATCAAATCTGAGGTAGAGGTAGAAGCTAAGGTAGGGGCCATACTACTAAGAACCCAAATTAAGGTAGGAATGAGCTTATTCCCCCCAATGACAATAACAACAATGAAACACTAAATGACAATGTGGCTAAAAATAACCTAGCTAATAAATAAGAGGAGATTCTTCATGAGATCTTATCTTCTCTAAATTCCATTTAAGGCAAAACTGAAAATCAAGAGCAGAGACTAAATAATCTTGTGTGCTCATGAAGAAGGCCCTCAATTAGGAGTTGAATAAATAGGGGAGAAATAACTTCAAGAAGTGCCTATAAGGATGGTAGATCCCATCATCAGAAAATTTAAAAAATTTCCCCTATCTACCTTTTTAGGTGAGGAATCAAGTGATGTAGTTGATGCATGGCTTGTCAATTTGCAAAAATACTTCAACCTTCATGACATGCCATTAAATGTGAAGACTAGGATTGTCATATATTAGTTAAATGGTTCTGATTCCCTATGGTGTAATCATTTTAATGATTTGGAGGTATATTAACCTATTACCATCACTTGGCCAATTTTTTAGAACTATTTTTTAAAAATATACTTGAGTGCAAATTTCAAGGAGCAAAAAATAGTAGACTTTCAGATGCTCAAGTAATAAAATATGCACATCCTTGAATATTAAGATAAGTTTATAAATTTAATACGTCATGTAGACTACCTACATGATGAGTAGATAAAGATCATCAAATTTAAGATAGGATTAAAGGAAATACTGATGCATGATGTCAATATGATTAATCCTAAGACATTGGCAACTACTATATAGTTTGCCCATAGGGCAAAATAGAAAAAAAAAAGTCTCATCAAAAAGTGAGACAAGACTTCAAAAATGAATAGGTGGTAGTCAAAGTCCAAGAATCCACCTCCTCCATCAAAAAGTTTCAATAAGTTAGACTAGAATTACAAGTTCCAAGGGAAAAACAAGAATTTTAATCGATTCCAAGGTCAAAATATGAATTTCAAAACCCAAAGTAGCTCTAAAAATGGGTATTTTAGGAAAAATCAGTGCCAAAATAGTTATCATAGACAAACCACAAGGGAAAAAACTATTCTATTATCTCCTTAAAGGGGTAGTAGTGTGATGGGAATGTAGTGACAACCACTTACACAAAGACTACCCAAAGATAAAATTGGTACAACCATTAGACCATAGAGTTCATGTTGTAGTAGATAATAATAAAAATAATTTTTGAGCCACTTTGATTTATATTTGAGTTAATTTTGTTAGAAATTCTATAGTTGTTATAGCTGATTTAGGTACTACTAACATCTTTATTTCACCTTCTATAGTGAATAAATCCAATCTGAATTCAAAGTCATTGAGAGAAAGATGGGAAGTTGAGTTCGGTAATGGAAAAAGGGTACCTATCCAAGACTATTTAGAGCAAACCAAACTTGATATGGGCCCCTTCAAGATAAGGGTAAATTTATTTTAAATGCCCTTAGGATCTTATGACATTGTTTTGGGTATGAATTGGTTGCAACAATACCACACAACACTTCATTTATTTAAAAAGAGGATGTAATGCACTAATGAGAATGGAAATCTTATTAAAATCTAAGGCCTTCAAGGGATAAAAATGTATAAAATGCTTTTAGAGCTATAATTAAATAAGGTTATTTGTAAGGGATGTAATCTTTATGTAGTCCAAATGCAAGAACTTCACAAGAAGGAAAAACCATCTTGTGTTGATTTTCTTATCTTACAGGAATTTGTGGATGTCTTCCCAAAAAAAATTCCCAATTTTCCACCAAAATGGGAATTTGACTTATCAATTGAGATTATACCAGGGACTACCCCTACATCAAAGTCTCCTTATCAAATGAGTGTGGTAGATTTGTAAGAATTGAAATTTCAATAACAAGATATTTTGGATAATGGAAGCATTTGACCAAGCATGTCACCTTGGGGTGCTCTGGTGGTTTTTGTAAGGAAGAAGGATGACACCTTAAGGTTGTGCATTGATTATTGAATGTTCAACAAAGTGATGATTAATAATCCTTATCTACTACCCCAAATCGATGATTTATTTGATCAAATAAAGGATACAGTAGTGTTATCTAAAATTGATTTGAGATTCAATTACCATTAGTTATGAATCAAAGAGGAAGATATTTATAAGACAACCTTTCTAGCACAATATGGCCACTATGAGTTTACTATTCTACCATTTGGCCTTACCAATATACCTACAATTTTCATGAATCTAATGAATAGTGTTTTTTTAGACTTGTTGGACAAATTTTTACTAGTGTTATTGGATTATATCCTCATCTACTCCAAGAATGAGGATGAATATGATTAGAATTTAAGGTTGGTATTGCATAGATTAAGGCAACATAAGTTGTTTAACAAGTTTTTCAAATGTGCCTTCTACCAATTAGAAATTCATTAATTAGGATGTGATTTCTAAAAAGGCATAAAAATAGACCC
This sequence comes from Torreya grandis, assembly GCA_037957365.1. Classification (NCBI taxonomy): domain Eukaryota; kingdom Viridiplantae; phylum Streptophyta; class Pinopsida; order Cupressales; family Taxaceae; genus Torreya; species Torreya grandis. The sequence goes on from JARHVA010001512.1 coordinate 1,682,671, forward strand.
AACAAAGATTCAAGCCATTCAAGAGTGGCCTACTCTATCCAATGTACATGAAGCATATAGTTTCATGGGCTTGATTAGATATTATTGATGATTTATGGAGAATTTCTCTCACCTAGCCAACCTCATTACTTCTTTTCAACACAAGGATAGGAAATTTATATGGTCACCTTAGTATAAAGAATATTTTAAAAATCTCAAAGGGATATTAACAATAACCCCTATTCTAATCATACCTAATTCAAATGGTCATTTTGAGGTATGGGCTATTGCCTCTAAATTAGGTTTTGGTGGCATATTGACCCAAGTGGGTAAAGTGGTGGCCTATAAATATCACAAGATTAAAGAAACTAAAAAGAACTATCCCACACATGATTTAGATCTTACAGCTATAGTGTATGCATTAAATCAATGGAAGCACTTTTTACTAGGCAAACATTTTAAGGTGAAATCTGATCATTGTAGCCTAGAACATCTTTTCTCACAAGATGATTTGATTGCCCACCAACATAGATGGATGTAATTTGTTAGTAATTTTGACATGGATATCACATATGTGAAAGGCAAGAAAAATCACATGTATAATGCACTTAGGAGGTGTACATACCTTATTACCTTATCTATTTTGAAATTAAATTTTAGGAATGATGTCTTACAAGAGTAACTTGTTGATAATTACTGCCAAGAAATAAGTGTAGGATTGGCTAATAAGCCTTTGGCAAAAATATTTGATAATTTTTCTACTAAATTTGATGGCCTTATAAGGCATCAAAACATATTTTTTGTACCCAAAATAGGTGGGATATATAATATTTTACTTAAATAAGTGTATACAACACCTCATTCGCTCATCCAAGGGTTATTAAGATGATTCATGAGCTAAAAAAGCTCTATTTTTGGCCTAGTCTAAAGAAAGATGTTAATTTTATGGTAAAGTGCCTAGAGTGTCAACATGTGAAAGTTAAACATTGCCATCTAAAAGGTCTATTATACCCAATGACATACCATTAGATAAATGGGTCATGGTTTCACTTGATTTTATTATAGGATTGCCTAAATACCACAACCGACATGATACTATATTGGTAATAATTGACAAATCAAATAAATTCAGTCACTTTATTGTTGTAAATTTAATAGCTAATGCTACTATTTTTACTAAAAACTTTATAAAATAAGTAGTTAAATTTCATAACATGTCAGAAGTCATTATGTTAGATAGAGACAAGTTTTTCACATCAAGGTTCTAGCGAACACTGACTATTGCCTTTGGCACTAGACTAAATTTTAGTTCTTCATACCACCTAAAAATGGATGGACAAACAGAAAGGTTAAACCACGTGGTTGAAGACATGTTATGCATGTATGTTATGTATTATCAAACCAAGTGGGAATATTATCTCCACTTAGTTGAGTTTACCTATAATAACTCTCATCATTATATAATCAAAATGGCTACTTTTGAAGTTCTATGGGTGGAAATGTAGAACTCTACTTGGATGGGATAGCTTAGAAAACTATGCCATTGCTAGTCCAAAATTATTATTGGACTATGATGAATAAATGGCCATAATATGCCAAAACTTGAAGTTTTATTTGGATCAATAAAAGAGTTATGTTGATCTGAAGAGAATGCCTCATGAATTTGATATTGGAGAAAAAAATTGTGTGCAAGGCCCTAGAAAAGATCTATCAAGTTTGGGAAAACCTCCAAGCTAGCTCCTCACTTTGTTGGCCCATTTGACATATTGAAAAAATCAACCATGTTGCCTATCATTTGGATTTACCTCTTTTTCTATAAAGAATCCATGACGTATTCCATATTGCATTGCTAAGGAAGTATGTACCTTATCTATCTCATGTATTAGATTGGAAAAAATTATAAGTTTTTGAAGAGGAAAAGATGTAGTAGAAACTAATGAAAATCCTAGTCATCATAGCATTAAGCTAACAAATCAATAAATTCAATAATTTTTGATACAATAGGACCAACTAAGTACCATAAATGCCACTTGGGAGGATATACAACTATTTAGGTAGTATTATCCCTGGTTGTTTTAATTTATCACTAGGATGGATCCTCTTTTTGGGGAGGAGGATGTCATGACCCCACCTACATATTTCATTTTCTTTTTATCATACTTAGTTTCAACATGTTTTGATATTATACAACACTCTTTAGAATTATTAATTTAATGTTTTAAATGACAAGAAAAAATGTTATAGTTAGATTTATTTTTGTACATGAGATTTTGGTCCTATTATTCAATTTTATGCATAATATTATTTTATTTTACTTTTATACGATTATACATTTTAGGTACTTTTATGCCATTTGTGATTGCAAGAATAGTTGAAATGAGCTAGGTTGGACATGGATTTTAATGATTGGGGGATAAAAAATAAAGGCAACCGACATAGGTAAAAAGGGAAAATTTAATGAACCACATTTGTAATAGTCCATCTTTTTCTATTTATAGTCTTTTTGACTTATCCATCATGATTTTAGCTTATCTTGTTTGTCAATTATTTTACTTGTGTGCATAAATTTTGATCATTGATCGATATTGATTACATGTGTTCTAGTTTTTATTTTGAATGAAGGCAATGTTATCTTCTTGTTTTGTGACCTTAAGTGTCTTGGCTAAATGCAAGTTCTTATTGTTTTTTATATTATTGTTAATGTCATCATTATTTTTATTTTGTTTTTTCTTGACTTAGTCCATCCTCTAGAACCCCCTCTCCCCTCACTCTCTCTCCCCTTCAACTCCTAGCATAAAAGATGATAACAAATTTAAATTTATTAATGGGCAAATTAAAATTACCATTAATATTTTTTTGGGCAAATTAAAAATCCTCATTAATGATTTTTATCAAATTATAAAATGGCCATTTACACCTTGGCCGTGGGACTTGGATTTAGTTATTTTTTAGTCAAAAAAATTTTGGGATGTGGATTTGACCTAAGGGAAATATGGTCTTCAAACATCATTTCATCTAGGTTATAGGCAAAAAACTGATTTTTCTCATTTATTATTTTTGGTGCTTGAGGAGATGAGCTCACCTGCCAAGCCACCCATTTTGCCCTAGGTTGTAGGGTTTGAAGGGGGAAGAAGGAGAGATATATAGGGAAACATGGGGAAGAAAAAGGAAATGAGAAAGAGAGAGGAGGAAAAGGGAGGCATAGGGATAGAGGAGAGGAAGAAAAAACCTAGGGAGACTGGGTGGTGGTTAGGAGAGTTGGTAAATGGCTCAATCTACCTAATTTAGAGGGATAATCTCCTTCTTGGTTGAATCTATTTAGAGGGCTTGAAAAGGTAGAAAATGGTATAGAAATTTTTTTAGTTTTCCTTTTTTTTCTTGCAAGACAAAAAAGTAAGTCTTTATTTTTTGTAGAAGTTGTCTATTTTCCTACATGTTAGAGGGAAAGTAAATAAAATAAAAATAATTGCAGGTTCATGAGGAATTCAAATGACTTCCTGATGAACTTGTAAGGGTTTATGAGAAAATATTTTGCATAAATTCTTATTAAATTTTGCCATGGATACCAATAAAATTTTATTTTCAAATCTGGGGTTTTAAAAATTTGTTAGTTTATACCCAAACCCTATCATGAAATTATGGTTGAGTATAGAGAAGCTAATTCTAGTTTTATTTAATTTAGTTTGATTGAAATAAGTGCCCTGAGTTGACCTAGGGCCAAGCATGGACTTTTTTTGGGCTTACCTATGTAAAATGGAACCCTAGCTGGTTTATGTATAGTGAATTTAATTTTTCATTTAGCCATTATTTTTATTTTGATAGTTGCCTAGATTTTGGGTTTGGAAGTCAAAATTTTAAGCCATTATGCTAGCATTTTTTTTGCATAACTTGTGGGTTTTTGATAAATAAAATTTCTATTGATGTTTAGGTTTTGGGTGACCATTCTTGGCTACATAAATTGGTCTTTATTTAGCCATTTTTATGAATTTTTATTGCTCTTCAGATTTTATCAAAATTCAAGTAGTTTGCTGGTAAAATTTTTCAAAAATTTTGTGAGTTTTGTTGAATAAATTCTATTGATATTTTAGAAATCCTTCTTGGTTAAAATTATATAATTCAGATTTAATATCTAAGTTTTTTTAACTTGCCTAAAGATATGAAATTAATTGCTAAATTTAGGCAAATACCATATTTACTTGTTACATAAGATTTGAACCAATTTGATGATCAAACCTAAAAAAATCATCACAAAGTTACAAGTGACTACAAATAAACTAGTTGATCATCTGGTAATAATTATGTGAAATGTTTGATATAGTCTTACTCATATATTCTCTGATCATATCATTTTAAAGCAATAATTATGTTTCTTTTATTATTTTGGTTCACCTAGAATAAAAGATGAAGGTGTATGAGGTTATTTAAATTAATAAGTCAACTTCTAGAACCTTCAGATGAAAACCATCTTGCTAAGGTTGTTATGAATGACTATGTTGAAGTTTCAATGTGAAATTATTTATTATCTTACTACTACAAATTAATTGGTTTATTTTCTTTCATATCTAGCCTATATTCCCAAAGTCTCAAAATCTAGGATTCACCTCCTAGCTAATGTTTGGGGGTGGAAAGGGCCACCAATTTGGTAGATAATAAGATGGGTCACGATGGGATGGCTTACAGAAGGAAGATAAAATTTAAAATCAGTTGGTTATTATTATTTTATCCATTATTGATGCAATATATTTTGTAAATAAATTATCTAGTAATGCTAGTAGGAGTTAATGCTAATGTTGTAAGTTGTAGATTTTGTGATATTTTACCTTACAGTTACAAGGTTTCAACATGATTACACATTTTATTTTTAGTTGAAGGATTAATATATGAATTAGTGGCAATACACTTGAATTGTATTTTATTTATTTGATTACATTGAATTAAAAAAATTATTTTAGCTATTAAATTAATTTTTTTTTAAATTATTTCATATGTAGGTTACTAATTTAATTTTAATAGTTACATGTACTCTCATTTGTTTAGTATTCTATTTGATGTTAAATTGAAAGTTTTGTTCTAGTTGTAACATTACATTCATTTTGTTGGATTATATTACAAAAAATTAGCATTTATTCACTTGCAAATAAGTGTTGAACATAGTTATTTATATGATTGAGTTTCAAAGTTATTTAAGTTTGTAATATTTCTATTATACAAGAATATAACATTTAGATTGATCATATGTTGCAAGTAAAATTTGTAGTTTGTTATTTTAATGTAACTAGTCATCATTTTATGGCTACAATTAAAAATATTTAACTTGTTGATTTTCAATAACCACCTATAGGTGCATTTACTATAAAATTATTATAGCATCAAGTTCTAACTTTCTATGGTCATTTTAATTATTATACATTACAACTTGCCATCATAATTGGAATACATATTTCTTTATTTTTAACTTGACACAACTCCATTGCATAAAGCAATGAGATAAGAAAGAAAGTATTATTTTTAAGTTATGTTTATGACTACTTGAACAAAACCAAGTTGAAGTGATATCAAAATCTTCACTTGTTAGAACAAGTTATAAATTATTTTTAGAAATATATACTCTTGTTTGAATTCTTAGTTTTAATGAATCTAAGACTTGTTAGATACAAACAACATTGTTCTTCTTTTATCATAATGCATCCTCACTCTTTAATGGTAAAACTAATTATTTGTTGGTTGTAGTAAGCCATGAATAAATTCCAATTTATAGGCTTAAGGTTATTATTAACAGTTGTTCCAAATCTTAACTCATACTTTTATTTATACAATAAATGCATACTCAGATTTGAGTATAAACATGCATAGTAAGATACAAAGATAAGGAATTATTTTCATTGCATACACATTTCAGCAAATTAATACATGCTAAATTGCTTAAATAAACCTGATAGTATTTTTATGTTATAACCATGGTTTTTAAAGTGTGAAACCATGTTAACATTCCTAAAGAAGTTTATGTGTCATGGAATTATTTTATTAAAGTGGTTTAAATTGTTAATATCATGATCATGACCAAGTGACATGTAACCAATACTGGATAAACATGATTCTATAGAATATTAATTACGTGATGGTAAAGTGGGAGTATTATGCCATTATGGGTTAAGAATATTCTATTTTCTCACAAACAAAAATGTTTAATGCAAACTAAAAATTGAATAGTTTAAATTACTAAAGTGAAATAATGAGTTACGATGACCCCATAACATAAGATCATGGTATAATGATCTAAAATTAGGGGTAGTATTATTTAGGCCCTTCACTTATATTAAGTATTAAATTGCATAGGCATAGTCCACAAGCTAAAATCTATTCAAACCAAAACCATTACTTAAACTTGTTAGATACTTGTTGGGATAACATTGGCAACTTAAGTAATTAGCTTAGCTAACCCAAGCTCAAAGAAGAGCAAGTTGACTACCCTATACTATTCCAGGTTTCATGGATGAAAAAAAGTTAGGTAGGATAAGTACACCTAAGTGGTCCTATTGGGAAAGTGTCTACTACCATGAAGTCTCGGATATATCGATATGGATCGATATCGATACACCCTAAATTACATGAGGAAATTCCTAGAACAATAATCTTACCTATAAAATCTTCTAGGGGTAATTACCCTGACTAAGGGTTTCATGCATGTAAACACAACATTAGAATATACAAAGCAAAACCTTGGATTATAAAACATTTCTTTTCCCACTTTGAACTCTAAACGAAGGGATGTTAAAAAAAATTGGGGTCATTTCAAAAATTTTGGGGACAAATTTAAACCTCCTTCATTACTTAGTAGTAATACTTTTAGCATATGATTGATGTGAGAATGAAAAACTACCAATAAAATCATCAAATCATGCATATTGAGGATTCCAATAAACCTTTTGGTAATCTAATGAATATTTTATTTGACATAGGAGCAATTGAGAGTTTTGTGGACATAGATATTTTGATTAAAATTCCCAAAAGACCTAGTTTTATGGCTAAATACTATATAATGAAGCATGAAAAATGAGTAAAGCAAAGATAGAGTAATGTATGTTTGAAGCCGAGTAGGACTACATATATTTTTAATTTTGGTAAATATTTTTATTCTTCATTAAGATCATATGATGTGATCTTTAGAATAAATTGGCTACGATTACATTTGGGAAAAAGTAGATTACTTCAAAAAGATAATGATATACCTTGATGACCTAGGGAACCCAAAGGCCTATTATCATATGGAAATATGTATCGATGAAACTAAATAAGGCACAAAGTAAGGGATGCATCCTTTACTTAGTGCACATCGATGAAAATTGAGATTCAAAAGAGTGTACCTTCAAAAACTAAATTTTTATTCAATAATTTCAAGATATTTTCCCTAATTATTTTCTTTGACTCCCTATATGGATGGAGTTAGAATTCTAAATTTATATTATACTTGCATTATATTTTAATTCAAATGTTCCTTATCAAATAACAATAATATAACTATCTTAGTCAAAAGTGTTGCTTCATGAGATTACTTTGAAGGGTTTGATCTACCCTAGAGTATCACCATGGGATGCACCCATGATGTTAATCAAGAAGTATGTAACCCTTTGGATATATATTAATTAACAAATTTTAAATAAATAAATGGTCAAAAATAGATATCTATTACCTCTTATTGGTGATATTTTTTATCAAATGTGTGGGACATCAAGCCGTTTGAAGATATATATTAACACATGATACCATCAACTAAGAATACATGAAGAAAATATTAAAAAAAAACATTCAAGATCCATTATGGTTATAATTATTTTATTATTCTACCATTAAAACTAATATATTATATCCTTCATGAATCTCATGAATAGGAGTGTTCAGAGATTACCTAGACAACTTAATGTTCATCATCTTAGATGCCATTTTGATATAATAAAAAATATAATAATAACATATTTAGAAATTTTAGTTCTTGATGTGGTAATTAAGGTAGAATAAGATTTACATAGTTTTTCAAATGTTATTTGTTTTAGAATAAATGAAATCCATTAGGCCACACTATTTCATAAAATGGTATTTAATTGGATCCATAAAATATTCATGCAATCATGGATTGGCCTACACCTCAAAATGTTCATGAGGTATGCAACTTTATTTATTCTCCGAGATAGGTAATCCCATAATTTATTTTCAAAAAAAAGAGAAATGCGTATGAATGTTCTGAATGACATGAAAAATATTTTAAACTTATCGAATTAAAGTTGACTTCAGCTCAAGTACTAAATCTACCCAACATAAATGGTATCTTCAAAATGACCATTGATAATTTAAGAGATGTTTTGGGTGTATTTTGATGCAATAAAACCAAAATTTTCTTGTGAACTATGAGAACTCAAACTCTAATTTAAACTATGCTTCTCATGATTTGAAATTGGCACCCATAGTTCATGTGCTACAAATTTGGAGGTATTTCTTATTAAGAAATCCATTTGAGATCAAGACTAATAAATTAAGACTCAAGTTAATTTTAAATAACCCCAAAATTAATGATTAATATAGGATTTAGTTATAATTATCATCAAAATATGATTTTGACATTGATTACATCATGGGTAAGGATAATAGACTTAATTCCCATAACTAATGGATGCATATATCCACCATTGCATTTATGAGCTAAACCTTCAAAGAAAAAATTTTGGGGTAATTTACTATAGAAATTTTATACAATAAGGTTTAATGATCCCTTGATATTGATTCAAATGAACACCAATTTGAGGATTTAACATTGATCAAGATGGGCTTTTGAGATTCGAAGGTATAATTTATGTTCTCAACTTGGGTAATTTGTGAATTAAATTGTATGTAGAGACACATAGTGTTCCTTATTCTAATCACTCTAGAGTGACCATACTATTGTTATACTGAAAATTTATAGCTCTATGCCTAGAGTGTCAAGTAGTGCTAAGGTTAAACATGTGCACCTATTAGGACTATTGTATCCACATGATATTATAAACTAGAAATGACATGTTATTAGTATGTTTTTTTTCAATATATTATAATGTCAAATAATAGGTAGATGTTATTCTAGTTTTGGTAGATAAACACACCAAGGTTACCCACTGCATTGTTAGGAACTTAACTAACAATGCACTAGTTTTGGTAAAGAGATTTGTGTAATAAATCTCTAGGTTATATGAGATTCCTGAGAGGATAATCTCATATAACAATGTGCGAATTAAATTAGGTTTTTGTAAAACATTATATGCAACATTGGTAACCAATTTAAATTTAATTTCTACATAACACTCTTGTGAAAAAAAATATATAATACATTTTGTGAATATACTAAATAAATGAATAGCATATACTAATAATATATCTACCCTTTCTTTATTTTGTGTATAGTAACATGTATCACTCCACTTTGGTGATGGTGAATTTTTAGTCCCTATACAACAAAAAAATGCACTCCTAGTAACTAGGATAACATAAAGGTCTATGTGGTTTTCAGCCCTTAGATGCTAAAAGATTTGGAATATCTAATTTAACTTGTTAAACATCACCTTATTGAGGGTACAGATAGATGTAAAAGTTATTTTGATCATAAATAAATTACAAGGAAATTATAAATGGGTGATAAATCATTTTTAAAGATAAAAACCAAAATTAGCTCAATCAAGTTTGGAAAAAAATTCATGTTATCTATGTTTAAACTATTTATTGCATAATTTTAATTACACTATGCACAACATTCTAAAATTATGACATAATATAAATCCATGTAAATACACTAAATACATATTCACACTATATCAAAATAGATATATGATGAGTCTATAAAATGGCTCATTATATCCAAGTAATGATCTCATTTTCTCTAAACCTTCCTTTTGTGTGGATTTAGATGTGTATTCTATAACTTTTTACTAATCCAAAGTATAAATGAGTAATTTGTCCTTGATTATTATGTGTGAGTTAATGTTTTATTTTTTATACTTTATTCTAACCTTTATATACAATGCCACCAATTATATATATATATATATATATATATATATATATATATATATATATATATATATATATATATATATATATATATATATATATATAGGTCATATATATGCACTATAAGCAATTGCTATGTTTTGGACAAGTAAGAAGAATTTAGAGGATTAGTTCAAGCCATCAAATAATAGATTATAATAGCTATAGTGACCCTTAGTTTGGCTCTATAGTCCATCAATTTGGCTCTAGAGTCCATCAGTCTAGATCTGAAGTCCATTAGTCTAGCCCCAGAGATGCCTAGACTAGCTTTGGAGTTACCCAAACAAATTCATGTGACCTATAAAAGCTCAAAAAGATATGTTTTAATGTATGTGCATCATTGTATAAAAAAGTCATACTTAATAAGAAGCATTCAAATCTATTTTTGAAATATTTTGAATGTTCATGTATAAAGCTAACAAAGATAGTATTCTTATTTTTAGACATAGTTTTTATAACATGTTTTCTTGAACATAACTATGAATATTATGGATAAAATTGGACATTATAATGAATATATTTATGAGTATAGAAGATATTGTAACAAAAAAAAACCAATAATACCACATATAAACTTATGCCAACATTCTTCTATGAATTTTACCCTTAAAACATGGGAGGAGGTTGTAACCTTTTTTGTTTCAATAAACAATATTCTAGTCAGCCATAATCTTGTTACTATGTTACTCTATTTTGATCAACTATTTTAAAATCATTCTGATATATAAACAATGTCTTTCTATTGATTTAGGAGTATATATAGTGTGGATTGAATAATAATATGTAATAGTTATCAATAATTTCTAGATTTTAAGCACTTTTGAGAGTTAATAAAGAATTGATTACATGACATTTGCACAAATATAGCATTGATCTAAATTATATTACAAAGAAAATCAAGCTCCCACTCAACCAAAGAAGTAGGATATTTTATGGTATTTTTATGTTTATATTATTATGAGTGTTGTTTGACATAGTTTAACCTATAGATTTATGTGTTTAATTAAAATGTGTTCTAATTTAGTTTCCTTTCAATTGTTTAGATTTATAATAATTTCCTTTCATAAGGTTTATTTCAAAAAAATTTTATTTTTTGTAATTTAGATCAATCATGTGTTTCTTTTCAAAGCATTTCAATTATAGTAAGTGTGTTTCCTTTAGAGCATTTTCAGTTCCAATAAAGTGTGGTTCCCTTCCAAAGAATTTCAATTTAGAAAGAGTGTTTACTTTTACAATCAATATAATATTCTTCAATTCAAGTAAGTATATTATAACCTTAGGAGTAAATGATCCAAAATTCTCCACAAACATAAAATTGTTAGTCAATGTTCTACATACTTGACTAATGACTATCATTGGACACCAACTGTAGTTTGATATGATGTCAACTAAACTTAGTTGATTAAATGAGAGGATTGACAACCTCATATTTGTGGTACTATTTCTATGGATTTTCTATGTGTTAGTAGGGAATAAAATCCTAAAATGATAGTTGATTAAGAAAAACTTCCCATAAATAAATAAAAAATTATGAATAGACATAGATATTTAAAGGGAAGATACATTCCAAAGACCCATAAACAAAGTAAAAGTACAAGTAACTCATAAGAATAAAGTATACTAGAAGACCTTGTAGGAATGGAACTTCAAACTATTGAGGATGAATCATTATTAGCCTTACCTAAACTTTGGGATCATTCCCCAGAAATAGGTGTGTCCTTCCAAATGAATCAATCAAGGCTAAAAAATATTGTAAACTAGAGTTTTTAATCCCAATAAAGTAGCTTTTTATCCACTTCTAATGATTTGACACCTCCTAAGATAACTCTTTACAACATCTTTTGGGAAACTATGGGAGATAATTTTGAAAACAATCCACAAATAGGGATACATGAGATAGAGCGTAACCACTAAGAAGAACTTTCACCTATCCTATTGTCCTGGATCAAGATGAGAATGCTAAAATGAAGAACATATCCCCATCCATACTATCTACTTTTAGGGGATTATCCATAACAGACCTTAACCAATTTTTATTTGAATTTAAAACCTTGTATCAAACTTATGATTAAAAAAATGATAATCACAAAATAAAATTATTCCCTTTTGCATTCAATGACTCATCCATGAGATGTTTTTTTGTTTTACAACCAAATTCTATTCACATATTGGATGAAATTAAAAATGGATTCTTGTAAAAATATCAAGCCTATTGTATAGTAAGGGATAGAAAAGAGAAATTATTCCATATAAAAAAATAAGATGAGAATATGGAAGATTATCTTGACCATTTCCTCTTTATACATAGAAGATGTGGATATGAGTTATAGGAATATATGAGAAAAAAAAATTTTAAAAGGATTGGATGATGATGCTAGAGAATATTTAAACCTAATGGGAAAAGGATACATAAACAAACTTGGTGTCAATGATATTTTTGAACTATGCAATAATTATTCAAGAAGAAGAGCTATTATTAAGAAGTTGAAAACAAGAAAGGGAAGTAGTGATGTAGGATAATTCATAGAGGAATTTTCAAATTTTAAAATAGATAGTTTGATCTAATTAAACACCACACTATATGGATTACAATCAAAATCCAAAGTTGCCATTAAACCTCTAGCTATGTATTATCCAAAATCTAGGTTGAAACATGCACTCCAAGATTGTACTCTTGATAAGATAGATATGCATTTGGTATTTATATGCAAAGGGAAATGAAAATGATATATAAATCCATCCTAGCTTAGATAATATAAATTCTACTTACACTTATGATTGTCAACACATTAAATATTCAAGGTTATGACCAAGATAGATTTTCTAGACATAGCCAATGGATCTCTTACCACAATAATATCACTAGGGAGGGTTCCAAAGCCTTCAGTCAACCAAAACTATGTAATAACCCTAACTAGGTCCTATGTTTTCATATTCACTAAACTAATCACAAGTAAAACAAAGTCTAATCTAGTGTTCACTAAAGCTTGTGACACAAAGTGGGGGTAATAAACATTAAAAGTAAGCATGTATAGAATACATCTACTTGCATCAATGTATGAGACATATTAATGTATGGTAGAAAAGTAAAAATGCATATCTATCTAATTTTACAAAGGAGGAACAAAGTTATAAATACTTACCTTTGAAGATGAACCTATCAAGATTCAATCTCTCCCTTGGCCAGGGTGTTTTGTAATAGATTTTTATGGTATTTAAGGATGACAAGGATAAATCAGCTCTAGGATACACAACCTATCAATGCATCTAAAAGACTTCTCCATAAGACACAATCTATATCTCTAAAGAAAGTATGAAACCCTAAGATATGCTCTTTAAGTAGAATGGTGGATAAGCAGATGCATAATATATATCTCTTATTCTTGTCTTCTCTTAAAAATGATGAAATAGATGTGTTTATATAGATGGATCTAACGCTATTCATTTCTAAAATTTTAGCCAATAAGGTCAACCCAATCAATATTATATCATTATTGATAAAAATAAATTAGGTCTTGGTCTAGATTAGCAAGGGGCTGATCTAAACCATAAATAATTTTTATCAATTAGAGTATAAGGTCGATGGGGCTGATAGTGTAATGTAAACTATCAAAAATGATTTTAGGCTAGGGAAGGGGTAATAAAGGTTGAAAATGACTAAAGGAGGGTGAAAAATAGGAGGAAAAGCTTATTTAAATGTTTTTAAGCTATGGATGTGTAGATAACAAGTGGTAGTATGGGACAATAATCCTATGAAGCACCAATGGTCTATCCACCCTTTTCTCAATGCACCCTTTAAGGTATGAACTCATAGATAGTGAGATTTGATGGGTTCTTGTAAGATAAAAAGTATCAGTAATTATAAATTTTTAAAATATTATGTGTATACATATGTGCCACTTGAATCTCATCACGTGTCATATAGGTACAACATGGGATGATGCTTTTAGAAAAAAACATAGAAACACACTGATGTTGAAGCTGAATAAATTATACTAAAGAGTAAATAAGATAAATGGAAGGATAAAATTGAAAAACACATACCTTTACTTACCTTAGTGTTGTGGATGAAGAAGGAGATGCAAAAAAATGTGAAGGTATCTAATGTAAAGAACATTAGGCAAACCTATAGAGATTAGAAAAAAAGAGAAAAAATCAATTTTTTTGAAACATAGACATATAATAGGTGAAAAGATTCTCTATTATGTCAGGATTCCAAAACATTTTACAGTTTGAAAAAATAGATAGTAGAGACAAAGATATGATCAAAATATAAAATATGATGGTAAATATTTGAAAGGTAAATAATATTAAATATTAAATATAAATAAGGTGAAAAATAATTCATTTGTTATTTTTATGATTCTGAGGAAATAGTGCTCGAAGAGACCTAGTTGGAAACTAGAGAACCATCATGGTAAGGAGACAATATATGAGATAGGAGGATGCATAGTGGTTGTAATGAGTGCAACATATGTAAGCAATTAGAAATTGAAAATTTTTAAATATTTTTATTTGAAATTGAGTTTAAAATGTAAAAATGATTGGTAGATAAAATATAGGCACCAAAGTGAACCCTAGGAAAATTTTAAGTAAATTAGGGGTAAAATGGGGTATGGGTAGGAAGAGGTCAAACCAATAAATACCTAAGGCATTTATAGTAAATAGGCAAAAAGTCACCACTATGGATTAACAAAGTCAACTTGGTTGACTTAGTTTGAAAGGCAAGGGATAATGATAAGGCTGATTATGTATTAGTGGGTTGATTTAGTATGTTAATAGGGGGTTGATTATGTAGTAGTGGGTTGACTTAGTTGGTTTGATAGGGTCTATGCAGTATCTCTAAAAGAGGCTGACTATATATAAAAGGGCCAATATAGCAGGAAATGGAAATGGTTGATCTAGTATCCCAAATAAAGTATAGGGTTGATTTAGTATTAAATGGGTTGATTATGTAGAAAATGGAAAAAATAAATCAAACCAACTGATCTTTTTGAAATTTGAAGAATGTATTTTGATTATTTATGACATGGATATCTAATACATCCTTTTTGTTTGATATTTTTTAGACATGTCAAAGGTATTGGAGATTGATAGATGTGTAATGGTTATTAGATCTATTGGAGTAATTAATAAATTTAAATAGAGCATGGCTAATTGCACTGGGCTTGGGAGGTATCATGGAGATGAGGCACATCTTACTAAGTGTTGATCTCATTGTCATTTTCCTTAGATCATGGGAATGTTTTACTAACACTTTTATATGGGTTTTGGATGGGGATACCATAGAGGTAGGTATCATGCTAGAGGACATCCACACTTTGCTAAGACTACCAATAAGAGGGACACTAAATGATCTAGAGGAGAGGTGATCACTCATTAGTGGTGCTTCCATCTATGGTGTGGCTAAGGTGGTCACTATTACTCCTATTATTGTGCTTTTTATGGTACTTATTGTATCATTGCATCTACATCCATTTTATCTCCTCCTTTAGTTACCTACTACCATGCTCAACCAGTCCATGGTATCACATGTCATGGCCTAATCTTTGGTCTCTCCACTATTACTCCTCCTCCTCCTCTCTCCCGTAGTTCTCTAACATGTTTTGCCCCCAAAAAAGGCATTACTAGAGAGACCACTAGGTATAGGAGTCCAAAATTCCCTAACAAGTGTTCCATTGGTTGCAACTCTACCTACCAAGTATAGTGGCCCATGAATCTCACATGAGTCACCCTTGTCACCATGATCAACCAACTAGGCCAAATAGTATCAATGTGCATTTAATGTTACCACATGATCTCCCCTCATGTGATCATCTACAAAGATGACACATGGGGCATAACCCATGCTACCTATTACTTTCACCAACTCATCACCTAAGGTAACCTATCATCCACCATGTGGGTAACCCAATTGGTTGATACATAAGGAACTTGTCATATATCCAAGCACTCAATATGACCACCAACCCCATGGTCTTCTACCCTCTAGATAATATCCCATACATATCATGCATGAGATAGACCCAAATGACAACCCTAAAGTCATATAGTGCTCTCTAATCCAAAATGGATTGACACAAGGCTGTCACATATATTGGTACCTTACCATCTAACTTATGACACAACCCTCATGCTATCACAAGTCTAATCATGGCTTTCTAGATATCTAGAATATATATGATATATATGTCAAATAGATTGACCCAAAAACCCAAGTATATACTATCTAATCATGTCTCCCACTTGGCTAGTGCTTACCTATCCTCTAGATCATCCAATGTCCTAATGATCATCAATGCTCCTCCTATTAGTAGTCTAAGCAAAGTGTGGACATCCTCAAACATGATACCCACCTCTATGGTATCCCCATCCACTACCCATAAAAAAGTGTTGGTTAACCATTCCCATGATCTAAGGGACATGACAATGAGATCAATACTCAATAGGATGCACCTCATCTCCATAATACCTCAAAATCTTAGTACAACTTATTATTCTCTATCTACATCCATCAATCACTCTAGTAGATCTGGTAGCCATGATGCATCTATTATTCACTAATACCTTTAGAATATCTACAAATGTTAAATAATAAATGATGTATCAGATCTCCATATCATAAATAATCAAAATACATTCTTTAAATTTCAAAAAACTTAGTTGGTTTGATTTAATTTTTCCATTTTCTATAAAATTAACCCATTTAATATTAAACCAACCTTGACTTTCTCTGGGATACTAGATCAACCCTTTCCACTTATTACTATATCATCCTTGTTATACACAATCAACCTCTTTTAGTAATACTACATTAGCCCTATCAAATCAAGTCATCCCACTGCTATACCTTCAATCCCCTATTAATATACTAAATCAACCCACTACTACATAGTCAGCCTTATCATTATCCCTTACCTTTTAAACAAAGTCAATTAGGTCAAATTTGTTTGTCCATAGTGGTGAATTTTTGCCCTATTTAACACAAATGTCTTGGGCATCTATTGGTCTAACTTTTCCTACCTAATACCCTATTTTACCCCTATTTTACCTAAAAATTTCTTAGGGTTCATTTTGGTGCCTATATTTCACCTGCTAGTCATTTTTTCCATATTTAACTCAATTTCAAATAAAACTATTCAAAATTTTGAAACTTCTAGTTGCTTACCTATGTTGCACTTGTTGTGGCTGCTATGCATCCTCCTCATCTCATTTTTCATCTCCTTACCATGATGGATCTCTAGTCTCCAACTAGGTCTATAAGAGCTCTATAGTTTCTCAAAATAGTAAAAATAAAAAATGAATTATTTTTCACCCTATTTATATTTACTATTCAAAATTATTTACCTTTCAAATATTTACCATCATATTTCATATTTTGATCATATCTTTGTATCTATTAGCTATTTTTCCAAATCATAAAATGCAATGGAGTCTAACATAGTAGAGAATATTTTCACCTATTATATGTTTATGTTACAAATTTTTTGAATTTTTGCTCTTTTTTGCTAATTTCTATAGGTTCTCCTAATGTTTCCTACATTAGACACCATCACATTCTTGCATCTCTTTCTTTATCTAAAATACTAAAGTAATTAAAGGTATGTGTTTTTCAATTTTGTCCTTTTATTTATCTTAATTACTCCTTATTATAATTTATTCAAATTCAGTGTTGTGTCTTTCTATGTTCTTTTCTCAAAGCACCATCCTGATGTTGTACCTACATGATACATGATGAGATTCAAGTGTGGTATATGTATACACATAATATTTTCAAACTTTATCAATTACTGATTCTTTCTCTCTTGCAATAACCTATAGAGTCTCAATCTCTCTAAGTACATCCCTTAATGGGTGCACTGGAAAAGGGGTAGTAGACCATTGGTACTTTGTAAGATTATTGTCCCATACTACCACTTGCTATCTACACACCCATATCCTAAAAATATTTTCTTAAGATTTGCCTCTTATTTTACACCCTCCTCTAGTCAGTTTATGCCTTCATTAGCCCTTCCCTAGCCTAAAATCCTTTTTGATGGTTTACATTACACTATTGGCCACATCAACCTTGTACTCTAAATGATAAAACTTATTAAAGGTATATGTTAGCCCCTAGCCTACCTAGACCAAGACCTAATTTGTTTTTATCAATAATAATACAATGTTGATTAGGTCAACCTTGTTGACTAAACTTTTAGAAAGGAGTAGGGTTAGATCCATCAATATAAACACATCCATTTCATCATTTATAATAGAAGAGAAAAATAAGAGATATATATTGTGCATTTTCTTATCCACCATTCTACTTGAGGAGCATAGCTTAGGGTTTCATACTTTCTTTAGAGATACATATCTTGTCTTGTGGATAATTATTTTGGATGAGTTAATAGGTTGTGTATCCTAGAGATGATTTATCCTTGTCATCTTTACATACCACAAAAATCTCTTTCAAATCACCTTGGCCAAGGGAGAGATTGAGTCTCAATAGGTTCATCTTCAAAGGTAAGTATTCTTAACTTTGTTCCTCCTTTGTAAGAGTAGATAGATATGCATTTATACTTCTATCCCATGCATTAGGATTTTGTATACATTGATGTGAGTATATGTCTTCTATGCATGTTTAATTTTAATGTTTATTACCCCCAATTTGTGCCATAAGCTTTGGTGAGCACTAGATTAGACTTTTACTTTGCTTTTGTCATTTGTACATTAGTAAATATGAAAACATAGGACCTAGTTAGAGTTATTACATATTTTTTTATTGATTATAGGCTTTAGAACCCTCCCTAGTGATATTATTGTGGTAAGAGATCCCTTAGCTAGGTCTAGTGGATCCATTTTGGTCATGAACCCAAATATTTAATGTGTCGATAATTGGAAGTGTAAGTAAGATTTATCTTCTTCGAGGTAGGATTGATTTATATATCAGTTGTATTTCCCTTTGCATATAGTATATGTGATATAAATGACCATGATACAAATAATTATGTCCTCCTTTATGTCCTTAAGAATAAGTGGAAAAAAAATACCCAACCAATGGAAGAGCTAAATTACATATAAAGATAAGGGAATAAATTCTCCTATAAAAACCTAAATCACTTTATTTCCTAAGCTCCTTCCAATCCATGGATGATACCATGGGATGGACCAACAACTCCATAAACATGGGGACCACTAACTTGGTCTCCATAAGAGTATACATCTCTACAATCTTGGATATCTGAGCCAACCCAACAACCATGGATCCCACAAAATCAAAAATGGGTACCTCAATAAATATGCAATAAATAAAAGAGGTTTTCACCTCAAAAAGTGTTGATGCCTCATCCTACCACACAAAATTCATAAATTGAAAAAGTGACTTGGCCTCAACTACCTACATAACCAGTAGTAAACCCTAAAAATAAAGAATCAACCCTTTTATATGGAATTGCGCAAGAAGGAACCATGGTAATTAATGATATTGACTATAGTAATGCTTAGTTGAGATCAGGTAAAATGTTGAATAGTCCTTCAATCACTATCACTCAAGTATCTAATGAGAAATAAAAACCAAGCCCTACATAAAAAAATAAAACACCCAATAGGAATAAAAACTTCAAGGAAATATTATTGATCCTTCCCCAATTACTTTCCTTGAAATACTTAAGGAAACAATGAATAAAATTGAGATTGATTTAGTCCAAGAAAAAAGGAAATTGAACATTGAAATCCCACTACTGTATGTAATTAGAGGCATTCCAAAACTCAATAAATTCATCAAATGTTTATGCATAAAAAACTCTAGGGATAAGGCAATACCCTAAGTCTATACAAGTAGAAGGAAAACTTGATGACTTATTAGTGAGAAAGCTAATTTTGCCTAAGTATGGAGACCCTAGAAGTTTAGTTATCATTGTGACTATAGAAAAAAAGGAAATACCCAATGTGCTAGTGGACATAGGAGCTATTATCAATGTTATGATAGTATACACCTTGAAATTACTCTCCCTAATT
The DNA here is from genome assembly GCA_037957365.1 of Torreya grandis. Taxonomy (NCBI): domain Eukaryota; kingdom Viridiplantae; phylum Streptophyta; class Pinopsida; order Cupressales; family Taxaceae; genus Torreya; species Torreya grandis. The sequence continues at coordinate 1,702,717 of JARHVA010001512.1, forward strand.
AGGGTACAACATGCTACTATAGTATTATAAATGGTTGATCAATCTATTTCCAAACTAGAGAGAATCATAGAGGATGTCTCAATAATAGTAGAATTTTAGGAATACCTTATAAATTTCATGATCCTCTAGATTAAGAGCCAAAAAATAGGTTATTTATTGATACAAGGGAGACCATGGTTATACATAGTTTTATCACTCATAAAATATAGATATAGATATATGACCATTTCAAATGGGTTAAAGGTGAAGAAAAATTCCTTGCACCCACTTGAAAAACCATCTCCAGATCCTTTAGACCACTTATGGGTTGATGGACTAGAATAAACTAATAATATCTTTTACTATTTGTCCATGGTAGTAGTTAAAAATTATATGAATGAACTAAAATAAGAATTGATAGTATACATCAACGAAGACATTCTCACTCTGAAGTCCATCAATATACAACTCTAAAGTCCATCAGTCTAGATCCAGAGATGCCTAGTCTAGCTCTGAATTCCACCAAACTGGAACTATAATGTGTCATAGCATCTCTAAAGGTTAACCAAACCAAATATAAGGTCACTCCTAATTAAATATAATATCATACACCTCGTTATTATAATTTTTTTATTTGGGCACAAAATAGTCAAAAAAAATTCTTTCAACTTTTTGCTATCCATTTGTAGGTGTGATTTCAAAGGGAAAGTACTCATTCAAAGATGTAACCACTTTTCAAATGTTTTATCCACATCCTTGACCATTTAACTCTCTCATTATTTAATTGAGGCAAGTAAATTTAATATATCCAAAGACAAAACAACTATAAGTCCAAATTGTAAAAATGTTAAATATAAATAGTTATCTACACAATAAACAGGAAACTAAGGTTTTTGATTAATAAAAAGCCATAAAAACCCTTTACTTGGGAATACAGTGAAATTAAATGCATTCATCCAAAAAAATTTACTCATCACATTTACACAAAAAAAATCAAACTAGTAAGACAACCATAGATAAGGATCAATCCAACACTGAGGAACATGGTCAAAATAAAAATAGAAAAAATAATACAAGTAAAATTTATCTATCTCATATCAGATAGTTAATGGGTCTCACCGCTTGTAATAATACCAAATAAACATGGAAAATATAGTATATGTATATATTATAGATAACTTAATAAATACACCATTAAGGATTACTTCTCTTTGTGTTTCATAGACCAAGTCTTAGACAACTTGGCTAGGAAGATTTATGTTTCCTTCTTTGATGGTTGTAGTGGATACAATCATATAAGGGTATTTATAGAAGATCAAGATAAAATAAAATTTTCATTCCCTTAGGTAATAGTTTAATATAAAGTGGTACCCTTTGTCCTATGTAATACACCAACTACCTTTCAAAGTGAAGTCCTAATTATCTTTGTTGATTTAACAAATGATTGTGTAGAAGTGTACATAGATGACTTTATAGTAAATGATAACGTTTTTAATGAATCTTTGAGTAATATAGACTAAAGTGATGACTAGGTGTGAGAAACACCAATTATCCTTAAACCATGAGAAATGTTTGATGATTATTGATCAAATAATTATCCTAGGTCATCACATCTCACTACAAGGAATACAAGTTGACCCCAAGAATATTGAATTCATCTCCAACTTTCTTACACCTAAAAAAACTAATATCAAAATCATCTTAGGAAATTAAAGGTACTATAATCATTTTATAGAATAATTCAGTAATATTATTGTACCTATGTTTACTTTACTTAGTAAGGATAGTAAATTTTTGTGAACTGACAAATGTCAACAGGCTTTTGAGTTAGTAAAATAAAAAAATAATTTATGATCCAATTTTGAGAGGTCTTAATTTGGAGTGGCCCTTCCACATACACACTAATGCATCTAATAATGATATGGGGGTATTCCTTCAAAATAAATATGAATAAGGTAAGATGTATGCCATTTATTACATTAGCAATAACCTAACTTCTGCTAAAAGGAATTACACCACTAGTAAAAATGAGTTCTTAGCTATCATATATGCCATGAACAAATTCCATCATTACATCACTAAAATAATATATTTATTTACATAAATAATTTATCCATAAGATATTTGATGAACAAACTAGTGGTATGAGTAACAATCATTAGATGGTTGTTACTGTTTCAATAATTTAATATCACAATTATTGATAAGCTAGGATAGGCTAATGTAGTTGCTAGTATTTTGTCAAGATTGAATGTTTTAGGTAAAAATGAGCTAGTAAAAGATAGTTTTATAGATTAATTGTTATTCATAGTTATAGCATGCATACCATTGTTTGCTAATATGGGCAACTATTTATCCAAGGAAAATTTTCTTGTGATTTGACTCATAAAGAAAGAAAATGTTTGGTTAAAAATAGTGCTAATTGTAAATGGCTTAATGGTGTTTTTTTTTAAATGTGGAATTGATATAGTGCTTCATAGGCATGTAAGATAAGATGAAATATATGACATATTGAGAGATTGCCATGATAAACCAGGAGGAGGCCACTATTTAGCTAAAAGGACTATTCATAAGATCCTTTGGGATATATACTATTGGCCCTCACTTCCCATAAATGTGAAAAGATATGTTTGGTAATGTGATCTTTACAAAATAATGTGGAAACCTACATTATCTAATGAGATTACCATCCATCCCCAAGTGGTATTATGACCTTTGAGAAATGGGAGTTGAATTTCATTGGCCCCATTGATCCACCATCTAAAAGAAAAGAGTAAATCCTAGTATGTATTGATTATATCTCCAAGTGGGTAAAAATACAATCTATACCTTTAGATCATGAAGAAGTGGTTGTTTATTTCTTGTAATATAAGTCATGAAACATTTTGGATAACCAAGAGTAATATTATCATATCAAGGTCCTCAATTTACATCTAATATGATCAAATTGTCATAGAACACTATCAAGTCACTAACAAAAATTCATCACCATACCATCCATAAGCTAATGGTCAATTTGAGGTTACTAATAGAGAACTAGATAATATCTTAACCAAGATAGTGAACATCAGTACAAAATATTAGGCAAGTAAGTTACCTAAAGCAGTGTGGAATTACAATGCAACATGCAAGACTACTATAAGATTTTCACTATATTAACTTTTGTATGGTAAAAATACATTAATGTCGATAGAATTTGAGTTGCATACTTTGATAACAAAAATAGAGGTAGGCATAGATATAGATGAAACATAAACATATATAATTCTTCAATTGAATTAAATTGATGATATGATACTAGAGGCATTGCAACAAATAGAACTTAAATATTAGAAGAAATCATGGCATGATAGACACATCAAGGAAAGGAAATTCAAGAATGGATATTTGGCCTTAATATTTGACTCAAAGTACCAACATTTCAAAGGCAAATTCCATACAAGGTGTTTAGGTCCCTGCCAAGTAGAAAATATTTTTAACAATGGATCAGTTCAGTTGCTCCCAATTGATTGAAATGAGAGAATATTCTTGGTTAATGGGCATAGTTTGAGACTTTATCATCAACCTCCAAGAAAAGATGAATTATTCAAAAATATTCAATTTCAAACTTAATTTGGTTATAGGGAAGAAATTTTTTCTTAGTTTAGAACCAAGGACCGAGATTAGGAGTCCAATAAAAGAGGAGGATTGAAAACCAATAAATGACAATCCTCTTCTCATAAAAATATTTAAAAATAAAATCAACAAAAATAACATATATATATATATATATGGAGGTGAAAAGTTGAAAACTAGTAAATGGTAACTTTTCAGGGAACAAATCAATAAAAATTAGTACTTATAACCAATTGTATACACTCTGAATTAAATTATGTAGTATTTTTATCATATTACAAGTTGTAAGCTCAGCATAAAAGACAAAATAATACATAATTCAAGGTATTTTGTAATCCATTATCCTATCTATAGGACTATTTATATGTTATTAATGTGTCATTTGATCCACTTCCAAATGAATATTTTTTTCCAAATTAGGACATACTAAAAATAGTCTCTTAAAAAGGTATTTTTAAAGATATAAAGAAATAAATGCCAAAAAATGGCATGATGTCATCAGGGTGACATAATCCAAGTAATAATGAGGAGCACAAAATTTTGAATAAAATCATCATGAAGATGATAGCTCAAGACACGTAGAAAATCAAGTAAGGAATTGATGGCAAGGTTTTATGTAAGGAAAAGGAAAAAATGATAGTCTCTTAAAAAGGTAGATTATGGGAACTTTTCCAACCATCCCACATAGAAAAAATGATTCTCTCCTTCCAAGATAGTCCTATCTCACTAGTTTTTCAAGTTCTTATGTATGTCTAATTCTAGAGTAAATTGATTATAAACCTATCTAAGACATGCCTTGCTTTAGAAAACAATGCTATGGTCATTGTATTGATAAATTCTACTTGTTTGAAATTTTTCACTCCTATGTTTCCTTATAAAAATAGTTTTAATAATGTTGAAATATTTGATAAGCTAATAGAATGGGTGAGAAGAAGAAATATAAACCTGAGTGTACAGATTTTTGCTTGAATATGAGGCAGTAACAGCTATTTTTGAAGAGGTTAGATGGCTGAAATTCCTCTAGAAATTCTAGGGTTGTGATGAGCAACTTGTTAAGGAATTTATCATCAATCTCAATTTTACCTCTGGGAGATTACCAAAATTGTATGTTTATGTCTTTCTTGACATGTTGCAATCTTGCAGATGTTGTCAAAAAAATTTATTGTTCTTCTTACACATACACAACATTATATGCATTTCCAATAAATTTTACAAACACAAAACAAACATAAATACCCAATGTAGAAAGAATTTTGGATTCTTTCTATATTACTATTTTTATCAATAAATACCTAAAATGCAAACAACATCAAACAAAGAGGATAAAGGGATAATTAGACACTTAAAATGGAATCACTTACCATCATTTTACCTCTTATAGCTCCTCTCCAAGATTTCCAAACCAATTTTGAATGAAAAATAAGCGAGTTGTTGGATTTATTGATTATACTTGATAATGGCTTTAATGGATTCTTGGCTTGATGATGGATTTTCTATGGATATATGAGTGTTTGGATAATGCAAGTATAGATGCTTATAGCTCTCAAAGTTTCAATTTGGATTCAAGTTCTCTAAGTTAGCTTTAATGGATGGATTGGCTTAGCCATGGGATGGAAAATCAATGGATCAAATTTAATTTTTAGCCACTAGATCAATGGTCAAGGAATTTCTAAGGAATTTTTAATTCCTTAAAGACCTCTAAAATAGATTATTCTAGAGGATGATGGTTAAATTAGAGGAAATTCTAGAATTTTCCAATTCTAGAATCTCCATTAGGGAGTAGGGGTGTAAGAATAAATAGTTTAGTAGGGTGGTAGATGGGTAGGAGAATAAAAGGTATTTTTAAATTGGCAAGTGGTTTAATGAGTAGGTTAGTAGGAAATTAGTCATAGTTAATGGGCTAATGAAGGTGATTAATTGATTATGAGTGTAGGATAGGGTTTATAGGATGAATGGAATTTGATGTGGGACATAGGATATTAGTTAATTGGATAGAAAATGTGATTATATATTAAATTAGTGGAATTATTATAATTATTTGAGCGAGTGGATTCATGTGCATACACCCAACCTATGTTTTTAGTTGGTGTAATATTTATTGTGAACCCAAATGCTACTGCATTAGATATATAGAAAAATTAAATTTTCCATTAGCTCCTAATCATGAACCTCATATGAGTTATTCAATGGTTATTCCTTAGTTTTAAACCTTAGATGAACTCATCTAAGTTATATTTTTAGCCACTCTAATATTCCACTTAAATAAATACTGATTTTACCCACCTCTTGTTGTCTTCTTATTTATTTTGGTATCTAATACCATCTATATCTCTTCTATTTCATTCTTAGGAAATAATTGTCTCCAATCCACAATTGAATAATCTTCACTTGTCCCTTCATCACTCATTTTCCCTCATAGTAAGGGTTTAAATATTATACTTTGAATATAGGTGATATGTCAACCTCATAGGGTATCATTATATCATAATAATTTGTTGAAAATATCCTCATACTTTTGAAACACCCCATATTCTTCCATTTTATCTTAATATGTGTTCCTTTTGGAACCTTTATTTATGAAAATGTTTTAATACCAAATTATATACTTGGAATTTGTGTTCTCTTCTTGTGTATTATGCACACTACTTATACTTCATGACATTTTCCTCCAACATTATCTTTAGTTTTTTATTCACATCATGCATACATATTACATATTTATTTGCTTCAACACTTTGTTATATACCATATCTATTTATCAATTCACATGCACCTTTAGGGATGAAACCATACATAATCTAGAAAGGATTACTTTTTACATTTTTCACTATGTTTTTGTAAACAAACTCATCTTGTGCCAAAGTCATTTCTTATTGTTTAGGCTTGTATCCAACCAAACATCTCAACAAGTTTCCAAAGATTCTATTCACTAAATATATTTTACTATTTTTTAAAGGATTATTAGTTGAATTTAAATCTAACCTTGTGCCCAATTTCCTCCACAAAGTCTTCTAAAAGTTCCTAATAAACCTTATATTCCTATCTGATATTATGCTCTTTATAAAACCATGTAGTATTGATAATTATTTGAAAACAAATTGGTAATGTGTGTGGCATCAATTGTATTCATACATGTTATGAAGTGTTATATATTTAAAAATATATCAACAAAAAGTATGATATAATTATAACCTATTTGAGTTCTTGGCAACCAAAGATTGAATACCATACTTATCTCTTCCCATGGCCTCTCCAAAATTGGTAAAGGATGATATGAACCCAAAATTAGAACTATTCCCTTAGAATGTTGGAAAACTCTACACATTTACATGAAATTATTCACATATGCATTCATTCTAAGACAATGGTAACTTTTATTCAATGATTCTAATGTTTGATCAACACAAAAATGAATAGCTAGGCCTCCACTATGTTTCTATCTCATGGAGTTCTCCCTCATTAAACCTTAAGGTACACAAAATTATTGTTCATTTAACAAATAAATTGCATTAAAAAAAATATTATGGCCATAATATTCTAACCATGTTGGTTGGATTCATGCACATTTCTCATGCATATAGTAAATTTAAATCCTCCTCATACAACACCTTCATTGAATAAGAAAAAGCTACTTTCACTCTCATTTCATTCATAAAAAGAACTCTCATACTCAAAACATCTATGAATTTGTTTTATTTTTCACTTTTATTCTTTAAAACAAATTCTTAAGAATATCAACCCACTTCATGTGCTTTTGATATCACTTACCTTGGTTGTTTATGAACTACAACACTTGATGATCTGAATATAATATAAAATCCTTAGGAAACAAGTAGTCCCCCAACTTCATAAGAGCTTGCATCATGGCTAACTCTTTACCATATATGAAACACTTATGCTTTGATTTATTCAAATTCATACTAAATTAAGAAATGGGTTTACATTATTAACTCAAAAATGCTCCCAAAATTGTCCCACTAGTATCATAATCAACTTGAAATTCCTTGTTAAAATTAATCAATGATAACAATGATAGTTTCATTACCTTCTTAAAATGTGAAAAGACTATTCTCTTTTGTAACAATCCATTTGAACCCCTTTTTATCACCATTCATTTTTTCCATAATAGGTGCTTATATACTACTTATGTTTATAATTAATTCCCTATAAAAACTAGCTAACATGTGAAAGTTTATTAATTCAAATATAATCATAAGTGATGGCCATTAAATACTTCACTGTTAAATTTTGTGTATATTGTCACTAAATTGGGTTAGATTGGCATCAATTTTTTTTTTTTTTACTTTTTTGACACAACATAGAAGTGCAAGTTACACTGAGTTTATGTCACAAAAATAAAAATAAAAATAAAAATAAAAGTTGGAGGGAGTATGTGCTTTACCACTTCATTTTATTTCCAACCTTGAGAGACATAGTGTATAAAGGGACATATGGAAAACACAACTAGAGAAAGAGTGTGAGGGAGAGGATAAAATATACCTTGAGATAAATGAGGGGGACAACAAATATGGAGAAAAAAGGGACATTAGGAAAAAGGAAGATGTCTACCTACCAAAAAATATTTTGGGGAAAGGGAAGAGGGTAATAAAGAAGAGGAATAACATTATTAGAAATAGCCCCTGAAATCACTCATCAAGAATCACTAGTTGTTGTAGTCTATGAATGTTGTGATAGGACTCTAAATAATTCTAGGAATTTTTTGATAAGTTAAGGCTAATCATAGTGAATATTCATACACCAAACATTTTTTTGGTTCACCATTAAGGTTCATGCACATAATAACAATTTTCCATTTAAATAACTCATGGATAAACAACAAGAAAGAATACATTCATTCGCAAGGAAGATGTGATCAATTCAAATAATTCTTTAATTCACATGGGATAAACTTGAAAGTAGATTATTGAATCAAAGAGTACCATAGATTGATCTCTATTTTATTCCATTCTTTTCTTGTATAAAAGTATAGTATATATAATGTTGCAAAGAGACTATGATTTTTCATTTTCATGATATATCATTTTTAAGATCAAAGGAACTATTCAACTTCCAGATGCTTCGTTATTCTACATGAGACCATAATTTATAAAAAATACACTATGTCATACACTTGTCACCTATTTATATTACACAAATGTGTGTGACTTATACTTTACATATCCCTACTAATACTTTCCTAAAATTAAAGAATTATCTCATCTTGAGAAAAAGATACTAGTGGAGTAACACTAACTAGATATGGTGGATTTTACCTAAGTTTATATGATAATTTGGTCAATAATCACTCATCAAAAATAATTATTGAAGTTTCATTTTCCAGTTTTCACTTCTTATCCATTATTTAGCCGCCCTTTCCTATTTTAAATTAATAAGCATACTAACCTACCCACCTTTGTGGGTTTTCAATATATTTTCATAACCAAGAGGCCACGCTTTAAGGGTTTCCAACATTTATAGCCCCACTTTCAAATATTCTTGCCTAAAAAACTTTTCATCTTCAAAATTGCAAGGTTGCAATACCTTACTATTGATATAGGTGGCATAGTTTTCAAGGTTGCATAAGGGTCAACCTAAGATGACTAGCTAGCTACTGATGAAGTTTCATATGAGGATGTAAAATCTAATATTGTACCAAGCTATTTTTAAAGAGTGTATTAATTATTTTAGAATGCTTATTTACATAGATAAGCTTTATAATCTTGACATGTGAAATTTATTAGGGTTTTTCAATGATCTCTTGGATAGAACTGTCAAGATTTTTTAAATCTTGCTTATAATTTTTCCAATCTTTTAAGACATCCCTAACAATGTTGAATAACATGTAAAGGAGAGCTTGGATACACATGATGGTCTAGACATCATCACTAGCTACAATTATAATAATTGGTTGATGTTGCATAAAATTATATTGTATGACTTGCATGATATGTTTAATTATATCAACATATCATTATGTTTACACACCTAAAAATGTGTTGTATAGCATCTGTAGCTCAAAAATGTATATTTTAGAGATGACATTATCTCTCAATGTGAGAGATTTTTGAAAAACATTATGTTTACACACCTGCAAATGTGTTGTGTAGCATCTGTAGCTCAAAAATGTATATTTTGGCCATGATATTATCTCTCAATGTGAGATATTTTTGAAAAACATTGTCTATTTTAGTTAGTGATGTTTGGTTCTCCATTACCACTTTTTATTTTTTTACTTTGAAGAGATCTGATGTAATGTCCTTACATGCATCTTGAAGTTGGTCCTTCTAGTCAAGCATCTTCCTAAAAACCTATGTATATTTTAGAATAACATCATATAAAACCTATTTATACTCCAACAACTCAAATATTACTTATGTTTCACTACATAGTTATTGGACTTGAGCTTTGATCTCCTACAATCATTATCTTGCAGCCCAATCTTAAGTTTACATCATGAGGAGAGCATTGAATTGCTTCTATTTTGACATGACTTAGTTCCCATAAAATTTTGAACCAATGTTAGGTAGGTGTCATCAATAATATTGTGCACTTTGGAAAATCAATCTTAAAGCTCAACATTTTTCACGCATAATCAAGTATTATATTTCTCAATATTGGCTACTTTCTACATCATGGATGTTTGAAATGTAGAAACATATTCAATCTTATTTATAAATGACAACTATGAAACATCCATATAAACATCTTAGCTTAAATTAGATAGGTTTACTTGGGTCATAAATTTTTTATGGAATCATGGTTTTTGCCTTATCTATGTGACCAAGAAGGGTAAAAGTGGTGTGTCATAGTGTTGGTGTTTCGATATCCATCCACCAAGATTTGTTGGACTCCCCCTTTTCTTGTGAGGCTTCTTCTTAGGCTTCTCCTTGTGCTGACCCCAAACCTACTGAAGTTACAAATGGTTGTGTTTTTTTAGTCATTATAACATGTGTTTTTCTAGCCCCTTATTGATACAACTATGTTAGAATTCCTTGGCATGCCATTTTTTTGGAATTATCTTGTAGCTACCTAACCAGCATTTATAACCTTGTCTTGTAGCCTCTTTTATTTTTCCTCTTTATCCCTTTTAGTTTTTTCAATTGTATCTTTTTCTACTTGTTTTGTTTCAACATTTTTACTTTTCTCTTCTTACTTATCCATGTTTTCTTTGTGTTTCACTCTAGCCTTCTTGGCTACTTTTTCAGTCTCAATATTCCTTCATTATTCCTTTTTCACAACTTTTTATTCTTCCTACCTTTATTATTATAGTAAGATCTTATTTTCATTTTGATCCTTATCCTCAACTATTTTTTCTTTCTCCATTTTATCCTTCACAATATCATTTGTTGGGTACTCCTCTGCTTGGTCCTATTCTTGAGATTGAGTTGAGTGTTCTTACCTAGGAGGCTAATCTAGTTATGTTTAATATTATTGAGCATTTTGATCCAAGGATATGGAAGTGTTATAAATAGAATGAATTCTTTGTGTATATGGGGGAGAGTAAGGTGAGAATGAGGGTGAAACTAGTGGAGAAGATGATGGTTCCACTTTATGTTTGGGCACAACAAAATTTGGGCACACAAAGGGAGGTACCAAAATTTTATTTTACCATTTCATAGTGTAGGTCTCAGATCTTGCTACTTCTAGCTATGCTTCCCTTGTTTTTCCCTCAAGACTTATGAATGTTTCTGTTTTATCTAAGATGGTTGGATGTGTTCAATCAGCTCTAGGTGTGTAAGGTTTCCACACCAAATATTTTAAGGGACTATCTTATTTCATGATGCTTTTAAACAAAAGAGATTCCCAAAAAACTTTTTGTTTTACTAGGTCCATTTTTGTTAAGTGCTCCATCATACTCAGTCATTGTATTCCTATGGGTTTTTTTGTTTTTTTTCAGACCTCAATACCCCTTCTTGAAACAAAGCTTTCAATCTACACTTTCTCTCTTCCTCTTTCCAAATTGTGTCCACTATAATGGAATATGGAGGTGGAGTTATTTCCACAAATAGTAAGGTATGGACATCATTTCACACTTAACATGTGTAAACTGATTTCTAGGAGAATAATTCCTTCTCCTCTTCTTCATCTTAGGTGTCGTCCTTGATCTCCTCAAGTATCACCCTATGCACCTTTTTGGGTGTAGCTTCTAATGGATGTAGATCATATTCTCTTATGATTTTTATAATCATTATGTTGTTGAGCCATGAGGATATTCACTGGGTCCATTTGGTTGGTGGTGACCATTTAGGAGCTAGTGTCTAACAATTGGATGGAGTTTATTATGATGATGAGATCGATGGTTGATCTTGTGGGTTAGATTTCACTTGCACTCTTGTTTCTAATTTTTTTGTACTTACCTTTATTATTATGTTTTATTTTGTGATTTCTTTGCTCTAGGTGGCATGTATCATAATAGTTAGACACTCCCTGAAACTAATATTTATGCCTTAACACATCTACTTGGGCCACATGGATATCAATGAAGAAAGTGAGAGGAAGGATGTGTATTTTATACAACTCATGGATCCTAATTTTTACTCCCATATATAATTTCATGATGGTGTAAATTGACTTGAGATACTTGAGAACCTCCTCTAGTATGTGGGGGTGAGTTGTGATCATTTTCTAGATTTTCACCCAACATGTTATGAACTTCCCCACATGGAAAAAGTGTTACCTCTCTCATGGAAAAATTAAATTAGGTAAGGCATTGGTTTTCTAGTATTTAATATAAGGTAAAATTATTCCTTTGTGGGATGTCCACTACGTGAATCATAGGAGAAGTACTGAAAATTAATATTAGAATGACTAAGTGGTTTCTAAAAAGATATTATCAATGTTTTTATGAGTTTATTACAAAGAATAATATCTAGTTTAAGTCCTCCCAAACCTTATCATTCTATGTGCAATATCAATAACACCCTTTGTATCCTGCCTTAAAAAATTTATTTTTTGTCAATATTGATGCATTTTGGATTCCATGAGGACACAAAATAGTGAATTTGTAACCTAATATATTGGCACACTAGTCATCTATGCATATTTCTCTCATATTTTTGAATGAATGGGATTATTATTCATATGGTAGGCTTGCATATACTCCCCCCTTAATAGCAGTCTTATAGCCTATGCAATAGTTTTGAAATTGTTATGAATTATGACTTCTTTAAAAAATGCATGGCTCCCTCATTGTATCTTCTAAGTATGGTAATCATAAATTCTTAGTGTTATTAAAAAATTGGCATTCTTACCAACCACTTGGTATTAGACCCTCACAATCTATCATGAATTGTAAGCACTCCCTGTTGTGAAGTGGTTACTTGTTGTTGAGGAAATCACTATCTATTAGCTATAATAATGAATTATAATGGCTCAACATCAATCCATATGTATTTTTGTAGGCAAAATCCAAATCCCATCTCTTCCTTTTAATCCTATGACAAAGGCACAATAATTTGATGCATGGCCATTTTTTCTGTAAAATGTGTTGTGATTGATTTTGAACAAATTCTTCATAAATTCATAGAATTCAGGTTAAATCGTAATATATTTTTTTCTCACTTGGGTTTTAAAAATGTAAATTTCATTTTTATGTTTCCTCTTATATAAATATTTCCCAAATATTTGACTTGATTGCATCTATTTGTTGATCTACCTTTTTAACCTTTGCATGATTGTCTTAATTTCAAATAGCCATTTTGATTTGACCCTTAATTGTTTTATGGTTATATGTAATTTTTATTTTTTTAATTTTGAGATGTAACATGCCATCATTATATTTCCCTGATATTTCCTATTTTGAATATAAACTACTTATACTATTTATCTTAATTGGGAATGCCACAATATTCCATTTTTTCTGACATTAACTACTTTATACCATTGGTAGTTATCCATCCCTAGCCACTTTTTTTGTGTGTTGACATCTCATTCTCAGTCTTATAACTTTTATAACTAATACAAATATTTCTCATTAACTCAATCCTACTTTACTTCAATAAAGTTTATCAAAAACTTAATTTTACTACCTCACAATATATCTTGGGATAGAGATCATAATACGTTCTCTTGATTACACTTACAATTGCAAAACCTATTAAAATAAACAAACTATAAAAATATCCTACTCTACTTTATTCCATGTGGCACTTATATGTTGAGTGTGTTATGCTTTTAAGATCATTGATAGTAGGGTTTGATCCTATAATCATTTATCCTTCCATCCTAAGTATTATAAGGCCTTATTATGACACTTTATGAATGATTTAATAGCCTTTCCATCTGATGTGAAACATCTATTAGTATGTTTTGAATCTGTTATCATATGTAAAAACCATTTTTTCCAATTGAAAATATCTAGAGTGTAGATTATAATCATCCCATGCCTTTTGGGATTTCTTATGGATCTCCTAAATTAAATTTTCCAATTGCCTATTTTATTTCATGCGATTCAATTCTAACAATAGTTATTTCATTGACTCCTTATCACCCAACCACATTATCATTATAATTCACAAGATTGGAACTATGTATTCTATGGGCATCACAAATTTCATTCCATACACTAGTTAGAATGGTGTGTAACTATTCACATGCTTATATTTTTCTATGCCCATAATATCACTTGTATGTGATCTTCCCAATCATCACTTTGAGTTTTACAAATGTTGGTCAAAATATTCTCAAAAACCTTGTTGGATGTTTCTTCCTAGTCATTTCTTTGAGTATGGTACATTGTGATTTTATGATGTGAAAACATAAACTTTTTTTTAAAGTTTTGATAATATTATTCATAATTTGTGTACCCCCATCAATTATCAGCTTTTGAGGACATCCAAATCTTGTTATGATGTTTTCATATTAAAAAATTGTAACATATTACTCACTACAACTTAAATTCGTAGCTTCTTTGACCCATTTTGTGTAGTAATTTGCCATAGTGATAATATATATAGAATTGGATTGCTTAGATGTAAAATTGATACACCCCAAAAATTTAATGCCCCATTTTTAAAAAAAATTCACAACCATAATTGGATTCAATGGTATCTCATCCCTCTAGTTTAGTTTTCCTACCCTTTGATAAACATTTTAGTGTTTGGCAACCCTAAGTGCATCTGAAAATAAACTTGCCCACAAAATTCCACTTTGAAATATTTTTCTCGTAGTCAATTCACATGTAATATGTATTCCATATACTCTAGGTGTGCCTCTTCCAAACCTACTATCTTTTATGTTCCAAGGCCACTCTACATAGAACACCATTCTTCTCAAGCTTATATAAAAACCCATTTATAATTCTAAATGGTAAATCTCATGTAACTAATTATTTCCTATCCCATTCTATATAATATCCAAGGAATAGAGCATGTTAAACAAATTTTGTGATACTAGAATTGTAGTCACTTTTAAAATATTTGCATCTAGATATTTATCATGTAATTCATTAAGGTCCTCCCATGTTTGAAGATGACTAAGGTGGTCTAGTCCCACATTTTCCTTGCCTAGTTTAACATTGATTTTTAAATATAACTCATATAAAATCATTAACCACCTAGATATTCTTTCTCCTAACTTTATTTTATTAACCAAGTATCCCACTTCTTGGTCATCAATGAAAAAATTGAATAGGGTAGCCAACAAGTAGTATCTGAACTTTTATAGTGCAAAATCCACTGTTGGATTTTATGTTTTTTGGTAGTATAGTTTTTATCAACATATGTTAGCATGAAAATTATATATTTAATTGGAGTATCCTTGATTTCATCCCCTTGTTTTTCTAACACTACTTCAAATATTGTCCTTGATGCATCAACATGAACATGGAATGGATTGTTCTCTTTTGAGAAGATAAAAATGGGTGTTGTAACCAAATTTTTCTTCAAATATATAAATGTTTATTAGCATTCATAAGTCCATTAAAATATTCTTATTTTCACAATAAATTCTATAGTGCTATTGAAATGGTTACATATATATGAATGAACTTGCGATAATACCCAGTGTGACCTAGGAATGATCACACCTCTGTTGAGTTGGTAGGTGGTCTAAGTCCCATAATGACTATAATTTTAGCTTGGTCTACTAGAACTTGATCACTACATATAACATGTCTTAGTAATACATAAAATGGTGTGAATAACATGCATTTATTTAAATTTAGTATGATTCATAGAACTTGACATCTTTCTAACATTAATTACAGCTTTGAGATAATACTAACCAATCATCTAAATATACTTATATAAAGTCATGAATGAAGTCTTTGAGTGTAATAAAAAATGATCTAGATAAAACTACATGTGAATTATTTAGGCTAAATGGAATTCCCTTATAATAAAGTTATTCCCATTAGATTATGAATGTTTTTTTTTTTAAATCTTCAACTATGATGATGATTTGATGGTATCCACTAAACCCATCTTTAAATGAGTATACTTCATGAATTAAAACTAATTCAAGTACTTAATTTGTGAAAATAATTGAAAAAGGATTATTTACATAGGAATTTTTCAATGCTTGGTAATCCCCATAGACTCATATCCTATCTATATTTTTAGGTTGTACTACCATGGGACTAATCCAATTTGATTTCTTGACCAGATATATCATTCTAGCTTCTTCCATCTGATCTATTTTTTCTTTCACCTTCACCTTCATATTCATATTAGGATTCAACCTATAAGGTTGATTTTTAAATTAGTTTTTCATGCTCCTTTAACTCAATATGCATCTCACATAGAGAAAGGTATACACCCTTAACTTTTTATAACTTGGTGGGAAACACATCTTCAAAATTTTATAATAATTGAACCACTTTTAAGATATGTTGTTGTGGATAATAGTCACCAATGGTTTCTAAATTTGGTACTATGTTTGTGCCATTATTTTCAACTCTATTTTGCATTGGTTATTGGTAAAAGTTTCTCATTTTTACTGAATGGAATCCATTACTTTACTTTGTCATTCTTGCTCCAAGATATTAAGGTTGTGTAGTTATTCCTCTTATGTATTCTATGTGTTCTTCATCTTAGGTATGTTTATGCCCCTTTTAGTTTTGAAAAATCCTTGTAAATCCAAATCTTGATCACTGCCACTATGATTATATTCCTCTATATTATTCCATATTTTATTATAATATTTTAGTATAAATTCCTTTTTCTCCTTCTTATCATGGTACTCATTTATAGTCATGTGAATAATTGTACTTGTCTCAACCTATGATTGTTTTTTGTGTGCATCTTATATGTATTCTTCTCGGCCATGAGACAAGAAATTTTTTAATTTTTTCAAATCCCTGTACACCATTAGATTTTCATATTTAAAATAAATGATTTAATGAAGTCTTATTGATTTTTGGCTAGGTTTAAATATTTTGTATGCATTATTGATGCATGTACCAAGACCTTGGTAGAGGAGCTAAGGTATGTTTAAAAACATACACCTAATACCTTGGCTCCAATTTTTGTGATGTCCATACTTCAACGCATTTATCAATATGAATTTCAAGACATTGGTCTTCCTAAAATAATGGTCATTTTTTGAGATATAAATCACAACTTGAAATCTAGCCTGCATCATCTTACACACTTCTTCCTAATGAAGTTTTTTGGATATATGAATAGCCCATCAACTCAGAGCAACCCCTTTAAATTCATAATTCAATGCATTAGATCACATTTTTATATTTGTAACATTATTTTCCATTGTGTGAAGAAATTATGATAGATATTTTATATAAAAGTATTAGGGAAACTATATTTTTGTAGCAAACACCATTCACATGGTCTTACTTCATGATCCCCACTTATGGAGTAATTTGATTCCCATGGAAAACTACCTTTATTTTTAGGTTATATATAATCTCTTTCAATATGAGTTAACTAATAGAGTTAATAGATCTCTCACCTTGTAGGAGAATACATATAAGGAGACTTAAAGTATTCCAATTACAATTGTGGATAGGTCTTAAACATATAAACTGGTTGGGCCCAAACTTTTTTGGATCTCTATAATTCTAGTATCTCTTACATAGGCTACAAGAATTAAGTAAACTCTATACTTCACAAGGCTTATGGTTTTGGTTCTATATTGATTTTAAACCAAGTATCATCCCTATATGCATATAGAAAAGATGATTCTTTTGGTATTATATATGGATTACTATAATATTTATTCAATGATATGACAATAACATCCTCTTGGTGTGCCTCATTTTGATTTTCCATTGTGTTTATTTTCATGAAACCATCATATGTCCATTTTACCCAATTATATTAGGATAATGAGTCTCATTAGTGTTCATGTAAATTACTTTAAAATATCCACACACACACACTTAAGTAAAACACCTTTATCTTAACATCATAAGGTCTCCCAATAGGTTCAATTTGACCATAATCTACCAAACATAGAGTAATAGGATTTTAGATTAAATTTGGACTTCTAATATCTTCCCAAGTCAATCTAGGAATCATGTTTATAGTTGTACCAAAATAAAAAACAACATTATGAATTTCATAACCTATGATTTCAATCTCCATTTTGGTATCCACATCACATGGATTTTTAATCTTGACATACCAAACCACTTTCTATCCTCTTTATTTCCCTCTTTATGCACAATCTAAAAAAATACAAAATATATTTGTAATATTTTGATAAATGTCTTCATTTCATAGATTACTTATTAGTTTCAGTAATTTTTTTAGAGTTGTGAATAATCATGTATGCATCTAAATTTGCTTGCTTTGTCACTAACATCACTAATTTCATCTATTTCCATCTAATTTATCCTAATATCATATTATCCTACTCATAATATAATATTTATAATATATCCCCCATCCTACACTAATCTTATAGCATCTCATACCTAATTAATTCATGTAATCCCCCATTATCTATTAACTAATCCCACTTGCCTAATATTTGGGAAATTAAAATTCTCATAACCCACTACCTACCTAATCCTAAGATTTCCTACAAGTATACCCCCTATTCCTCACCTAAACCTTATTTTAAACTAATTTAACCTCCCATTAATCCTCATTAAGTCCCATAATGTATTATAGATCTCTCCAACTCTAGAATCTTCCTCCATTCTCTCCATCCTCTCTAGAAACCTCTAAATCTAGAGGCTTCTTGGGAACTCTTAATTCTCATTTATTCCCTCCTATTCTTTTATTTAAATCCATGATTTCCCTCTATTCTAAACAAGGAGAGAAAGGATAAAATTTCATGTCGATATCTTGATCATAATCCATTGGTATTTTGTCAAATAATCCTCTAATCCATGTCTTGAATCAAGTCAAATATCATGCTGAAATTTTGAGTCTAAAGGCAATCCAAAATCCACAATCACTTAGGATTTTTCTTGTTTAACTTTTAAGATGTAATGTTGGTATGAATGTTTCATTTGTATTTTCATTTTAATCCTAATTTTCTCTATACTTTAATGATTGATTGGTATTTTGAATAATTTTGGTTAAATTGTAGAATCAAATTCAATTGCTCAAAATAATCATCTTAAATTTGGTGACCATAGTGGGAAACCTCCTTTTTGGACTGACCTCATGTTTGTAAAGTGTGTAAATTTAGCTTTTAGGTCAGGTTTAGGAAGAATTTGGGCTTGAAATTTCAAACAATCTCATCCTCTAGGTAAAAAGTGATTTTGCTCTACAAAAAGTGATTTTGACCTCGACAATCACATTTTTGCTTCGAACCATAACAACTAACTGTTATCCATTTATTTGCCTAGCTATTTCATTTTTTTCATTCAAAATCACTTCTATGCACAAGTGATTTTCATTTTCAATGATTATTTTGACCACTACGATTGCAAGTTTAAATTTTAATTATGATTTTGACCATACAATTATAATTTTGATTTTCAGTTGCAATTTTCACTAGTACTAGATTTATAAAGTTTCTAATTTGTAGTTTGTTTTGTCTTATCTCTATACATATCTCTTACTATTTTTACAAATAGTTGAATTTTTGTTTAACCTCTATTTTACAATATTGGGATGAAAATTGATGATGCGCAAAATTGCATCTCATCAATTGCAATTTTGAAACAATCATTATTTAATCCTATTTCAGTCATATAAACTCCTATAAATACCTTAATCTAATAAAATCATAACATAAAATCTCATAAAGTCCATTTAATCCAGGTAAAAATTTGTAAATGTCTTGATTTTTGCATAGTTTTCAAAATTGCTTCTAGGCAATCACAATTTTGATTTTAAGTCATAATTTTGAAACTAGTAGTTGTAATTTTGATATTCATATTACATAGACTTTGTCCTCTCTTGTAATCAATTATTTTTCAATACTACTTTGCATAATCTATTTGAGTACACATTGCTATCTAAAATCTTAGACATTCTAGACTTAGGGAAGAATATTCTATATTTGCTAAGCACTTCAATATCAAATTTTTTTCTCTGATTTTGCTTCTTAATCATGATTTTTCAAATTCTATAAGTGATTTTAAACTGAATAACTGCCCACTAACTATGACAGTTTGCTTGAAATTTGCATTATCAATAATCTATATCTATAATTTTGACTTATCATAAGCAAGGTTGACTCTTTGTATGTGAGTTTGACTAACACTGACAAGGTATCTACGATTTTAATTATTGTAGTAGTGATTTTGAGTTTAAAATTGCCCTTTATTTTCCTCAAAAATTATCTTTTTTGAGTGCCCTTTTTGGATTATTTTTGGTGAATTTTGAATCATTCCAAGAATCTCATAAGCCTTAAATTAATTTGGGCATTAGGGTATCCACCCCTCGACCCCACCCTATACCATGATAAGGAGTTCACCTAGGGCTCTACCTTAGATCCTGCAAGGGGTGCTACCCCTTGACCCCATAAGGGGCACCAATCCTTGACCCCGCTAGGGGATGCTACCCATAGACACCCGCATCTTGAACCCTCATTCAAAAATTTATAATACAAGACTTGTGAATTTTATTTAATGTTTTTATTAAGGATTATTAGATTAACATTTTTTTTGGATTTTCACTAGGGAAAATTTGATGGCAATTTTATCTCGCTTGATTTTATATATCAAATTAATAACATGTGTACTTCCAAGTTTGATCAGTCCAAGGCCATAAATCTAAAACTAATAATTGGTTTTATTTTAGGATGCCCATCAAAGTGGTAGTTTTAAACTATATTTTTGATTCCGTAGTGTTTTTTGTGTTCACCACACATAAATCAATTGGTCAATTAATATTTTGCCTACCTGTGTGTAAATCCCAAGGGCTATAGTGGTGTATGATCTCTTCCATGTATCCTAAAAATGAGTCTCTAAGGATCAAAAACCACTAAAAACCCCTTCCATTTTTATTTTTTATGGGTAAACATGATTTGAAAGTGACACCCACACATTTTTCATAATCCTAGGGGGATTGTGATCATGGATTTCACCATCATGCATAAGTCCACATTCTATGTTCTAGAAAAGTTTAAATAAGATGGATAATTATCATTAGGCCAAGAAAGAGACCCATTACATGATCCCATGAAGGGGAGGAGTTAATTATTTTAACCAAGCATTATACAACACCTTAAATTAAGTTAGGCCCCATGTACTTAGTGTATATTATGGATACCCCTAATGAGTCTGTATAGCCTAGAATAAGACCATCAATCATAACAAGTGACTTGTTGTTGGAGTCAATATCAGCTACCATAATGATCATTACATGAAAAAAAATGTTGTGAGGGTTTGTTATATTATGTAGTGGGTCACTAGCCTATAGCCTCACCCATGAAGCCATTAGATAATGTAGTCATCAAGTTACACTCCCAAATCAATTTACTAGTGATAAGTTTTTATTTTGATTGATTTGGTGAGTGTTATATTAGACCAGTGTTTTTTTTATCTAAGTCATCATTTCACCCAAACCTATATATAGATATCTATGTCTCTTATATCATCATCTTGTATATCATAGCCTATATCATATTGACTTATACATTCAAGCCTTATCCCTTTGATTTGTAAATTCTTAGCTTACTTCATCTTATCTTGTCTATTCTCATCACCTCTCATCCTAATCATATCCTAGTCTATCCTTATACCTTTAAAATTATTAAAACCTCTATCACCTCATCTCTTCTTTATCTAATCTAGTCTTGACTATTTTATCCTAGCCTACCATAGTCTTCTATTGTCTTCCATAACCTAGTTATACCATAGCCTTATTAATCATAACACTATTTCCACATCCTTAATATTATCCTATAGTCTACCTAAATCACATTCTTATCTTGTATCTTGTCCCATCTTAGTCATACCCTCATTATCACATCTTTTCCCATCATTATTTAATCTCAATTCATACCTCCTTCATATCCTTTATTCTCACCTTCGTCATCCCTATACCATAGTTTTAGCTATGACCTCTCATATCCTTCATATATTCTTATCTTATATGACCTATATCATCTTGTATATCCCCATCTTTGACATTCTTAATCATCTTGTACATTTGTATCTACATTACCCATCATCATATCTTGTATATCCCTATCTACTTTATCCTTCATCATATCTTGTACATCCTTAATCCTGTATAATCTTGTATATCTTATACATCTTATCCTCCCATCTTATACATATCCTAATCTAGTTTTACCTTGACATATTCCTATTTATTTATCACCCTATCTAGTACATCATTAACTTATCATTGTCCTTCATCTTATCTAGTCTTACCTAGTCTAGATAGAGCTCATCTTACTTTGTCTTTTTGTTTAATCCTATAACACATCTAGTTAGATTTTTAGGTCACATAGTTATCCAAACCATACTCACCATACCCCTAATCATCATAAAATCACCACCCTCATATACTTATCCTGATCTCAATTCCATCATCCTTGATCCCTCCATTTATTCCCATTATATCCATTCCACCTTGAGAAAATTGATCTAAGGTTTGAACTAGTTATTTTATTATCCTTACATATCATCCTATCACTCTAATCCACCATCATATTTTCTATCACCTATTGCTCTATCAAATTTCTTATTTATATAATACCATGTTAACAATGTATCACTTTATCAATTTTAATATTGCATCCATTCATCCTTAATCCAATCATCTCTAATTTAGTCATATTGCTTATTTATAATTAGCAGCCATATAATCATCATCTTGCTAGTTTGAATCTAGGCACTAGTTGAATCCCCATCCTTTTACTAGCTTGAAACTAGTGATTTTCGATAGATCATTAGAACCTATCATACTATAATTTTAAAATTTGATCTTTGTATGATATCATAATCTATTTAATCTATCTCATCCTCACCCATCAGTTGTCGTACTAGCTCATTCATTCAAACTTACTTTGTCTAAGTAACATATTTTTACCTAAGCCCTAATCTACCTTCATATTATCCCCATTTTTTTGTTTGACTACCTTTCATTCATCATCCAATTGAATGGATATGGATCTAGTTCTAATATATAAATACTTACTTACCAATAAATATGAGATCCATTTATGGGTCTTAGAAGGATGCCTGCCTACTTGCAAACCTTAATCCCATCAAGCCTAAATTAACATCCCTTGTCATTACCCATTATTAATCACCATGTAAACTTGGCCTATATGTTATCCCACCACATTTATCCACATTCTCCATTCATCATAATCATTGTCATAATGTTCCCCAATATATAAGTGATGAGGTTGCCCTCTTTCACAAGTACATCTTTGACAATAAGGATGAGTTCCTTTTATGGATATTGGAGATGGGTGCCCACCTTCTTAATGATTTTTAACCCCTAAACCTAAGTTCACATACCAAATAAATTTATTATAAACCTTTATCCACATCCAATTCTTGTGACAACCAATCCCATTCTGATCCCCTATCCACTAGTCCTAGTCCTGACCATGATATTCCTATTCAGTATACTAATAAAGAATTTTCCTTATTTAATAAACATCATGTTGCCAACAAGGATTCAATCATCTTATCTCTCTTTAAAATGGTTTCCCAAATTCCTATAGGCTTCAACCCCATTCAACTAATCTTACCTCTAGTTTACACCCACCCACAATCAAATCTTGCATTTACCAGTCATAGTCCATCATAAATCCCCCATCCTAATAGTAAAGGGAATTCTAGCTTGTCAACCTCATCTAAGTCCCAGTCATCTCCTAAATATTCTCACACAATACCATCCCCTAATATCATTACATCACCATCACATTCTTCTAATCCTAAATCTAATGATTCCACATCCAACACTATATACAAGTAATAGACTCCTCTCCAAATATTCATGGAAGCCCTATTTTAGAAACTAGAGGCCACATGCATGATTACCTACCCATAAAAAAAACCTATATATGTGTCCAAACATAACACTTCATGGTATCAAGTGGATAAATTTTGTCCATACCACAAAGTCCCTAGGTATTCCATTTATAGATGTTACCCTTTTTAACATTATGTCCAAAACTTAATTGATAATGGTAATATTTAAATTGAGGGTGAATATAATATGTCCACACCTAAGAGTGAAAAATAGGGGGTATTCCAATATTAAATTCTTAACCATGATCAATATTCTTCCCTCCTCAACCAAGTTCATGATCCCAATCCTCACCATACCACAATCATCCTTAGTCGAACCATCTATATACCCTATTCACATTGAATCCCCCATTTTCATAAATATATTAAGCCTAAATAATCCATTTTAAAACCCAAGGTGAATAAGGTAATTTCAAATAATTATGTTATCCAACAAGCCCTCTCTATGGTTAATGTCAAAAAATCATCTATTGGAGACATCACCTCATCAACATCTCTATGGGAGTTATCATCAGAATGGTCATCTGCATTAGGATCATGTGCAACACCAACATATGAGTCAAAATCCATGTTATAATCATCATCCCTTATGTATAATGAAATTCATGACAATACCTATCTCTTTGATTATGTCTCTAATTTGAATGTCAACCATTCAAAAGGCATGACTCTTGATCCATCTTAGGATTATGAAGTCATAACACAATTCTTGGATGTTTTATCAATCAAAGATCATCAAGATGTATATGACTCAACTTTAGATGATAATTATACAAATATTCTTAGTGATCCTTTTGAGATTCTTAAGGACACTTTCTCTTTTGTTGAGGTTGGGTCTCCTAGTAGCTTTTATGAGGATTATGTTTCCCATCATCCCCTTTCACTGCACATTCCTAACCATCCACCTCCTATTAATAATCCCTCCATGCCACTCCCTAATGGGATAAACAGGGACATGAATCATTATATTCCCCTCAACATGAAATATCATGTGCCAAATATAAAAGGATCCAAGCCAATAATCAGTTGATCAATCCAAATAATCAAGTTAGTTATGATCCAAAAGTAATCATTCAAATTCAAGCAGAGTTTTGTAATTGGCCAAGTCAAAAATTATCATCCCTTGGTAAGAATATCCTTGAGGTACCAAGAGATCATCTTAGTCAAATAAATCATCCTCCTAATATAAATTTAAATACCCCTAGTTAAACCAAATTATAAGCACTAGGGGCAATAAAAATCCAATCAAGTCATCAAACCAAGAAGTCATTATGGCATAATTTAACACACAAGTCAAAATTAGTGTGGTCAATCATATTTATAATATTTGGATCAAAGGGAAAAAAATTCAAACAATCTTATATTCCTTAACATTGCTTGACATACAACACCAATCAAAAATATCCCTTCTATTATATCCAATGGTGTGTGAAATAATTGAAACCCATTTCCCTCTTAGTCACACTGTTCATCATCATATAACTTATCTAAATCATCTACCTCACTATCAAAACCATCTAATTCCATCCCTACCACACATAAATTTTGCCTAGCAACATCATCTCTTGTAGGGGTTACAAATACACATGGTTGAGACATTCGAAGGACACTAAATTAAGAATCAATGAAGGTCATTATGGTATCAATACATCTAGAATCAAAAACATTATCCTAAAAGAACACCTACCTATAATAGGTTTTGATTGAAATATCAAGAACTAATTTACATTTTTTATCTCACCTGCCTCTAATAAATTTATATGCCATTAAAAATGTAAAAAAATCATTTTTCCAATGGTGAAAACTAGTATTCTAGCACCGTGGGCAAGTAACATGATGAAAAATAATTTTTGGAATCATGGTAAAATACTCTATTATCCTAATTATACCTCAACACTTGGGGTAAAAATCCATCCCTTGTCAATCCCATTCATGTCATCCTTATCTCTTCTATCCCTCGGTACATTGTCCCTATGCATCATCTTCCATCTTACATCCTATTATGTTCATCCTTTCTTCTAGTCTTGACCTTCGTAAGGGAATGGAAGTTGCCTTGGGAAAAAAATTTGAATCATCTTGGCATATCCTTCAATGGAAACTCAAGAAACTAAATATTTGGTTCCTTCAAGATGTGGTCATTGGTAATCCCTATTCCATTCGTCCTTTGTCCTTATCCCATTTTCAACCTCACCCTCATCCTTTTGTCATCCCATCCACTATTCTAGTTATCCTCATCTTAGTTTGTAGGCATGGTATTCCCTTTACTATTAACCTATTTTTTATAGTGTATATTCATATTTCAAAAAGCAATAAAAATTAAAATATGTCAAGAACTTAAAAATATATATAAAATCTAGAAAAAATCCAAAAATATTTCAAGGTGTCTTTTCTTATGCCTATTCACTAATTTTCATCTATCTCAATTCCCTTCACATCTCATTTCCATAACCAAGTCATAGCCATCCATCCTACTATTGTCTTTCATCACCTATTATGAACTAGGGTAAATACTATCTATATTGGGCTAACATTGACCTAGTCTCACTTTAGCTTGATAAATCTTAAGTCTCTCATCTAATTTCAAAACATGGTCAATCTAAAAGTTGACTAACCCTTATGTTTAAGTTGAAATTTGATCAAACACACCATATTCACAACCTTGTTCCATACTAATCATGATCAAAGCAAGTCTATCCATCCTCATGTATTGGCATCAATTATTATCCTCATTCATCCCATCTTTATAAATTTATATAATATGTAAGACCCTATTTTATTGATGTGTATATATTTATGTGTTATTTTTATTATTTGTGTGTGTTTTTTTTTGTCTATATTCACTTATCTATAAATGTTTATTTGTATATATCTTTTTTATCTTATTTTTATCTTTCTTGTAGCATAAATAATGGACAATGAATGAGGATACTATGATGATACCAAAAGATAAAATGATGCTTTTAGGTGCCTTTGATTATGTAGAGTTCATCATTTTTCCCTTTTATAATCATGCACTTTGACATAATGTCCTCTTGGTCATACTTATATCATGAGGCATACTTCCTAGTGTTATACTTACATTAGATTGCTTAGACTATGATGAGACCTATTACATCAATGATGGATTGACAATGGATTTCACTCATCACTTATCTTATCCTCTCTCACGTGTCTAAATGTATAATAATTTTAATCCCATCATCAAGTAAATCATCCTAGTCCACTTGTCTAATATCCAATCATTCCTCCAAGCCATATATCATCCCATCTATATCCTCTAATTACTCATCTATCATCTCTCTAGTCATCAATATTTAACATCTCATCTCCCATAATTTCTACTAATCTTTTTGTCTTCATTTATAACATCTAAGTAACATCCTATATCTAACAACTAACATTTCCAATAGTTATTTTCATCATCCTCCTCTAATCTATCTTATCATCTAGTCTAAAATACATTAGCCTAATGTCTTTTTAGACTATGTAAGTAGTGTTTAGTCATATAATGTGTCTAAGGTTAGCTCAACCACTCTTTCATCTTTTCCTATCATTAATTAGCACATCTCTCTTATATCTCCTCATCCCCAAGTCTCACATTAGTCAAAACCTTGAGCTATAATATTAATCAGTCTATTGATCAATCACCATCCCCAAAATCATCTCCCTAATCTTTTCATCGATCATCCACACATATTTATTAATCCCAAAAAATCACAACATCCATAATTTCTTCCATCAGTCATCCATTATCACTGATTGGTTAATTCATCATATAAGGTTTATGTTTTCCTTATTCGATTGGGGCATGACTAGAACCATAAAATTATTATCATCTCTCACTCCCTTGTATGTGTCCTCTCTAGGGGAATCATCACTATTAATCACATTATGGCTTATTTATTCGATGCATTATAGTCAAATTTTTCCCCTTCATCTTATGGTCACTCAATCATATCATTTATTCTCTCTCATATCCTTCATCATGTTGCTCAACTTCAACTTTGAGCTATACTCATCATTAATATTATCAAATCAATGTCTTATTTTGGCCCGATGTTCTCCCATACATGTGTTCTTCATTAGGATATGTTGATATCTTTTCTCCTTCTTTATCAATAATCTTTTTCACAAACCTCCTTAGCATGTATCCTTGCTTAGGATATGTCTAAATCTTGTGACCTTTTGTCTTATCATCTTCATGCTACGGTTTATTCCCCTTGGGATGTGTCAAAAACCATGACATCATCATTTCCACTCTTATGCATATGTATTTTCTAGGGGCATCATCAATTTGTATCTCACTATTCAATTCCATGTTAGGTTGTGGAGCTAAAAGATTCAACCCTTTGCAAACTGAGGAACAGAAGGTTGTTGAGATCCAGGAGCACCGGCACTAGTGCAGAAGGCCACCGATGACGGCAGGAAGTCGGCCGACATCGACAGAACCAGGCAAGCAAGGACCGGCATCGGTTGCCTATGTGTTCCAGAACTGTTCATTGCACAGACAGTTAGTTAAGTGAATGAAGAGTTTGCATGTTAAGACCAGTTAGAGTCTTGGGCTGCGAGGTTAATTGTCTAAATTAAGAGTCTAAGTTATTGTTTAAGTTAGGGATCTATTTATAGACCCATTGGCATGTATTGTTTATGTATGAGATAGAAAGGAAGAGTTCCTTCTAGTTGTAAGATCATTGAGTTGCAGGTTGTTGTAAGCTCATAGGAGATCTACATGTAAGTTTGGTCTTTGAATTGTAGGTTACAGGTTCATGGGAGATTAACTTGAAGTGCTATAGAGTGCTTGGTGTACCGGCAGGGTTATTACTGACTGGTTGGTGAGGTGAACACCAATTCTGTGTGTGATTTGGTTGTTGGGACCATTTTTTTTGTGTAGGAGAGTATGTGTGAGAAGAATTACTATACACTTGAGGTGTGGCAAACCTCTGTAAGGTGGAAGAGTGTGGCAGCTCTTTATTGTATTCTTTTCTGTAAAGTGTTAATACAAGATAGTGTATTGTCTCTCATATTCTATGTTATTGGTGAATTTTAGTTACTTGTGTTTCTGGTTATTTTCGCATATTCAATTGCTTATATTTTGGTAATCATACTATGCTCTTTCTGAGGAGCAAGATCCTAATAGGTGGAATCAGAATAGTGTGTTTGTTCTTGGATTCCCTCACCCCCCTAACAACTGGTATCAGAGCTTCAGGTTGGGATACTAATAGATTGGTTTAGATCTGGGTAGTGTGTTTTGATTACAGGTTACTCATAGGGTTTCTATTTGAGTGGGAGTTGAGCAATGGTAAAAGACAGTCAGCTACGAATGGAAAAGTTTAATGGCAAGAACTACCAATTATGGAGGATGCAGATTGAGGACTATCTGTATCAAAAAGATTTGTACTTACCGTTGGGTGGGGTTGCTAGCAAACCCTCGGATATGAAAGATGAAGAATGGGAGGTTCTTGATCGGAAGGCTCTGGGATTTATTAGATTGAGTCTTGCATCATCTGTGATTTCCATCTTATCACAGTGTAAGACAACGGTGGAGTTGATGGAATCTTTGGCAAATTTGTATGAAAAACCCTCGGCTTCTAATAAGGTATTTTTTATGAAGCGTTTATTTAATTTGCAAATGTTGGAAGGTGGATCTGTTCATAGCCATATTAGTGATTTCCATGGTTTGGTAAACCAGTTAAGTTCAGTCAATATTGTATTTGATGATGAAATTAGAGCTCTCTTAATCTTGTGTTCATTACCTGAAAGTTGGGAAGGTTTGGTAATGGCAGTTTCTAACACTGTGTCTCCTTCAAAAGTCTTAAAAGTGGATGATGTTGTGAGTGTGATCTTGAATGAAGAGATACGTAGGAAAAGCATAGGTGAATCATCAGGAGATGCTTTGAGTGTTGAAGGCAGAGGAAGACCAAGAGAGAAGATAGAGCATGGGAGATCAAGGTCGAAGGTAGGTAGAAGATCCAAGTCCAGGTATGGCAGAATAACCTGTTGGAAATGTGGAAAGCAAGGGCACTTAAAGAGAGATTGCAGATCGGGTGAAGATCAGCATGAAGGACATGGAGAAGAAGCAGATGTTGTAGACTATGTTGCATAGGATGCTCTGGTATGTTCTTTGGATAAAGTAGAATCTTGGGTTTTAGATTCTGGTGCCTCTTTTCATGCATCCCCACATAGGGAATTTTTTCATGAGTATGTCTAGGGAGACTTTGGAGAAATTTGTGTAGGGGATGGTAAGCCTTGTCAGATTGTTGGCAAACGAAAAGTGAAGCTGAAATTGCAGACAGGTGACACATGGGTGTTAAAGGAGGTCATGCATGTCCCAGTTCTGAAGTGAAATCTGATTTCTGTTAGAAGTTTGGGTGATGAGGGTTGCACAGTAACTCTCACAGTGAACTCTTGGAAGGTTACCAAGGGTACACTTGTTGTAGCTAGAGATAAGAAAGTAGGTATGCTTTATCTATCTTCTTGTATTACTGATTCTCTTTCTAGGTTATCTACTTCAACTGTAGATTCGAAGATGTGGCTTAAGAGGCTTGGTCACATAGATAAGAAGGAGATGCTTGTTCTTGAGTCAAAGAGTATGCTTTCGGATTTGGAAGGCATGGATCATGGTTTTTGTATGCAGAAGAATAAGGTGACATTTCTTGAGGAATCTGAGGTTAGTGACAAGAACAGGAAAGCCTTGGTTTTCAAGGAGAAGGTGACAGATAGAATTCAGCACAAGGTGCAGAGGAGTTCTAAGCAGAGCAAGGGTGATTTGGACAAGGTTTTGATCCAAAAAGAGCTCACAGGAAAAATTTAGGTCTCACTAGAAAAACACAGAGACTGACGTTGGCAAGAAAATTGGCGTCAGTGTCCAGACAGGGACTGGCGTCGGCTATGTGCAGCCTGATGTCGGTGACTCGAGGTAGATAAGGACTGGCGTCAGCCAGGGGAAACTAACGTCGGTAAGATGGCAGTCGCAGGGAATCGACATCGGTCAACTGCAGACTGAGATGTGACTGGCATTGGTCACTGAGACGAATTTTGGGTGGACAGCTAGTTGTCATGGAGTCTCAAGCGCCCATATGGAGGACTGAAGGTGTAAGTAAGTTCTTAAATTTTTCATTTTCCTTCTTTACACTACTTGTTGCTCACTTATGGTATAGAACCATGAAGTTGTTAAAGAAGCAGAACAGGTAGATCCAAGAAACAGTGGGAGCTTGGCATGGATGAGGATGTGATTCCTTGGAGGAGAACCAAACAAGTGTTTTGGGTAGAGTTGCCAGCTGGAAGAAAGCACTGAGAGACGAATGGATGTTCAGGATGAAGAAGAGCAGAAATGGATACGTGAGATGGAAGATCAGGGTATATGATCTTGTATTAGCTGCAGGGCAATGGAGGTTTGATCATTGTGTTTCTCTTTACCAGGTTGGATAATATTAGCTACATTATCCTATTTTTGTATGATGTGCTTGTTGCAGGGTTACATATACAGGTATTACTGAACTAAAGGTAAAGCTAGTTCAGGTGTGTGTCATGGAGAATTTGGGAGCAGTAAGATTCTTTGGCATGAGTGTGTTCTAGAGATATGGAGGTCTTGTTGACTTTGTTTCAGGATGATTGTGTGAAACCGGTTAGCACGCCGATGGTTGGACAGTTCATAGAATAGGTGTCTTGATTCACATAATGAGGTTAAGTGCATGGTATGTACTAAACCTGAGTTTTCCCAAGCAGTGGGAGTTGTCAAAAGTTTGGAGTCAATCCGGGAAAGTAATACTGAAGGGCAGTTCAGTGGGACTAGCAGCAGGTGCACATGCTATGCAGGGTCAAGTTTTTTTTTTCTACATGGTTGTAGATGCGGATGTGGTAGGTAATTTGGATGACAGGTTTTGCACTACAGGATTTGTGGTGGTTGGTCTTCAAGAGCGATCTTGAGGAGGGATACATAGCCAAGGGAACAAACTAGACAGAGTATAGGTACAGGTACAGGTTACAGCTATTTATCTCCAAGTGGGAGATTGTTAGGTTGTGGAGCTAAAAGCTTCAACCCTTTGCAAACTGAAGAATAGAAGGTTGCTGAGATCCAAGAGCATCGGCATCGGCAGCAGGACTGATGTCATTCGTGACCAGTGCAGAAGGCCACCGGTGATGGTAGGAAGTCAGCCGACGTCAACAGAACCAGGCAAGCAGGGACCGACGTCGGTCGCCTGTGTGTTCTAGAACTGTTCGTTGCACGGACAGTTAGTTAAGTGAATGAAGAGTTTGCATGTTAAGACCAGTTAGAGTCTTGGGCTATGAGGTTAATTGTCTAAATTAAGAGTCTAAGTTATTGTTTAAGTTAGGGATCTATTTATAGACCCATTGGCATGTATTGTTTATGTATGAGATAGAAAGGAAGAGTTCCTTCTAGTTGTAAGATCATTGAGTTGCAGGTTGTTGCAAGCTCATAGGAGATCTACATGTAAGTTTGGTCTTTGAATTGTAGGTTGTAGGTTCATGGGAGATCAACTTGAAGTGCTATAGAGTGCTTGGTGTACCGGCAGGGTTATTACTGACTGGTTGGTGAGGTGAACACCAATTATGTGTGTGAGTTGGTTGTTGGGACCATTTTTTTGTGTAGGAGAGTATGTGTGAGAAGAATTACTGTACACTTGAGGTGTGGCAAACCTCTGTAAGGTGGAAGAGTGTGGCGGCTCTTTATTGTATTCTTTTCTGAAAAGTGTTAATACAAGATAGTGTATTGTCTCTCATATTCTGTGCTATTGGTGAATTCTAGTTACTTATGTTTCTAGTTATTTCCGCATATTCAATTGCTTATATTTTGATAATCATACTGTGCTCTTTCTGAGGAGCAAGATCCTAACAGGTGGAATCAGAATAGTGTGTTTGTTCTTGGATTCCCTCACCCCCTAACATTCCATATTCTTCATCATGGTTCCCCCATCTATCATCACCAACCCCTTATCTCTTTTCACATCCCACCCCTCATTTTTTATTTTTGAGTAGCCATCTACCTCCTTCCTCCCTGCATGTCCCCTCAAGGGGGAATGATCACATGTCCATTAACATAATTTACTAAAATTCATCTATGATTTAATTTCTTCTTTTAAATACCATTACTCCTTCTACTTCATCCACTCATAATTTCCTTTTTAAAGAGGGTTAAAATGTATGCATCTAAATTTGTTCATTTTGTCACTAATATCACTAATTACATTTATTTCCATATAATTTATCCTAATATCATATTATCCTACTCATAATATAATATTTCTAATATATCCCCCATCCTACCCTAACCTTATAACATCCTATGCCTAATTAATTCACTTAAGTCCCCATTATCTACTAGCTAATCCTACTTATTTAATATTTAGGAATTTAAAATTCTCATAACCCACCTATCTACCTACTCCTAGGATTTCCTATAATACTACTCCCATTCTTCACCTAACCCTTATTATAAACTAATTTAACCTCCCTTTAATCCTCATTAAGTCCCCTAATGGATTCTAGAGCTCTTAAACTCTAGAATCTTCATCAATTATCTCTATCCTCTCTAGAAACCTCTAAATATAGAGGCTTATTAGGAATTTTTAATTACCATTTATTCATTCCTCTTATTTTATTTAAATTCATGCTTCCCTCCATTCTAAACAATGAGAGTAAGGAGAAAATTTTATGAGATTTCATGCCAATCTCTTGATCATAATCCATTGGTCTTTTATCAAATAATCATCTGATCCATGTTTTGAATCAAGTCAAATAACATTTTGAAATTATGAGTCTAAATTCAATCAAAAATCCATAATCGCTTAGTTTTTTTTTCTTATTTTTATCTTGATTTAGATCATTTAACTTGTAGAATTTAATGTTGTTATGAATGTTTAATTTGTATTTGCATTGTAATCCTATTTTTCTCTATATTTTAATGGTGGATTGGTATTTTGAGTAGTTTTGGTCAAATTACATAATCAAATTCAATTTCTAAAAATTATCATCTTACAACTTCATATATCACAATATCTAAATGATTTTTCTATACATTTGAGCATCTATTGTTGTAGGGTCTCCTTCAATGGCATTTTGATTCTGAATTAATTGTAGTAGCTAGATTGTTTCATTCATCATAACCTTCTCTCATGTAGGGTTTATATACTTTTCCTCTTGTAATAATATGATCCATTTTTTTCAATCATACCTAGAGGTTAAATACCTTTTTCTTTATATTTATTTATAGTAACAACTTAGACAAATTCTTGATTTTTAGGATGAGACTATACCATGTTCACATTTCATATTGTCTTATCTTTCCTTTCCTTCTATAGAATAGGGAAATCCTCAGTATTATGTTATATTTCAGTCATACAATATGCATAAAATGTTTCCCATTGCACATTTTAGGGATAATTTCATGTAATGTGATTCATTTCTCCATACATGTAATAAGTAATAGGCTACCTTGATTGTCTATTCTCTTTCCTTCATCTCTCTTCACCACATTAAAATCATTTTTGATAACCTCCTTGTATTTTTATAGATCCCCATCCTTTTTATTTATTATAATACCTTTGTGTTGTTTTTGAGGTAAATGAGGTCCCCAATCAGTTTGCTGTTTTGGTGAAATAGGTTTCTAACCCTACTGGTATTACAGAGGAGTCCACCCTTATGGAGATTGAGTCATCAACCCTATTTGGTATTGGGATGATTGATGATTTTACCTTATAATAGGGTAAGCTTCTAAAGGAAACCATCCACCTTGTGTTGCAATTGTATCCTCCTACACTAACATAATTAATTATATCGCTAGATGTTATTATGTAGGAATTACAAAGACATTTTGAGTGATGTCCTCTTTTAGTTCTTGTAGATGCCTAAAATTATTTTCATCATGATTATGGTAGTTATAAAAAAAATCAAAATATAATGTGTGATGATTGCACATATTATTTTAATAAATGACAATTCACATTTGGATGTCCTACTATGCAACAAACTTCACATAACTTTGTTTTGATCTTTAAAATTTAATTTCAGTGATGCCCTTCTATGAACATTCAATGCACCATAGAACCAATCTTGGTTTCTTCCCTTCTTTAATTTCATCCATCCCACACAATACTACATATAACTTATCATAAGTTTTTGTAACTATTGGAGGGTATTCTTAGTGGTCTTCTATTTGCTCAACTCTAATCACAATAGATCTTACATTAGCTTTTATGGTAAATTAAACTTAGGATATAACAAATTAAATCTTACTTCACAAACCTTCTACGAACCAAGTGGATTTGCCTAAGTACTAGAATTTAAAATTCACCTTGTTCATCATATTTAACAAAAGGTGATCATAATTTGATATTGATTCTCCTATTTTTTGTTTGGTCTCATTCAAATCTTGAATTTTATGACTCACACACTTCTACATTTTTAATTATCATATCAATTTTTCTTTGACCTATGGAAGATCCATGGTTACATACTTATTTTTAAATATGAATTATATAGATCAACTAGTCCATGGTCCTATAAGTTCACACTTTTCATCTATGTCATCCATCACACCCTTAACCTGCCACTTCATTTTTCAAATCAATAAATATTATTTTGGATTGATTGACCCATAATATGACATCAAATTTTAAAAAAATTCCTACATGGAATGACATGTTTCATTTGATTGTGATATATATGACTAGTTTGTTTGATGATGATTTTACAAGTGTTTGAAAACTTGATAAAAATGTGCTTGGAGTACCAATAATCTTGGATTTTTTAGACACCTAAAATTGGCCACAACTAGATTTCAACCAGACTTTAAACTGATTCTTACCAACCATTTCAAATTAATCCTATTAATCACTAAACATCCCATATTTTCTTGTGCATCATTGATCAAAGCTCAGAATCACATTGAGACATCGCTAATTGTTGTATTATATTATATGCAATAATAACCTCTTTTGTATTAATCCTTAATCACCTTGTAGAATAAAAAAATCAATTTAGTCTATGGAGCTATTAAGTGGGGCATTTGTACACTTAAATCAAATATTGAAAGATATAAAAGGCTAAGAAAAAGCAATTAACAAATTAAACATGATTAAATGCCTAGTTGTTTTATCCATTTACAATTAACGAATATCTAAAAAGGGAATTCAAAAATAAAAATATCAAATCCTTTCATCATTGCCTTTATGAGTTGTCAAGTTCTTTGAAAATATCCTAAAATATATAATTTGAGAGCCATGCCTAGTAATTTCAAATCATAATTACTTGACAACCATTAACTCTACTAGAGTTAATTTTAACTCACCTAGGTTTAGTTTGAACCCATTCCAAGCCTAAACTCAATCATGACTCACTTTGGGTGAGAGCTAATTTCCAAGGATATAAATATAAAGCCATGCCTATTGAACCATAAACTATTTTGTTACAAAGTTATTATGGATAAATATCTTCAACAAACTCTTTTATGTAGTGTTATAATGCCTAAATTCTTAGCAAGTAAGGTTACCATGCCCAAATCTTAAGCCAAGCAACATCACAAGACAAAGTGAAAGGAGAGAAGGAGCCAAAAAACCTCCATTGATGAATAATTCTTGATTCATAGGCCAAGTAATCCATTTAAAAAATCCATTTGGAGCCCCAAAGTAAGGTAAAAGTGTTATGTCTTTTATGTTTTTGTTGTGCTTTCATTTAGTTTTTGTTACTAAGATCTCCCTAGTGTCTAGGCTAGAGGTGTTAGAAACTTAGTGTTTTCATTTCATTGAGTTTATGAGACTAACACAAGACTAACCTCCCCTATATGTCAAATTCCTAGTACATAGATTCAATATTTTCAATAAATTCACTTCAAACTTACTTATTATGCCCACTTATATCTCTTATAACTTCTTCAAACCACTTCTTAGTTGTGGCTACTCCTCTGATTACTTGAGACTCCTATTATCCATTACTAAAATAGGCACATGAGATGCATTCCCTTGGAGTGAATGAACCATGTCTAAAGTACCAGTCCTACCCATTTCTAAAGCTAACTTAAATTTATGCCTTGTCATTACTTCTTTGAAATATTGACCATCTTCTTCTCCATATAATCATTACTGCCATATTTTATCTTTAAAGCTATTGTTAATTTTTTCTAACTTCCCCTTTGTAACCTGTTCATATTTTATATGTTATTTTCCTTCCTCTCTTTTTGGGTTCATTTCTAATTCTCAGTTAGTTTATACACTATTTATGGTTACTATATTCCCTTCCTTCTCTTTTGGTGCTCGATGACCTTCATCTTTTGATTATCCTTTTGAAGGTCTAGTTCCTCTCATTTTCTTAGTAACTTCCTGGATAATTTTAATTGTAGTTACTTGTGGCCCTTTTTATTCTTAAAAAAATTATTTTTTCCATATTTCTTGTTTTTATAACTCTTTTTGGAGCCCCAAAATTACTTCCTCATTTTTCTTCTTTTTGTTATCCATTCACTAAATTTAGGTTTAGGTTCCTTTGTTCAATTATTATCCATTCAACTCCCTTTAGTCTACATCCCCATAATACTCTAAGAAAATACTCTATATCAGTTAGAATTAGCACCGTGGCCTTTTCCACATCCAATATCTTTAATAACATAAGAATTCAATCAAAAAACTTACCTATGATCCCTCTATCAAACATGTTTTAAATATCTTCAAATGTAATATATCCCTCAACAACAAATTTTTCAATGTACTTATTAATTATAGTCTTTACCCAATGGTCAATCACATGGGTCTATTCAATATCTACATTATATAATATTTATATATTTTATTTATTCCAAACAAAATATTCTACTTTTCTTGGTCTAAAGTAGTAGTATTCAAGTCTAGATATCCATGTTACTAGTAACTTGAGCAATTTACACCAAAATATTTCATCATTTTTTCCATGGATGTGCTCAGAAATGATCTCCTCTAAAGAAACTTCTATTTGTATGGATTCTTCCTTTTAAAACATATGTATCTTCATGTCTAGATAATTTTCAAGGTCCCTTTGATCAGGGAACCATTTCAACTTATTCATGTCCTAGTAACATAACCATTATTAACAATTATCCCTAAAATCACTCATAAGGACATGTTAGTTTTTGTAGTCTATGAATGTTGCAATGGGAATTTAAATAATTATATCAATTTGTAGATGAGTTAAGGCTAAACACAAAACACATTTTGTATGCCAAGTGTTCTTTTGGTTTGCCATTAAAATTCATACACTTATCAATAATTCTCCATTTAAATAATTATAAGATAAAACAATAATAAAAAATACATTCATTCACAAATAAGATGTTATCATTTCAAATAAGATGTATATATGCATGGGAGAAACTTGACAATAGATTAATAGTTCAAAGAGTACCATCAATTGATCTATATTCTATTCCAACCATTTCTTTTACAAAACTATAGTATATATAATGTTGTGAAGATACTATGACTCTTTGTTTTCATGACCTTTTATTTTCAAGATCAAAGGAACCATTCAACATCCATGTGATTTGTTATCCTACATGAGACCATAATTTATAAAAAAAAATTATTTCGTATACTAGTTACCTAATTATATTACACAAATGTGTGTAACTTATACTTTGCATCTCCCTACTAACAAATATGCACCAACATTATAAAATCAAAGATTAACGGTATGTAGTTTCTTAATTTATGCCTATGTTATTCCTAAAAAAAATATTAAGAAAATTGTGGAGAAAACACATTGTAAAAACTTGTGAAAACCCCTAAGAATAACCATGAAATAAACCTATAAAACCCTAGGAATAAAATCTTTAAAAAAAAACTTTAAAACCCCTATGCATGCCTTTGATAGTCACCTCGCTCTCCCTCTTTTTCTATATTTAGTTTTCTTCTATTTTCTTATGTGAGTTGCATGCAATTTTTATTACAAAGTTCTTAATTTTTTTCTTCTATTTTTATTTTCTAGGTTGCATGAAAATTGAATAATCAAATTTCCAATTTGGTTCTCTCTATTTTCTTTTTTAGGTTGCATGCAAATTATTTGATGAAATTCCTAATTCAATTTCCTCTCTTTTTTTTCTATGCTACATTAAAATTATTTGATGACATTCTCAATTGCATCTTTATCTGATTTCATTTTTATTTTCATCATTCCTCAGTCACTAATAGAATTAAAAATAGAACCAAAAAATATTATTTTTTAAGATAATAAAATGAAATTTTTACTATGTAAATAGGATAAAAAATTCAACTTAACAAATAATATTTTTTCCCCCATAACAAGTTCAATGAATGCTTTAAATATTAAACATGAATGGAAAATAGTAACCCATCATAGGGAAATATCATGTGGAGGGAATTGCATAGTGTGGGTTATCGTGGGCCAAGCATTCATGTGACTAAACAACATGGCATTGATGAGGATTATCACACCCCTTAGTCATCTAGACAGTTTAACCATTGGTACAACAATTTATAAAATTTTATTTTTAATTATTTTTGTACATCATTTTTTTAATTTCATTATTTATTAATTATTATTACAATTATTAAGTATTGATAATAGGGAGGTATTTACACTATAATTAATTCAACTAAATAATGAAATCTACTTGGAAAGTAAATCCTTGGCATCTAATTTAAGAAGTTAAATAATACAAAATATAGTAAATATAGAGATATACATAAGTTTTGAATTATTAAGTATGGTAATTAGGGCTAAGCTTAGATATTTATATGTGAAAATAGATTAATTTAAACTGTGTTGAATTTTTATGCACTACGATTATTTTAAATGATCTACATATGTGGATACATCAAAAAATATAGAGATATACATAAGTTTTGAATTATTAAGTATGGTAATCAGGGCTAAGATT
Source organism: Torreya grandis (assembly GCA_037957365.1). Classification (NCBI taxonomy): domain Eukaryota; kingdom Viridiplantae; phylum Streptophyta; class Pinopsida; order Cupressales; family Taxaceae; genus Torreya; species Torreya grandis. Next base: position 1,742,550 of record JARHVA010001512.1, read on the forward strand.
AGATATTTGTATGTGAAAATAGATTAATTTAAACTGTGTTAAATTTTTATGCACTACAATTATTTTAAATGATCTACATAGGTGGATACATCAAAAAATATAAGTTCATTATATGCTAAGACAATGATGTAGAAGATAAAAAAGTACACAATGCATCAGTATCTACTAATGTAACTTTATCCAGACCAATAATACATTAGATTAAAAAAATTATGCTTGTTCACTCATGTCTATATATTATCTAATTTTTTTCTGATCCCAATTTTACATGTAGAAGGCCTATATATTTGATGTCATTTCAAACATGAAAGGGGGAAAATAGAAGTAGGATATGGTTAAGTTGTCCTCTAAAAACCCCTTATTGACTAAGTTTTACCTACACAGTCAAAGGACCTCAAGCCTGTGATCATAAGAATTTGACAATAAAGAGGAGGTTAGATCAAGTGTCAGTCCATAAATAATGAAAAAAACATACTAACATGCTAACATCTATAAGCCTAAGATCGATCTTAGAGGGATATTAATGAACAAAACCAATTGAAAACATAATTAGAATGCAAAATAACAACAATATCTTACCTTCCTTGAATACTCCAAATGATTCATTGTGTGTCTTTCTTGATTTTTGCTCAAAGAGTCTTTGGTAATGGATTTTTCTTTGCTCCTTCTCTCCTTGGCACCATTATTGGCTTGGTGTTGCTTATGCTTGCTTGATGTGGCTTGGGTCAATATTTTGGCATTATAAAACTATTGCTATGAATCTTGCTACAAAACCTGCATTATAACTCTACTATTTTCAAGCTCTCAAATGAAGAGGCAAAGGCTTGTATTTATAGGCTTAAAAACTAACCCCAACCCAAGGTGAGTTAAGGTGTAGTTTAAACATGGAATGGGTTCAAACCTAACCTAAGTGAGTTAATTAACCCCACTATAGTTTAAAGGTGTCAAGAATTAATTATTTTCAATGAATAAGTATGGGTGAGATATTTTGAGATATTTTTAGAGGCTTGACAACTCACAAAAGATAATCATGAAAAGCTAAGATATTTCATATTTTTGAATTTATTTATTTATTTATTCATTAATTGCACGTGGATAATTAAACTAGGAATTTAATTTAGTTTAGATTTTTAATTAATTTTGATTAGGATTTTAGCATTTTCAAGATTTGATTTGTGTGCACTTGTCCCACTTAATAGGTTTATAGGCCAAATTATATGTTACGATGTCATAGGTTGATTAGAGATGAATCCATTAGAGGTTTTTGTTGCTTATAGTAGTATACCCCAATTAGGAATGTCTCAATGAGATTATAATCTTTGACGAATGATGCAAAAGCAAATTTAGGATGTTTAATTATTCTTAAGCTTAATTTACAATGGTTGGTAGGAATCAAAAGTCCGGTCAAAGGCCATTGGTGGCTAGTTTTAGGTGTCTATAATTTGCCCCTATTTGGGAAGGCATTGTAAGTTGTAAGTACAATAATGTTTTCTCAAATAATGAAAAGGTTCTATATGCTTATGACTTCAACAATAATGGATGAACTATAGGTGCCACGTTGATAGAGAAGTTAGAAAAGTGGTCAAAAATAAATCCTTTGAAAGGAGGAAAGGATTAGACCAAAAAGATGGAATGGGGTGGAAAAGACTAGTTTGCCCATAGGTGGTTATAATCAATGGCATATGGAGCTACCCTAGTTAGAGCAAACAAATAGGATGATTTGCCCATAGGTGGGACAAAAAAGATAATTATTTGCCCAAAAGTGGTTATAATCATCAAAAAAGGCTTAGGGTAACAAGAGAATGATTTACCCAAAGGTGATTATAATCATTAAAAGGGAAAACAATGATTTTCCCATAGGTAGTTATAATTATTGGTAGGATAAAAACATGCCCTAGTTGGGCAGATAGATATAAAAAATTTCCCAAAGGTGGTTATAAGAATTATCACCATGAAAATATTCCCCAATTGGGTATAAAAAAGAGAATGATTTTCCCAAAGGCGGTTATAATCATCAACCTTTAAATGGATGAAAAGACAATTATTTACACATAGGTGGTTATAATCATTAGTAGCGTAGGTGGAATGGTATACAATTATTTTCCCAAAGGTGGATAGAATCAGTAATATCTTGATTATGAAAAACACAATAGGGAGTATAATGGCAAATTGGTATAGAGGAGAAAGATGAATTTGGGCAACCTGCAAGTAGGGAGATGCTCTTCCAAATTAGTAAGGAGGAAAAATTATTTCATTATTTAATTAATTTGTTTAGGATATGATTTGGGTAGATTAGGGAATGTTATTGGTGCCAATGAGATATATCATTGCTATATTACCACGTAAACTCCTAAAGCTTCTTTTTGTTATAACACATGATAGTGTGCATCATGATAGAACACCATGAAGACTTATCCAAAATATGCATAAGGACTGACATTCAATCTAATAAACAATTGAAAATGATGCACCAATGATAAATACCATGATGTCAATGTTGATGTATTAATATGGATGGATTCAAGAATAATGTGCAAGGAATCACCTAGTAAATGCACATAGACTAAATCAAGGCACAATAAGAAATCAAAAAAACAAATAAATAGAAAGACAAGATAATAAAAAAATAAAAAACAACCAAAAAAACATAAATATATGGTTAATTAAAATGTTAGTACAAACAAAATGACACAAATAAGATGATTATCATTACCCCTAAATGATAAGAGACAACAAAAAAAATACAGGAATAGAATAAAAGAAAGGGGGTGGCTAACTTGTCTCCAAATGCACTAGGCAAGTGGATGTTGCCTTCATAGTTCCATGGATGTAATATCCAACCAAAACTTTAGGCCAAATGTAGTTCTCCTAGGAAATAGGATAGAAAAAAAATTATGAGAAAAAAAACATGATTGTGTTATAGAAGAATATGGGCTCACAAAATGGTGAGAGAATGAGATGTTAGGCCAATAAGGATGGGGAAACTAAATGACAAGTGGTTTCTTGTGAGATAACTATGGATTTTAGAATCCTTAAATCGAAGAAGTGGTCAATTTTTAGGATTTTTTAGATCTATTTTATAATTAATTTGTGATGTATCATAACTTTATAGAGAATGATGAGATAATAAATGGTCCAAACTCACAAAATGGTGAGAGTGTTCAAACTTAAATTGTTCATAAAATGGTGAGAGCATGGCTTAAGTTAATTGAGATAAACTCAACATGAATTGAGCATTGCCTACATAGTCCTAATATGGGACCTTAAGTCATATTAATTTCACCTTATAGCAAAGGAATCTAACTAGTATTATAGTCAATTCAAATAAAATAGACACAATAGGTAAATGGCACAATATGGCATAGGAATGGCAAAGTGGTACTTTGAGGCATGATAAACAAGTATTGCTCCTAATTTTCCCATAAGAGATTATAATTAGGAAATGATAATATAGATCAATGATACTAATTTTCCCATAGGTAGTTAAAATTAGTAACATAATGGTGAAACACTAATTTTCCCAAAGGTAGTTATAATCAGGCCCACATGGTATAGAATGGAATAATAAATGAAGGATGTAACTACCAAAAAACCATCATATTGCTCCAAAAATATAGCCTCTATCTGGAATACTTGAAACTAAATCTAAATCTTCTTACTGAAAGTGACCTTGGAACCAAGGTCAAAGGGTTGGGTAGGGAAGGATAAAAACAACTCAATTGATAGAAAATGTATGGTAAAATAGAATGTGATAAAATGGTATAGTACAAATTAGGAAGTCAATATTATCATACAATTTGAAATGGGCCTCATAAACAATACACTAAATCTATCAAAAAAAATAACACTTGAGTTGTATAATGTTCATTGGCTCATCAAGTTCATCCATATCTAGTGTACCGAGCTTGTATGCTCCAATGCCATAGTTTGCAACAATGATGAAAGGGCCTATCCAGTTAGGTTTGAACATTATTTTATGATTTTTCTTAGTTTTGGTATTCTATTTGTTTTATTTAATAACATGATCACTAAGCTTAGATTATCGATGTTTAGCACACCAATTGTAGTGGCCATAGAGTCAGTTCTGGTATGCTTGTAGGTTGTTGACAATGGCCAAGTGTTTCTCATCAAGTAACTCTAGTTCTTGTAGGTGGGATACTCAATAGTCTCCAATATTTAGGATATGCTTCAAAGAGATGTGTAAAGAAGGTAACTTGACCTCAATGGTAAGAATGGCCTCAATGCCATAAATAAGTGAATATGGAGTGGCTCTTATTAGAGTATGGTGATTGGTATAGCATGTAAAGAGGGTGTAAAATATTTTGAGATACTAATCATGTCTAACACCATTGAAAATATTTTTGAGAATGTTGATAATGGTTTTGTTAGATGCTTCAGATTGGTTGTTACTTTATGGGTAATATTTCATGGGAAAATGTTGAGTAATTTTGTACTCAACACAGTAATTTGACATCCTTATTTTTGAATGACCCACCATTATCAGATATAACATCAAAGAGGATATCATAATAGTAGATGAGATGGTTAAATATGAATTTAGAAATTTACTTTCTAGTCATGTAAGCAAGAGGTATAACTTTAACCCACATAGTGAAGTATTATGTGGTGGTAAGGATATGTTTATGGTTGTTAGATGAGGTGGGGTTTATCTTCCCAATGAGATTGAGGCCCCATTTAACAAATGGACATGGTATAATCATTTGTTTCAAAGTATTGGTCATGGCATGAATTAGATTGGCATGCCATTGACATTTGTCACACTTTTTCACATATGCAATTATATCTACATCCATTATTGGATAATAGTACTTGATACATAATATATTTTTGGATAGGATGACCTATTGGTGTGGGATACAAATAATCCTTGGTGAACTTCCCATAATGATAATTTAGATTATACTAAATTTAAATAATGAAGAAAAGTTCCATCAAAATTATGGTGGTACTAGGTTGATCTAAGTTATAACATGTGGCATGATGGACAAAGGCTTTGAATTATTTATGGGATAGGTTTGGTGGGTTTATTTGGTCATGAATATAGGTTTATAAGTTAGAATACCAAATAGAGATAGGACCAACAATATCATAGATCATTGCAGTGGTTGAAGGTTTATGAGCTAACACTAGCATATTTTCATTGAAGAACTGGTATTCTTTTATAGTGTCTATATGTTGAATCAAAGATCTAATGGTGGCCATGGCACCTAATGTTTTGTTACTAGCCCTTAGTATATGTTCAAACTAGACAGCAATAATCTGCATCAATAAATTTTAGATAGTAGATACTTGAGTAGATCTACTTTTGAAATAACCATGGTCTTTTTGTTTAACATGTAATGGCATAGTTTTTGAGCTGCAAAGACCATAGCTAAATAGGATTTTTCAATGGGCATATAATTATGCTCATACACTACCAGTGTATGACTTAAATAGTACATAACATTCTCCTTTCCATTATCATCATGTTGAGCTATAAGTGCCCCTAGGAATTTATCTATGGCTGATAGATATAATAAGAATGACTTTCCTGGCATATGAAGCAACAAAATAGGTAGATTTGCTACATAGTCCTTCAATTGCTAAAAATCTTTCTAACATTTAGCATCCCAATATAATGTGACACCCTTATTTAACAAATGTGTAAAAGGATGTCACTTATTGGCTAATTGAGAGATGAAGCATCAAATGGATTGGATCTCACCCTACAAACTATGGAGCTATTTCAAATTAGATGATGGTGGCATATTTTTTATGGCTTGAACTTTGGTTGGATTAAATTCAATACCCCTACGAGACATAATAAATCCAAGAATTTTTCAAAAATTAACTCCAAAAACACACTTATTAGGATTAATCCTGACTTTGTATTCATATAGTTGCTCAAATATCCTTCATAGTATTGTTGGATGATCGACCCTAGTCTTAGATTTTCCTAATATGTCATCAATGTAATCTTCAACAATGTCATGCATCATATCATGAAATATGATGATCATGTCTCTTTAGTATGTGGCCCCAACATTTTTGAGACAAAATGGCATAACCTGATAATAGAATATTCCCCACATAGTGGTGAACATTGTTTTATGTTGGTCTTCTAGTGAGATTTGGATCTGATTGTATCTTGAGAATCCATCCATCAGTGAAATAATTTTATAACCTATTATGGAGTTGATAATCATGTTAATGTTTGGTAGAGGAAAGTCATCCTTTGGGAATTATTTATTTATGTCTTTGAATTTAGTACATATTTTGATTCCTTCTAGCTTTTTATTGACTAGTATAACATTGGAGATCCACTCTAAGTAGTTGATCGATCGAATACATCCTATTTATAATATTTTTTCCAACTCTTTATTCACTAATACAAAAATATAAGGATGAATCTTGTATAATTTTTGTTTTATATGTTTGTCATCAAGATGTACCTCAAAGTGGTGCACAACCAAGGCAGGGTCCAAACTAGGCATGTTGAAATAGGCCCAGGCAAATATATCAACAAATTCCATCAAAAGGGATGTAAATATTTTACATTCCTCCTCAATGAGGGATGTGCTTAGTTTTATCCATTTAAGGTCATTTGGAGTCTTTATGTTAACTTTTATGGTGTCCTCCACAAGAAGAGTTGAATCATATTCCAAAATGGTCGATAAAGACTTAAACTAGCCTATAATGGTAGATTCCTCTATTAGGATTGGCTATTCAAGTTCTCTTAGGCATGATGAATTAGAATCCCCTAAGGCTAGGGATGGCCATGTGACAAATATAGTTGGAAATGTTTAGATGATTCGATAAAAATATGGATATTTTTCAAGACTAAACTTGAACCCATATGCAAGTTCATCATTGGTGGTCTCTTGAGATTTTTTTGAAGAAGGTTGAACACCCCCATCTAATGGTTCCTAAAATAGGTTTTCACCACTAGACTAACCTTTCTCTTTATTATTTTCTTGGTCTAAAATCACCTCAAAGAGGTTTTCACTTTGGGACATCAACATTTTGTTTAATTATCTATGGCTAAGGGTGTTCACCCATTCTCCAAAATAGGCTTTAGGATCCAATTTGATTGAGAACCCTTATTTGTGGTCTCCCAACGTAACATTATCCCTAAGGCCTAGAAAATCTTAGAAGGCCTCATCATTTTAAAACTCATCAACTAGTACTATTGATTATTATTGGTCCCTATCTATCTTTTGAGGATAATATAATGGAAGTGGATTGTGGTGAATAACTAGGCAAAGTGTAAAAATGAAATTGGTGTCAAAAAAATTAGTATTGGCTAGGTCATCAAAAGAGCTATAATTAGATTCTACTTTGCTGTCAGCAACATCTTCACTAATCATTGTCATTGACACACAAAAAGGCACATGGGGTCACCCCCATGTGATTTAAATCTAATACCATATATTACTTTATATTTAGGGGTAAAAATGGGCTCAAGCATTCCTTATTGATTGGTCCCAAGGCCTCCTCCTTCATAGGCATGTCTTTCTATGATTTTGTTTGAAATGGGATACTTGGCATTTAGGTAATAGTTGGATAATTTTTCATTATAAAACCAAGTGCATTTTCTAAAAATAGGTCTTGTTTTTATCCAGTGGCTAGTATGAAAATGATAGGTGAGAGACTATGTAGGTGGCCTTTACCTTTTCTTTGCCATTCCATGTAAGGTGGTTTGGCTTTTGGTATTTTAAAGGACTTGGGTTTCTATGGAAGCTTAGCAATATGTAATGTATCATAGGTCAAATATTCTCCTGGGCCATTATCTGAGATGGTATAATGATTAGATATTTTAGGAGGTAGCATGTGGAAAAGGGAATCAAGGGTATTTGGGTCAATGCAATTGGCCTTTAGTGAGTCAAAAAGTAATTTTTTCCCTTTGTCCTTCTTGGAAACCATATTTAAGCCAAAATGGTATTCATAGCTTTGGTACTCGACCTCTAAATTCTTGAAATGTTCATATGGTTACAAATCTCTATCAATGGTGACCTTCATACCTGAATGGAAGAACTTTATACACTAGTGCAATGTTGAAGGGATTACATGAATCTCATGTATCCAAGATCTACATAAAAGCATATTATATGTTAAATCAAGGTCTAACACATGGTATAGTGTATTGTGGGTCAAGGGTCCAATGATAATTAGAAATCTAATGGTGCCTTGTGATTCTTATTCTTCATTGTCATAGGATTTGATTGTGATATTTTTGGCTAGAGATCAATTGTAGTGTACCTAAGAAGCTTGATGATCTTTAGAGACATAATGTTTAGACCCAATCCATTATCTATGAGGAAACATTTCACTTTATGATACATTATGACAACTTTGATGTACAATGGATTATTATGCAAAGGGCCAAGGGATGAAATATCACTTTGGTCGAAGGTTATTTGTTGGCCTAGAGCTAGTGTCCAACCAAAGCTATAAATTTGTTTAGAGATATGTCATTAGGAACTTTTGATTGGAAAAAGAACTCTATCAAGATTTTATTATAGATTGTATATGTATGCAAAAAATCTAAAATGGAGATTGGTGTGGGTACCTTTTTTAATTATTCCATGATATCAAATGTCTTTTCTTGTATAATGGTAAATGGCTTGTTCCTAGCCATAATGGTTGGTTAGATGGGTGAAATGGCATATGGTTGTAGGCCTAGTATGGTAATCTTTGATCATCAAGTTTTGATTGCATAAGTGGGATTAGATACATTACCATTATTGATATAAAAAAATGATGGTGGTGGGGGACCAAATAGGATAAGTCTCAGTTCCTAGTATACTTGTGCGTTGTCATGAGCCAATGATGGTTTATCAATATAGGGTCCAAAAGTTGGAACCCCTACTTAATGGTATACTTGAATGCAATATAAGGTCAAGGAAGGATCATCAGCATGGGTTGTTTGATTGGAATTAATTATAAACAATCATGTTTAATTGGTGGTTGGTCTTCTATTGATGGAAATGGTGGAAATGCAACCTCCCACAATATGGCCTACAACCTTTTTGTAGTCATATGCAATTGCATGATAGGTTTGTTGATTATTGGCATATTTTTAGCCTTGGTTTCATACATTTTATTGACATTATTAGTTCTACTATTGATTTTATTGGTTTTATCTTGGCTATTGATAGTGTTGTTGTTATTGTACTGGCCTTTGTTGTTGTTATTATTGGTTATTATGTTGTGTAAAGGGGTTATGATATATATCAAGGTTTTGATTGGATGTGGAAGATTTATGATCCAATGTGATATCTCTATTTTCCAACATATTCTCAATCAAATGTTTAATTTACACATAATGATGAAAATTTTGTTCATTAAGCTGATGATACTCATAGAGTTCATTGTACCTATACTAGTCTAGATAGTCAATACCCTCTGGATAGTGTTTTAGAATAGGGTAATTAATCAGATTAGTTATAGTGAGCTTGAAAATCATGGATTCAATGGGTTCTCTAAGATCACTGAATATTTGATGAGTAGGCATAATTCTCCTTAGAGGATAGGTTTGTAAGGTAAAGGTTGTTACGTTTGTTATGTTGGTCTATTATGTAGCACTTGCTACATTTGTTGAAGAGGCTGTTGGTTAGTTGTTATTTTCATATGAAATGTAGGTTGAGTAGATTTTATTTTCACTATTTGGACATGTCATAACTCAATTACTCTATTCCCTACAACATTCATGTTATGATTGAACTACTTGGGTTTGTCATAATTGATGGCTTGGGCTGGTTATGATACTTATGCTTGGATTTGATTCTAATTTTGGCCATTATTTTAGTTTTGGGTTTGGTTTTGATTTGATGAGGTAATTTTAATAATTTTCTTTGCTAATAAGGGATCTTTTATTCAATAAAATTTTATCAATTATTTCTTTGAAAGTTTATACATACTAAAACTCTAGACGGTAAGATATCTTGTTGTGTAAATTATTTACAAACACAACAACTAGTTGCTTTTTTGGTAAACTATGAGTGAATCAATTGGTAATTACTCTCCATCATTTTAAATAACTTACTAATATTTTATTGGTCTTCTGCTTGGCTTGCATAAAATATACTAATGAAATATCATGCTTGAGATTGGAGGAGAAGTATTTCACAAACTTGTCTGAAAGATCATCAAAATCAAAAACTAAATTCTTGGGCAATTTTAAAAACCATTCCAATGCTTGTCCTACTAAGCTCCTTAGAAAAATTGTGAGAGCTATATATTGTTATAGGCCACTAGTTGGTAAGCAATAAATAATTCCATCAATTGGGCCTTGAGTTCACCTTTTCCCTTGTATTTATTAAATTTTGGTGGTTCATACCCTAGGAAAAATGGTAATTGACATAACTACATGTTGAAAGGGTAAGAACCCACATCATCCAACTTGAACTTTTTGGTCTGTTTACCAATTTGGATGGTGGAAGTTTCATCTTTCATTTATTATAGTTTTTGGGCTAAAACATTAGAGGGAACATTGGTCTGAGGTGGAGTCTAGGTAGTCACAAGTCGATTACTTTGATCGAGGTATAGTAGCGGCATGGTTTGCTATGGAATGTTGGGTTGGTTCATGAATAGACAAGGAATATGCATATGTATATTAGGGTGTGATTTTTGGAATTACACACATTGTGGTGTGATATTCTTGTTAGGATTGGGTATATTTTTGAAATTATGACTAAGATGGAAGGATATGGTTGTACGATGCTTGTTAAATTTGAATAGGGACTTGTTTCTGACTAGTCAAACCTTGTTGATTAAGGGGAAGTTATGAACCAAGGCCTTGTCATTGAGTTTGTGGCACATTAGAAATAAACAATAATTATTGCCTAATCAATACTTGTGGAACATTAGAACCTCTTGATTACATGAATCCTTATTCAAAAGTAGATGTGTGTTAAAGGTTTAGAATTCATCATTGACCAATACTCATACACTATTGATTAGACATCATTTTTTATTGCATTGGTATGTTAGTATGTGATTGAAGAGATATGTTTATCACTAATTGGCAAGGTGGAACATTGGTTGCCCCCTATTGAGGTGGTAAAATGTTTTGCCTCTACTACATGGGTGTGTTATATGGTGTCTATTATTATGGAATATTAGTCATCACCTGTTGTAGTGGAGTAACATTCCTCACATTTTACTGAGGTATGGAACTGGTCATTCTTGACTACTTAATCCTTATTATTGTGTGCTAGAAGAAGTAGCTAGTTGAGGATTAGAGGTAGTTATTTATGATTGGGAGTTAGAAGTTCTTTCCCCCTGAGTTTGAAATCCACTCATGGTGTTAAATAAAGGCATATTTTATTGTGTACAATTTATTTATGTATTTACACCACTTTAATCTAGATTGGATGGCACTTGTGTATTGTCCACTGTGTTTGGCTCACAATTCTGCATAAAAGTAAAAGACACTTCTTTGATAGTTCAAGTGTTAAACATGTTTCCCACTGAAATGATTTACATAAATAGGTATATACCCTAATTTTATTATCTTGTCAATTTAATTAAGACTCTTGTTGAAGGAGATACCTTGATAAGAGGAGCATTTGACATGGTCATGTTATTAAATTCGTGTGCTAAGTTCAAATAAGTATGGTATGTTATCTGCATCTATATGAAGTGATCCTCTATGAGGATCTTTCCTATGACAATAATATGAGGGTCCTAATATAGCATCAAAACTATAGCTTGAGGGTTATTATAAGAGACATGTTCAATGTTTTGATTATAAGACATGTTATAAGGCCCTCTTACTAGACTTAGCAAGTTTTCATGGGGAAATATTGTTGAAAACTTAGCCCCTACCTCTGTAACTCTGATTAAGACTTCATCCTTGTTTGCAAGAAAGTGATGATCAAACAAATAAGGATCATATTCTAATGGAATTTTATCATAATATGGTTACTATTGGACTTATTATACAATCAAAGGTATGATAGCTAGGTATTATGTCATTTTGATTTAACTATTTTAAGAATATTAGAGTATTATTCCTAATTTAGTTAAAGGTCTGAGTTGACTAAATCAATAAAATATATTGTAATAAATAGAGTAATAATTTGTATAATTTATTTAACCTTCATAGCTTTCAAAAAATATTAATGAAATAGGAGAAAATATAACTTAGTTTAAATAAGACTGAGATGGCTGAGATAAAAATGGGTACTACTTATGTAAGACTAGTACACTATCACAAATCAGGATCTAGGTTTCATTCAATAAAAGGATATGAGCACAAAAAATAGGACACTTTTAGGTTTGATGATATAGTCTAGGTCATTTCATTATTATCCAAATTGGTCATAGAGATCTGAGTTTTTGGGTTTTGTTCATTGTCCCTATATTAGTTTGTCTATGAAGTTTCAAGTCTTGACTATCGACAAAACTCTTTATAAAGATGATTTAACCTCCAACCCTAGATCTTCCTTATGCTTGAACTTAAATGAAAACTTTGAGAAAGAGGAGAGGTTAGTGTGTGTAAGATGCACTGAATGTGTATCCACACCCCTTGTGTAGGCACACTACCTACATACCAATACTCCAAAGAGGAATCAAGCCATATGTAGTTCTCCCACTTGATGTGCTTTGTGAAATAGTGTTATTCAAAAGAAAAAATGCTTAAATAGGTGTGCCTAAAGTGACTAGGGACTGGTGTGAGGGTTTGAATGAGCTTGTGGCTATATTGGTTAGTTGTGTGCAAAAAATAGTTAAATTTTCCTTAGTGGTTTTGCTTGTATTATTGATTACTTTTGAAATAATTGCCAACCCCTTCTAAATGAACTTTGAATGAGATTTTATAAATATCTATTGGTCATGGGTTAAATGCATTCATGTTATATTTACATAATGAGGAAGAATAATCAAGATAAAATGGTCACCTGGGCTTGAAATGTGATTAGACAAGAGCATTAGAAATGGGGCACCCTAGGGTCCAGTTCTATAATCCAACCCTAATGTTCCTTTCCTATAGGCTTGAGACCTAGGGGATGGAATAACCATGGAAAATAGAGCCTAGTTGAGTTGTGATGAGGTTTTTAAAGTCTACAAATGATTTGGAGTTAGTAAAAAGGTGGATATAAGGGTCATGAGAGCATGCAAGAGGGACCTATGAGTTAGGTGTCACAAGCCACACTCAAGCTACCAATTTAGATATTTTATATGACTACATTTTCCCCTTCTTTATTCTAGATATGAAATAAAATGAAATAATAGGATAAAGGAAAAGTATAAATCATACCTGAACTTACCTGCAAGGGTGAAGCCCATGAAATTATGTGATGTTGGGTGTACATAGAGAGAGCGCTTTGTGAAGTATAAATCTGTAAGAGAAAATAAAGAGTAGATCAATTCTTATTAGATATCTAAAATAATAACATATAAATCTAGGTAAGAGAGAGAAAGAGAAAGGAGTGAATACACCTCACCAAGTACATAGACCAATACAAAACTTGTTATGATGTTAAGTGATGTTGGATGTATATTGGGTATGTGTTGTACCAAGAGTAATTTTGTGAACAGAATTGAGTGCGCAATTCCTCAAGAGTGGCTCAAGAATTCAAAGGTTATCCCTTTGGATCCATCATTGCCTACTAAGTTAAGTTATGTGATCATGTATGTGATAATTGATGTTTGTACTATGTGTCCAATCCCTCTAAGTAGGTGGCTCAAGAATACAAAGGCTAGCTAGTCTTTTGGCTCAATCATTGTCCCATGAAGTAGAGCTATAAACTAATATTGGTATGAATGTGTGTTGTATGATATGACTTTTGAATCCTATGAATACTCTATAATCTAACAATGTGGCATGTATAGCCGAATGTATATTAAAAGCTCGGCTAATCTTGGCTAAATTTGGAACAAGGAGATTAGGCTTGTATGAAATCCACTCTAAAACTAGAAAAAATAGGCTTATATGGAAGCCACTTGGGAATATGGAGGTAAGGCCTGCAATCACTAATGTCTGTAACATAGATCATAATCTAGAAGTTATACCAACTATCCAATCTAAAATTGGAAGTGAGAGACATCATGTCATGCATGATGCCCCCTATGTCTAGATTCTCTGAGAAAAATGTACTAAAACTATTGAATCTAGACTGATCTATATCTAAAAAAACTATAGTTGAGCTAACCTTTCTACCTATTTCTATAAAATGTAGGTTTTTTGCTATTTGGAAAAGAGCACTGGAAATAGGAAACCCTATTATTTGATATTATTTTCCATGTCGAGCACTATTTTCCTTTGCTAAAATTGATGACTATTCTAAAATCATCACTCTTTTTCTAGTCTATTCTACCTAGTTTTACCTCTAATTATTATTCTAAGTGTTCTAAAAATTGATTTTTTTGATCGATAGGAGCTCTGATCTCTATTATAAAACCCCTATTTGTTGCCCTTTATTCTAAAGTTAAGAATGAATACCCTATAATGATTACCCTCAGAAGAAATATCCCTACAAGTGTGTTATGCTATGAAATACATGATATAGCAATGATAATTGAAATTATGTCTCAAGATATAGCATAATTTGTATTGGAGATTGTTAGATCAATAAGGGTGTGCCTAGATATATATAACAATGTAATACCATATGCAGTGTATTGAACTAAATCTAGAAATGTTAGTTATTAGTTGTCAAAGAGGCATGGAGCATGATGTCCATTATGGCATCCAAGAAAGCAATAAAATTCATGATATGGATCATGGCATTGCAAATAGTTGAGAAGCAAATAAACAAGTATGCAAGGCAAGAAGCATACAAGAGTGGCAAAGGGGCCAAGCAAAAAAGGGACATGGGCACATGTCACTCAAAATGTAAAGTAGGCATATAAGGCATATTCAAATACCACATACACATAAAAATGAAATAAGCAAGGTTTGCACAAGGGCCATAGGCACATAGAAGAGTAAAATCAAAAGACATTGGTAAATTTCCTAAGGCGCACACAAGAATAGAATAAAAGGACATTATAAAATGTCCTAAGACACATACAAGAGAAAAATAGGAATAGAGAAGGGAAATTACATTTAGCTATGCAAATCAAAAAAGGAAAGCATGCAAATACTATAAATACATTTACATCTAACTAATCAATGCAATAAGTGAAAGTATGCAAGACATGTAATACAAGACTAGGTATATGTTAAGAAATACACAAGTGTTATATACTAGTGAGTGTTGATAAAGTAATCTATGTAAGTTAGTAATTAATTTACATCAACATGATAATTGGAGTGTGTGGTGTAGTAATGACATAACCTAGATGGTGTATTCATGTATAAGATTCCCCCATGGGGTAGATATATCAATGTATGTCTCGAATGTAGAAGTAGGATGCCCCCTCAATTGGTAGAGTGAAGCAATCATGGATCTATATGTCACTACACACACTCAAAGAAGATCAAGTGAAGCATCGTAATGTAGATAAATCAACAAACAATAGCATATAACAACAAATGTAAGTCTATCATGTTAGTAGAAATGTAAAGCATGGATAATGCATACAATGGAAATGTTTTTATGTTTTTGAATTATTTGAATTTTTTTGGTATTTTGGAATATTTGAATGTTTTTGGATTTTGAATTAGGCTATTTATAATCAATCATGAGAAGACTATGTATAATAAAAACTAAGAAACTATGTACAAGTAAGCAAAAAGAAACTATGCATAAGTAACGCTGAGGAGAGATGATACTAACTGATGAGTCTCATAAGAGAATCCTTATTATGGTGGCCTGTATCAAGGAGAGGGGTTGTGTTTGATCGTGAAGCATGATGGAAGGGTTGAGACTATGGATCTGAAAGCTATGTATGTTATAAATGCTCTAAAATCTCTATAGTGGAAACTAACTGTGGGGTCCCCCTATAACTCTGAGAAGTATATGCAACTATAGGGATCTTAGGGACCCATTTGGTAGTAGGAGAAGCTCTTTGAACATGTACTCTATGTGTAGAGGTATGATACCTCAATGACACTACTACTGGATGTGAACACTATAACTAGAAACTATCTAGAATTTTGAAACTATGGTTTCTCTAAAAGAAACCTCTATGGAAGTGTATGAACTCTCTATGCTAGTGAAGAAGGCCTCGATTGTGTCTGAATAGCTAAACTAGAGGAAGATCTGAAACTAGTGGAGAAATTGAAACTAGTGGTATAACTAAAAATAGAGACTACAAAATAGTAGATGGATATGAAGTGGGGAGTGGTAACTCATATAGAACTCCACCAACTATAACAACCTGATTAGTGTGAATGAATTTCATGAATTTATGAACTATAGAAGGTATTACTCAAAGTTTCTAAATACATGGTTAGCTAAGTAACATATCAAAAACTCTTGCATTGAGAACAATAGTAAATGGTGTGGCCACATGTGTTAGACCAACCTGCAGAGGGAGTAAAATCTCACCCAATGAACTCTATATGTGCTGACTAAATCCACTAATAACTATGTCCATCAGGGTAATATCTTGCTATGAATATCCTGAATGTTATAGTAATTTCATATTTCACATGTTCATATTAGATCTATTATATATGAGAACACTATGAATGGGATGACTATGAATGTAAGATCTGATAAAGAGTGCATGATAATCTAAATCATCCTTGACTATCCCTTACTCTAAAAAGGAGATGGAAGGTCTATCTAGAACTCTATAATTATATACACTGATCATGTTACTCAAAGGGTGTAACTCAATTAAAGGTGCCTGATATGTAGCTAGTGGAGGATGTGTATGAAATGCATGATGAACACCTGATGTATCCCCTATCTCTTGTTTATAATATTGTGGGAAAGGATCTGAGAATATTTTCAAAGCTTTGTCTTGTGTTTTATTTGCTTGAAGAGGCTCAATTGGAGTGCTAAGATCAATAACATTGTCATCTATCAAATCCTATTCTTGTGTTTCAAACTGATGTATATATTTGTTATGTGTCTTGGTGCCTTATGAAAATTAAAAAATGCATTCTGATCATATCCTCATGGAAGAGGCTTTGTTGGATCAACTTCCTAAATATGAGGGAGAGATATGATATTACATTCTAATAATTGTTGTAAGACTCTAGCTGGAGATACTAGTAGATTGGAAAAAGTTTGTTGAGGAGGTGCTGATAAAACCACTCGATTAGGGGGCTCTGAAACTGTATTAACTATTGGTTGATTATGAATCTTGCTATCATTGACCTTGACTTTGTATGAGATTTTATTTTTACTCTTGTTAGTTGTTTCTGATATACTTGTGTACTTGAGTTTGCATATTGAAATTAATTTGACTTCCTTTTCTTTTAGTGTATGACATAACTCAATGAAGTAAGAGAACCTTTTGAACATTATTGATTCATGCAAAGCTAGTAGAAGACTCTATTTTAAGATATCTTGTAACTCTTGATCAGCCATGGGGCTAGTCATCTTAGCAAAGATAGTCTTATATCAAAGAAAATAATCTATGAGATGTTCATTTGACCTTTGTTTCTATTGTACAACTTGGGCATAGGAAACATTATCACCAATGTTAATGTTGAAATGAGCTAGGAACATGTTAGCTAAAGGATTGAATGCATTGACTTACTAATTCAGTAGATTATATAACCATTATAAAGCATAATCCTTTAGAATTCATGGAAATAACTTGGTTAGTAGCCAGTCATTTGGCACAAAGTCCAAGCATGCTTTATGAAAATCTCTCAAATGTGTCTCTCTATCTCCTTTGCCATCATATAAAGTGAGCTTGGGTTGAACAAAAATTGATGACAAGGTTTTAAAATCAATATGATGTGTTAATGGTGTATGAAGTAGAGCAAAAGAATCCAAGGCCTATGTAGGTCTAGAAGCATCTTGCTAAAGATGTAGCACCTTAGATTGAAGATATTTTATCTCTTACACAAGGGAAGCCACATCGAAAGACAAATATGTACTAGCTATAACTAGTGGTGCCTCATAAGAAGGTTGGGCTGCTATAAGAGTTTGTTGAGACATAGTTACCCCTATAGTATCATTTATAACTGGTTGCTCTGTAGTTTGAGAAGATTGACCATTATTTACTTTTTTTTTATTCTTGTAGTATTTTAAGCATGTCATCGTACATATCAAGATGTTTTTTAAAAGGTCTTGAAGTCCCCTCTTATCAGTTTCATCAAAACCAGTATATTGAGCCATTGTTAAAGTAGGAAAATAAATTGAAAATGGGTTAAATTTTTTACAATAAGTTGTAATAATAAAAATGCAATTGAAGGAGAGTACTAAATAAAGGAAATGTAAATTATTAAAAACAACAAACTGGTATATGCATAAATAGGATACCAAGCTCACAAACATGTAAGGTAATACCTCAAGAAAATCTAGGCACCTAGTAAGTGAAACTAGGGTTTGAATGAAATTATTTTTAAAATTACTATGGAATTTTTAAAAATTAATGTGAATTTTTGGTTTAAATATGCAGGTAAAAAACTAGAAAAATATTGGAAATTTTTTTGATTTAAATGGACCTAGTATATACACTAGGGTTTGGAAGAATTTTTTTTAATTACTATGTTAAATTAAAAAAAATAAATTTAGAATTTTGATTTAAATGTTTAATAAAAATATTGGAAAAATTAGAAGGAAATTTTCCCTAGGGTTTATAGTGTTTTTTTGTGTAAATGAAGTAAATTGAGTTTACCAAATGATTTAACTATTTTGAAAATATTGGAGTACTATTCCTAATTTAGTTAAAGGTCTGAGTTGACTAAATCAATAAAATATATTACAATAAATAGAGTACTAATTTGTATAATTTATTTAACCTTCATAGCTTTCCAAAAGTAGTAATAAAATAGGAAAAAATATAACTTAGCTTAAACAAGACTAAGATGGCTAAGATAGAAGTTGGTACTGGCTATGCAGGACTAGGAAACTATCATAAATTAATATCTAACTTTCATTCGATGAAAGGATAGGAGCACCAAAAATAGTACAGTTCAAGGTCTAGTGTTATAGTCTAGGTCCTACCACTATTGTCCAAACTAGGGAATCATGAACAACAAACAGCTCTGATCCCACTTGTTAGGATCTTGCTCCTCAGAAAGAGCACAATATGATTACCTTGTATTAGCAACTAAACATGTAGAATTAACCAAAAGCAATAAGTAACTAGAATTCACAAATGACACAGAATATGAGAGACAACAAAAACTGTATTAATACTCATCTAGAAAGAAAATACAATAAAGAAGATGCCACTTCTTTTTCCACCTCTATAAGGCTTCCCACACCTCAAGGGCTTCCAATAATTCTCAATCAAGAGTTCACTCTCCTATCAAAAATGGTCCCAACACACAACTCACACATAGAATTGGTGTTCACCTCCAACCAGTCAGTAATAACCCTGCCAGTACACAAGTACTCAAAGTACTTCAAGTAGATCTCCCATAAGCTTGCAACAACCTGCAACTCAAATGATCTTACTTACACATGTAGATCTTCAAACGTGGCCTTGCACACCTACTTACCAAGATCCTATAACTGGAAGAAATCCTTTTCTTGCCTTAATTATAATACATGCCAATGGGTCTATAAATAGATCCCACACTTAAACAATAACTTAGACTTATAATTTACAATAATTAGACACGCAACTCAAGACCAAAAATAGCCTTTTTCATGAAAACACTCATTTCAATGAACTAACTATTCGTGCAACAAACAGTTCTGGAACCGCACAAGCAACTGACGTCAGTTCCTGTCTGCCTGAAGATGACCGATGTCAGCTGACCTCCTACCGATGTCAGTTTCCATTCTGCACTATAGATGACTGATGTCGGTTACACTACCAACACCGATATCCCTGGAACTCAGCAACCTCCTCCATGTCTGCATAGTTGAAGCTTTTAGCTCCACAACCTAACAATCTCCCACTTGGAGATAAATAGCTACAACTATACCTATACCTATACATCATCTAGTTTGTTCCCTTGGCTTTGTATCCCTCTTCAAGATCACTCTTGAAGACCAACCACCACAAATCTTTTGGTGCACCTCCTATCATCCAAATCACCTACCACATCCACATCTACAAACCCATGTAGAAAAGAACTTAAACCTGCATAGCATGTGCACCTGCTGTTGGTCCCTCTAAGAATCCACTGAACTGCCCTCCAGTGCTTCTTTCCTAGATTGGCTTCAAACTTTCTAACAACACCCACTACTTGGGCAAACTCAGGTCTAGTACATACCATGCACTTAACCTCATTATGTGAATCAAGGCACTGTTCATAGAACTTTCCAACCATCGGCATGCTAACCGGTCTCACACAATCATCTTGAAACAAAGTCAACCTGTGACCTTCCATGTCCCTAGAACACACTCATGCCAAAGAATCTTGCTGCTCCCAGATTTCTCATGACACACCTCTGAACTAGCTTTACCTTTAGTTCAGCAACTCCCTGTATGTGTAACCCTGCAACAAGCACACAATACAGTAACATGATAATGTAGCTAATATTATCCAACCTAGTAAAGAGAAACACAATGGTCAAACCTCCATTGTCCTGTAGCTTACACAAGACCATATATCCTGGCCTTCCATCTCACGTATCCATTCCCACTCTTCTTTATCCTGAACATCCATTCATCTCTCAGTGCTTTCTTTCAGCTGGCAACTCTACCCAAAAAACTCTCGTTTGGTTCTTCTCCAAGGAATCACATCCTTCATCCATGCCAAGCTCCCACTGTTTCTTGGATCTACCTACTCTGCTTCTTTAATAACTCCCTGGTTCTTGACCATCAATGAGCAACAAGTAGTGTAAAGAAGGGAAATGATGAATTTGAGACTTACTTACCCTTTAAGTCCTCCATATGGGCGCTTGAGACTCCTTGACAGCTTGATGTCCACCCAAAAAATCCATCTCAGTGACTGACGCTGGTCACATCTCAATCTGCACCTGACTGATGTCAGTTCCATGCGACTGCCTCATCATCAACATCAGTTCTTCCTGACCGATGCTGGTGTTTATCTATCCTAAGTCACTGACGTTGGGCTGCACATAGCCGATGTCGGTCCCTGTCTGGATGCTGATGCTGGTTTTCTAACCGACGTCGGTCTCTATGTTTTACTTGTGAGTGATGACTTCTACCCACGAGCTCCTTTTAGATCAAACCCTTGTCCATATCAACCTTGCTCTGCTCAGAATTCTTTAGCCCCTTATGTTGATCTCTATTTATCACCTTCTCTTTGAAAACCAAGGCTTTCCTGTTCTTGTCACGAACATCAAATTCCTCAAGAAACATCACTTTCTTCTTCTGCATACAGAAATCTCGATTCATGCTTTTCAAATTTGAAATCATACCCTTTGACTCAAGAACATGCATCTCCTTCTTATTCATGTGACCAAGCCTATTAAGCCACATCTTCAAATCTACAGCTGAAGTAGATAACCCAGAAAGAGAATCAGTAATACAAGTAGATAGATAAAGCGTACCTACTTTCTTACCTCTTGCTACAACAAGTGCACCCTTGGTAACCTTCCAAGAGTCCACTGTGAGAGTTACTATGCAACCCTCATCACCCAACTTTCTAACAATAATCAAATTCTGCTTCAGAACTGGGACATGCATGACCTCTGTCAACACCCATGTGTTACCTGTCTGCAATTTTAGCTTCACTTTCCCTTTGCCAACCATCTAATAAGGCTTACCATCCCCTAAATAAATTTCTCCAAAGTCTCCTTGGACATACTCATGAAAAAATTCCCTATTTGAGGATGCATGAAAAGAGGCACCAAAATCTAAAACCCAAGATTCTACTTTATCTAAGGAACATACCAGAGCATCTTGTGCAACATAATCCACAACATCTGCTTCTTCTTCATGTCCTTCATGCTGATCTTCACCCAACCAACAATCTCTCTTTAAGTACCCTTGCTTTCCACATTTCCAGTAGGTTATTCTGCCATACCTAGACTTGGATCTCTTGCCTATCTTGGACCTTGATCTCCCATGCTCGATCTTCTCTCTTTGCCTTCCCCTGCTTTCCACACTCAAAGCATTTCTTGATGATTCACCTGTGCTTTTCCTGTGAATTTTTTCATTCAAGATTACACTCACAACATCATCCACTTTTAAGATTTTTGAAGCAGACGCAGTATTACTAACTGCCATTACCAAACTCTCCCAACTTTCAGGTAATGAGCATAAGATTAAGAGAGCCTTAATTTCATCATCAAAAACAATATTGACTAAATTTAACTAGTTTACCAAACCATGGAAATCACTAAGATGACTATGAACAGATCCACCTTCCAACATTTGCAAATTAAATAATTGCTTCATAAGAAATACCTTATTCGAAGCTGAGGGTTTTTCATATAAATTTGCCAAAGATTCCATCAACTCTACGATTGTCTTAGCCTGAGATAAGTTGGAAATCACAGATGATGCAAGGCTCAACCTTATAGATCCCAGAGCCTTCCGATCAAGAACATCCCATTCTTCAATCTTCATATCCTGGGGCTTGCAATCAACCCCACCCAATGGTAAGTACAAATCTTTTTGATACAGATAATCTTCAATCTGCATCCTCCATAATTGATAGTTCTTGCCATTAAACTTATCCATTCATAGTTCACTTTCTTCTGCCATTTCTATACTCCCACTCAAATAGAAACCCCTATGAGTAACCTATAATCAACACACACTAACCAGATCTGAAACACCTGTTAGTAACCCAACCAAAAGTTCTGATACCAGTTGATGGAGGTATCAAGCTATGAGCCAACAACTTGGCTCTGATACCAGTTGATGGGGAATCAGGAACAACAAATAGCTCTGATCCCACTTGTTAGGATCTTGCTCCTCATAAAGAGCACAATATGATTACCTTGTATTAGCAACTAAACATGCGAAATTAACCAGAAGCAATAAGTAACTAGAATTCACAAATGACACAGAATATGAAAGACAACACAAACTATATTAATACTCATCCAAAAAGAAAATACAATAAAGAAGATGCCACTTCTTCTTCCACCTCTATAAGGCTTCCCACACCTCAAGGCCTCCCAGTAATTCTCAATCAAGAGTTCACTCTCCTATCAAAAATGGTCCCAACACACAACTCACACACAGAATTGGTGTTCACCTCCAACCAGTCAGTAATAACCCTGCCAGTACACAAGTACTCAAAGTACTTCAAGTAGATCTCCCATAAGCTTGCAACAACCTAAAACTCAAATGATCTTACTTACACATGTAGATCTTCAAACGTGACCTTGCACACCTGCTGACCAAGATCCTACAACTAGAAGAAATCCTTTTCTTGCCTTAATTACAATACATGCCAATGGGTCTATAAATAGATCCCACACTTAAAAAATAACTTAGACTTCTAATTTACAATAATTAGACATGCAACTCAAGACCAAAAATAGCCTTTTTCATGCAAACACTCGGTTTAACAAACTAACTGTTCATGCAATGAACAATTTTGGAACCGCACAGGTGATCAACATCGGTCCCTGTCTACCTGGAGATGACCGATGTCGGCCAACCTCCTGCCGATGCCGGTTTCCATTTTGCACTGTAGATGACCGACGTTGATTACACTGCCGACGCTGGTATCTCTGGAACTCAGCAACCTCCTCTATGTCTGCATAGTTGAAGCTTTTAGCTCCACAACCTAACAGTTAGTACTGGCTATGCAGGACTAGGAAACTATCATAAATTAATATCTAGCTTTCATTCGATGAAAGGATAGGAGCACCAAAAATAGTACACTTCAAGGTCTAGTGTTATAGTCTAGGTCCTACCACTATTCTCCAAACTGGTCATAAAGATCTAATTTTTTTGGGTTTTATCCACTATCCCTATATTTTTTTGCCTATGAAGTTTAAATTCTTGACTATCAATGAAGCTCTTTATAGATATGATTTAATCTCCAACCCTATATCTTCCTTTTTCTTGAACTTGAATGAAAACTTTGAGAAAGAATGGGGGTTAATGTAATATGCATTGCACGTGTATCCACACCCCTTGTGTGGGCACGTTGCCTACACTACAATACTCTAAAGAGGGATCAATCCATATGTAGTTCTCCCACTTGATGTGCTTTGTGTAATAGTTTTATGTAGATGTAAAAATTCTAAATTGGGTATGTTTGAGGTGGTTAGGGAGCTGTGTGAGGGTTTGAATGAGCTTGTGGATATATTATTGGTTGTATGCAGAGAATAGAGAAAATTTCCTCAGTGGTTTTGTTTTTATTATTGCTTGCTTTTGAAATAATTTCCAACCCCTTATAGATTAACTTTGAATGAGCTTTTATAGAGATATATTGGTCATGGGTTAAATACATTCATGCTAGGCTGACAAAATGAGGATGAGGAATCAAGAGAAAATAGTCACTTAGGATTATAATGTGATTAGATAAAATCACTAAAAATGGGACACCCTAGGTTCCAATGCTATATTCCAACCCCAAAACTCTTTTCCTATAGGCTCAAGACCTAGGGGGATGGAATAAGCATAGAAAATGGAGCCTAGTTGAGTTATAATGAGGTTTTAGAAATCTAAAGATGACTGGGAATCAGAAAAAAGGTGGGTAGAAGGGTTATGAGAGCATGCAAGAGGGATATATGGGTTAGGTATCACACACCACACTCAAGCTACTAATTTTGACATTTTATATGACTACACATTTGCTCTTGGTCATGATTTGAGTATGAATGTTTGTTAACCAAATAATGGGCCAAAGGGTCCTAGATTTGTTCCCCTATTTGAGTGTTGTAACATGGATAAGGATCCATCACATAAATTACATCATCTCTATAAGGGTCTTGAACAAAGTCTTTTTATACAACCACATTACTATACCTTAGATTATACATGATGCCACTACGTGTATAGTGAGACATGGTCAAATCAATGGTGAATTCATCATGACAAAAAAGAGATTAGAGTTATATAAACTCTAAAACACAATATCTAAAAAGATAAAAGGTTCAAACTCAATCTAACTTGGTCAAAGGGATGGAGTTGTATCTCCACAATGGTTTTTGACAAAACTTGGTATAAAACAATATGACATCAAATGTCTAACATTAAATGTCTCACACAAAAAGAGTTCAAGTGGATGAACTAAAATCAGAATGCCAAAACTCTAGGTTCAAAGTGTTCCAAATAGGTCTAATCTAGGAAAATAAATGTTGCTAGGTATTTTATCCAAATGTGGCATCAAAATTTAGGCTCAAACAAATGTATATGCTATAACTTTTGGACAAACTTGGTGTCAAAAGCTAGACTTTGAAAAAAGGATGATTTAATCTAAAAAATATGAAAGACTTTGGCATAGACTAGGCATTTGAATTTAGACATGAAATTGGTTAATTTGGTATGAGGCATAAAATAAAAAGACACTTGGAGATAGACTATTTCCTCCCAAATAAAGATACAAACTGATAGTTTTTAAATTTGGATAAAAAATTAACCTAAGTTATGTGACCCAAAAGAGAAATATCTATGTATAATGCCAAATTACACAAGTCATAAATATAAATCAATCATTTTTTGGATTTAAACTTGTTAAATTTAATTAAAAACTCAACTTAGGAAAACTAGGCTCTTTAAACAAACAAGCTAGTTAAAATTTAACAGTTTAACAACACTAAACAAAGATCCAAAGACACATGGATTGGTTCTAGATTGAAAAGCTGGGCACAAGTCAAAACAAGTAAATGAAATGATTTGAGAAGCATAATGACATTATCACTCTAAAGGTATGAATAATGATATGTTTCAATACTTCCAAGGCACAAAACTTGAAATGATTTGGGCAGCGTAATGTTACCCATTTCAATCAAGTGATACACATAATGGTTTTTGATAAAAATTTCAAGGTAAATGCATGGTGTCAAATATATGGCATAACACTTCCTCAAATAATGGATTAATGTGGACAAAAGACTCATTTTGATGTGGCAAAAACAAAAACAAATGTTTTTAGACTAAAAGACTAAGTAAGTAAAGGAAAAATACCAAATATAATTAGGTAAATCATCCTAAGCCTTAAAATGACAAGATTACATCGTATTGTTTAAATCCATCTATATACATTCTCTTGAGAGGATTTTAATTGTTATTCTAAAAATAAAAGCACATGAAGTAGTAGGGTTTTTATACCCCCTTCTCCTAAGAGATTGTACAGTGACATGGACCTTCGGGCTACTCACCTTGCATCAACAATATGTCCATGATAAGTGGGGTTTGTCTAAAACTTAAATTTTTGACCAACTAGATGGTCTCAAGCATGGCTAACATTAGAAATTTCTCATGTAAATTGAGTTCATACCAATTAACTTATTATGTAAGGGTATATTCCTTTGCATAGTGATTCCATCCATGTACTACTTAGTGGAATCCTCTAGTTAACAGTCCTGACTCAGGTTTTCATTATGAAAGAAGAGGTTGGCTACTCAACTCCATGGCTCTCACAATATACGTACCTTGATTTATATACCCTCTATGGATCAAGGTTGAAATAATATTAGGAGATGAAACTGTGGATCAATCTTATTGAAAAAAATCATGAAGAATCTATGAACTCCCATTCACAAGCCAAGTTGCATAAAATAAAAATAAGTGAAAAGACTTTAGAGGTTGATTTTAGAACACCTAAACCCTATGAGTTTTGAGGAGATCCTAGACAAAATTCTTTCTACACCTTGAAATAGGCACAAATTGCAAGGAAAAAGTACTTTTGGTCACCCACGTTCCCTAAAGGGGATAGGGGAGAGCATACACATACTCTTTATTTTGCACAAACAAATGAATATGTAATAAAAAAAACACTTTTAGGAATTTGAAATCTAAGTGTTAATTCTATACACCAAATTAATGTTTTGATGAAGTTTTTGGCCCCTTATCTTAAGTGTAAAACTTGTAATAAATTTCATAAAATAACTTAACATAAACCGCCTAGGTTCCTTTAAAGCACTTAAAACTAAATGTTCAAGACTTAACCATTCTTTTTAGGCACAAAAATGAAGTTTTCAAGAGTTTAAACTTATAAATTTATGTTTTAATCATGTCTTGGTCTTACAAATGTTATAGAGTTTCTTTCTACTTTGAAGTACATTTATGGATAAGCAAACAAGTTTTGAAAAGATAGCTCTCAAGTTTCTTGGTATTTTTCACATAGAGACCGATGTCAGTCACCTGTGATTGATGTCATTTATCAAAGAACTGATGTTGGTTGGTAATAACTGATATCGATCAATAAGGACCGATGTCAACTTCTTGTGAACCCAAAGGCAAAACCAAATAATTCAAAAAATGTTAGTTGGCTTAAAATATCATGAAATATTCACAAAACCTACAATAAGATGATTAGTCAAGGCAAATATAACTCATTGAAACCAAGCGATAACAACTAGAAGCTTTAAGAAGATTCAAAATATAATTTTTTAAGTCATTTCCTACCCTACACCCTGATCGATGACAGTTAGCTAGAACCAACGTCAATGAAGCAAAACCGATGATAGTTTAGGTAGAATTGATGTTAGTTATGCCTGATCGATGTCGATCTCTATGTAAATTTGAGCTAGTAAAAAAACTAGAATATGGTAAAAATAAAGCTAAAACTACAATTTTAAAGATATTCAAGCATTCATTTAAAAAATTTGGAGTTTCATCTTAGTCTCCTTAGTACATGGGATGCTTCTAGGTCCCACTAGGTGTGTCATTTGTTAACATAGGAATTTGACAATAGAGGTTAGATTAAGTGTTAGTCCATAAAACAATGAAAAGAACACACTAACATGATAACATCTCTAAGTATAGATCTTAGGGGGAGCTTAATGAATAAAACCAATTGAAAACATAATTAGAATGCAAAATAACAATAATCTCTTACCTTCCTTGGATGCTCCAAATGATTCATTGTGTGGCTTTCTTGGTTTTTGCTCAAAGAGTCTTTGGCAATGGATTTTTTTCTCCTTCTCTCCTTGGCACGATTATTGGCTTGGTGTGGATTATGATTTATTGATGTGGATTGGCTCAATATTTTGGTATTATAACACTATTACTATGAATCTTGCTATAAAACTTGTATTATAATTCTAGTATTTCCAAGCTCTCAAATGAAGAGACAAAGGCTTGTATTTATATGCTTAAGAACTAACCCCAACCTAAGGTGAGTTAAGGTGTAGTTTAAACATGAAATAGGTTCAAACCTAGCCTAAGTGAGTTAATTAACCCTAATAGAGTTAAAAGGTGTCAATAATTAATAGTTTGTAATGAATAGTCATAGGTGAGATATTTGTAAAGGCATAATAACTCACAAAAGGTAATCATGAAAAGCTAGGATATTTCATGTTTTTGAATTTACTTTTTTAATTATCCATTAATTAGACATGGCTAATTCAAATAGGCATTTAATTTTGTTTAGATTTTTAATTAATTCTAATAATTCATTTAGAATTTTTAAGATTTTATTTGTGTGTGCACTTACCCCACTCAATAGGTCTATAGGCCAAATTGCATGTTATGTTGTCGTAGGTTGATTAGAGATGAATCAGTGAGATGTTTTTGTTATTTATGATAGGATACCCCAATTAGGGATGTCTCAACAAGATTTTGAGCTTTGATGAATGATGCATAAGCAAATTTAGGATGTTTAGTGATTCCTATGCTTAATTCTCAATGGTTGGTAGGAATCAATCTGAAGTCATATCGAGGTGTATACAAGGCTAATGTAGTTCTCCCTTTAGATAAGATCATTTATATGCAACTAAAAATTTTAATTATGATTCTTGATAAAAATAATGTTCTTAACATGCAAGAAAATAATGTTAACTTGGCTAATGACTGAAATATTATAGCAGAATGGTATTAGGGCTCTTTGTTGAAAAGATAGATGCTTTTTAAATTGTCTTTGTAAGAGATTTCTAGATACAATAGCCATGGGTCTCAAGTATGATCCTTGATGTGATTTTATAGGAGAATACTTTAAATTTTTTTGATAACCAACCCATTGGTTTTCACATGAGATCCATTATGAAGTTTTTCATTTTAAAAATATGATTATTAAATTATTATAAACAAAGACACACAATAAGACAAGGATGTAGTGCATCATTGTCTGATATTACACTTTTGTTCAAAAGGGACAAATACTTCTAAAATTAGAGTGACAATGAATTACATGCTAAATAGGCATAAAATAGGGAAGTCTTGGACATATGCATAGTAATTTTAAGACTTTGAAGGCTTCCTTATATATTGAAGGTTATCAAATTGTGAATTGACCAAGCAAGGTAAAGATGTTAAGGACAAGTATTTTCAAATATTTAATAATCAAATTTTAGTGTCTACATTTTTCATCCCCCCCCCACACTTAATCTATTCATGCATAAAATTATTAAAGGAAATGTGATAATTAAATGTGTATACTCACTTTGTCTTTATCATAGAGATGTGCATGCCCCCTTGTTGAGGCATGTAGAGAAGTGATGAACTTGTGGTGAATTGAGAGTGATCAAGTCTCAATTTAGAGAATCAGTGAAGATTCTTAAAATTGAAAAATTATATGATCCAACCCTCATAAATAACTCTATAATCATTTTGAGGAAATGGGAACCAATAAATTGGTTCATTAAAAGTGAAATCAAGAAGTGGAGTGTTACTAAGATCAAACATGGTTCACGTGATTAACTTAAAAGAAGAGGTAGGAACCTATACATGGCTCACTTAAGGGGGCATGAATCACACTACTGCATATAGATATAGATTAAAATTGTATTTTTTTGAAATTTTGATACTTAAAAAAAAAGAAATCTAAATTTTGTGTAGTAACTTGGACATGAATGCAATTTATGCCCCCTATATTGTATAGAGAGTTGAATTTACATTTTTGAATCTTATTTTCAATAAAGTACCATATTTGAATAAATGTATATGTACTAAAGTAGATATAATAATGGAGTGCATAAGTAAGTTGAATGTCGCCAAAATCTTAAAACAATAATTTTTGCATCTTATAAATTTTCAAATCTGAAATGTATTGCTTGTGAAATTTTTTAGATAAGCCCATTATAATTCCCCCTTTTGAGATGAGGTAAATTACCTTCAAATCACTTGTGTTAAAAGAAAAAGTGAGAGAATTTGTGAAAGATGGTATCAAGTAATAGTATGAGAATATTTGAATTATATTATAATCCTAAAAATATGTAACATTGAAGCAAATGAAAAGTTTGTGTATTGCATTGCATCATGTATTATTAAATATAACATTGAAGTATGTAAGAAACATGATAGGTATCTTACAAGTCTTTTATATTTGTTGTACTCATTATATTGAATAAATAAAGTAATGAAGCACATAATTAGCATGTCCATGATATTGATCATGGAACTATAGATATATGTAAGTAGATACTTAGTAGAGCATGATTAGAATCATGGAACCATAGTAGTAAGTAATAAACATATACACAAAGTTATATAGTATCATGTAATAAGGCACAAATTCCACATACAAAGGACATGTAGGATGCCACAAAGAGTTACAAAGTATATATGAATGTCACACATAAGGCCCAAAGGCTAAATACAAGGGACATGTGAATGTCCCACAAACATAGGAGGCCAAGGGCCGACACACAAGGCATGATGATGCCATACAAGCAAGAGTGTATATGTTGAACATAAACAAAGATAAGGAATACATATAATAAGAAATAAACTAAAGTATGGTATGTAAGGAAACAAATATCTAAAATAAGAATAGAGAAACTAAAGGTGACAACTTTTGAGCACATGTATATATTTTCATATTTAGCATATAGCATATTCATCATGGGACATGTAAAGTATGAATGAAAAAGAGACATATATTTTCATCGTATCTCAACATGAAATAGAGGCTTTGGATGAATAAAACCTATAAGAGTGTTCATATAAAACAAGTAGATTCCCCCAAATAAGTAATATTGTTGAGTAGAAAGCTAACCCAACATTGAAATAATGAAAAACTATGCCTTAATCTTGCAATATGAATGGTATTTAAGTGTGCTCTCTTCTCTATGATTAGAATATATAGAAAAATTCCATGCACCTATGTTGTAGTTTGAAATAGAATTGAAAAATTTAAAGGAATAAAAACATAATAGAGGATAGGGACACAGTGAGTTACTGTAAAAATTGTGTGTTTTTGTCCTAATTGACTATATGCAAGATCATCTAATTAATACCTATTCATATATGTATGAATATTTATTATTTTTGTAATAATGTGTCATGTTGAACACTTAAATACCTTGTGAGAAGCATTATGTATTGAAAATTTAATGAAATATGTTATATATCAAACAATAAACATAGATGACATACGAAGAGCGAATTCCACAACGTGAAATCATGTCTATAGGACTTGGTTTTGATTTTTTGTAAATATTCTAATTTTTTATATTTTTTAGTATATATAAATGTTTTTTTATTTTTAATAATTTTTAAAAATAAATCATGCTTAAATGAAATTGTAAAAAGTTGTAAAAAATAAGACAAAAGCTATTGGAAAGGAATAAAGAAATGGGGAGCAAAATAAGCCTCAACAAAATGTGAATGCAAAGAAAAGGAAGGATGAAGGCAAGTGATGTATATTAAAAATCCAAAATAGGTTAGATCATTGTTAGTAAATAAAAATCAAAAAAAAAATTGCATAAAAATAATATATTAAGCCTAATTCTTAGGGCGAGTTATGGAAAACAAGAAATAAATACAAAATAGAAGACAAAATCTATGTTTATACCTTCCTTTGAGATTTTCTTGTAAACCAATTTGAAGAAGTTGAGATTGGATTGTAGGTTAGAATTATTTAACAATGCTTGATTCCATTTATGGGAAACATCTCTTCTTGTCTACACTTGATTTTTGTCTTGGAATGACATGATAATTTTGAATCTTCTTTTATAATTTTATAGAGTAAGTTTGCATAAATAATTTTTTTTATAATGGCCAAAGGCTCTTGTATCTATAAAATTTTGGAATGAATTTGAACCATCCATCTCGTCTCCAAATGGAGGGTGGAAAATGAATCCTCAAATTCATTATTGCACACATGGAGTGTGTAATACATGCCTTTAAGACCTTTTTAATGTGTGGAAGGAAAGTGCAATGAATAGTCCTTTTGGAGTGTCTCATAGGCCACGTAAGAGAGGAGTGTGTAAGAGACCTTGTAAGAGGTGTAAGAGAGTTTGTAATTGGCCATGTCATAAGCCTCATTTCTCACATTCCATTCCATTTCATTGACTTGACCCTATGACATCACCAATGTGAGGTAATAAATCATTTTTACCTTATGAAAATAAATAATTCTAATTCATGGAATTTTTCATTAGAATAATGGCTAGGTTTATTAATCAAGGTGATTAATTAAAATTTATAAAAATGGTGTGATTAAAATTTTATTTTGTCAATCAAATATTTATTTAATCATCTTGTAATAACACTTACAAATGGTTGATTTGATTTAGGATTCATTATATAAATTCAATATTGTGATATGACCCATTGCCCCAATCAGGGATGTGTCATTACGATTTTGGGTTAAAATGGTAGGTGTGCAGTTGAATTGGGTCAAATAGAGATTTCTAATTAAATTTACATGTGATTGTGAAAATTCATTCCAAATTATATTTAGATACATAATTGGTTAAAATGGAGTGTCTACATTTTACCTCTATTCGAGAAGGTATTGTGAGACACAAGGCACAACATCTTTTTAAATAATGAAAAAGTTGTTTAGAATAAGATAAAAAATTAGACAAATAAATGATTAGTGGTCCATTATTCCCCCTCGAGAGGGCATGCATGGATAAAATACGTGGATGGGATCTTGAAAAAGAGAGGAAGAAACAAGAAGATTGAAATTAACACATGAATGAGATTAATCCAAATGAGTTAATGCTTGCACACTTTGATTTATAATTTTTGAGAAAAATAGAATTCAATTGGCCCCAATGTGGGGGGAATTATGAATTATACATCTCAAAATAAGTGGCACACTTTGACTTGCACAAAATAGGTTGAAAGATATAGGCTTGGAATTGGAATAAATACTAAATTATGGAATTGGCCCCAAAGAGGGTAGTCTTGGTTGATTACAATAATGTGTCATAGTAGGGTGGATTTCATCATTGATTAAATGAGTTTCCTAAGTAGGGTGGATTTTATAATTGATTAGTCTAATTGGTTTGCCCCAATAGGGTAGATTTTATCATTGATTGGTCTAAATGTTTTTCTCCAATAGGGAGGATTTAATCATTGATTAGTTTAATTAGTTTATCCCTATACAGTATATTTGATCATTGATTGGTCTAAATGATTTTCCCCAGTAGGGGGGATTTTTTGTTTTGAAAAATGATGATTATGAAATTGATCAATTGTTTCGCAAACATATCTCAACGGTGTAATGTGTTACTCAAATTAATTATGAGTGGGTGAAAATATAGGTGTGATGGTATAGTGATTGTTTAAATAATGAAGAAGCCACAAAAAATAGGCACATGAGAATTCTCAAAGGTGATGAGATAATGATGAATAATAATGATTGAATAATGATATGATTTGATTGGAAGAATATGTATGTTAATAATAATGAAATAAGGGTTGACGAATTGACCTTAGAAACTAGTTGGTATTAATCACTACCTACATTGTCCATAGGGACCTCAAGCTGATGTAGTTCTCCCAAAATTTTGGAGAAAATGGAAAGTAAATGATTATGAATTTTTGTATACATTCATTTATAGATGTATTGTGATCAACATATAACTTAGTTATGTGGTTCAGTGATTGGTGTTGTAGGTAGTAGATAAAGAGATCTATTACTATAGCATTTCTTATGAGACCTCCAATACTTTATTTTTAATGTAGCACATGATGATACACACCAAAATATAAAACATCATGATGGCCTAACCATAGTGTGAATAAGGATAGATGCCTGATCCAATAGATAATTAACAACAATGCACTAATGATAAAAACTATGATGATAATGTTGAAGTATTCAATAGATGGACTCAAGTATAAATTTGTGATAGGAAGCACCATGATGATGACCCTATTTTCACAATATTTTAAGTCAAGGTAATAATATAAAAAATAAAAAAACAAGCAAACACAAACTAGAAAAAAAATTGATAGAAAGCATCTTGTTGCACAAGCAAAATTTAAAAAACACAGATCTCACTTATTTATTAATCTCAATAACCCTTGTTGAAAGTGTATGAACTTTATTAACTTGTAGATGTTAAAAAAATATTCTCAGATGTTAAAATAATTTAACCATGTCTTTCTAATGTTAATTCCTAATAAGGAAGGTGTAATCAACTTTGTTGATTTTTGCCCTATTAGTCTTTGAAAATCCATCTACAAGATCATCACTAAGATTTTATATTTAATATTATAACCTATTATGGAATCTATTATTTTCATCAAGGGGTTTTGTTCCTAGAAGACAAATCCAAGATGGGATTATTGTGGTTCATAAATCTGTTCATTCTATATGGATAAAAGAGAAAGGGCTAGAATGGTGGTAAAACTTGATATAGCTAAAGCTAATGATAGATTAAACTAAAATTTCTCAAATAGAATCATGATATAATTTTGTTTCCAAGATAAGTTTAGAAAAATCATAAGATCTTACATATCTACTTGCATGTTTTCAGTCTTAGTGAATTGGGTGGCTCGAGGCTTTTTCAAAAGTGGTAAAGGAGTCAGATAAGGGGATCCACCCTCACCCTTTTTTTTCATCATTATGGTTGAAACATTGAGTATATTTATTTAAAATGTGGTGAGATAAAAAATTGGTGAGTTAAAAGGTTTTGAACCTTATAATAATGTGGATTTGATGTCTCATCAAAAACTCACAAATGATACCATTATCCTAACATAGGCTTCCATCAAGAAAGCAAAAATTTTAAAACAAACTCTACTCATGTATGAACTAGCTCCCAATCAAAAAGTGAATTTTTAAAAAAGTTTGTTTTCTTTTTCAACATGCCATTGGGAATGTAAGCTAGAATAGAAGATATTTTGGGTTTCTAAATTAATTAAGCACCTTCTTCTTATTTGGGGATTCCTCTTTTTAGTAGTAATCTTCCTCTTACAACTTAGAATCTACTTGTAAAAAGATTTCAAAGTAAGTTGGTTGGTTGGAAAGGAAAGTTTCTCTCTCAAGTGGGAAAACTCTTGCTTATTAAATTTTTTTTTCAAAGCCTTCCAGTTCATATTTTGTCCCTTTTTAAATTGTTTAAAAATATTGAAGTGAAACTTGAAAAAATTAAAAGAAACTTATTATTGATAGGGGATAAAGATAAAAATAGAATACATTTGGTGGCATGGGAAAAGGTTTTCATGGCTAAGAACAAAGGAGGTTTGGGTATTAGAAGAATAAATTGGATGAATAAATTTCTTCTCTATAATTTTGTTTGAAATTTTTTCAAGAATAACAATACTTGGGCCAATATTTTAATCTTCAAATATCTAGATGGTATAAATCCTATTTGTCTTATGGAAGATGAACATTTTTTTCATGGCTCTCATTTCTAGAATTTCCTGATTGATAACAAAGATGTAATATCTTTTGATTTTAAATGCCAGGTGAGAAACATGATTCATGTCAAATTCTGGAAGGATTAATGAATCCTAGATCAGCGTCTGAATTTATTAGAACCATGGAAGTGCATTGGCGATCTCATCCAAAGAAAATATGGGAATCATGTTCTTGAGTATTGGAAGATTATTGAAAGAATAAATAATTGGAAAAATATGAGAATTGATAATATAGATCAGAATTAAACTGTGGCACTTGCTAATCTAAATAATTTATTAAGAATGCATAATTTATTGAGCACTATCAAAGAAGATCAACTGATATGGAAAGAGTCTACTGATGGACATTACTAAGTGAATTTGGTTACAACTTGGTGGTTGATCTTCTGATAAATTAATTAAATTGGGAAACACCGTGGGATAAGTTCCTCTTACCCAAAGTGAATTTTTTTCATTGGCTTGTAGTTCAAAACAAATTGTTGACTATGGAAAATTGGAGTAAAAATGTTTCACATTGATAAATAGGTGTATTTTGTGTGAAAAATATAATGAATTAGTTTCTCATCTTCTGATTGACTATCCTTTCTCTTTTGAGGTCTAGAGCTTCTTCTTGGAAAATTTTCAAGTTATTTGGGTTTTCTTTGATTCTCTTTTAGAGGTATGCCAATCATGGGATTGTCCTTTTCATAATGATCTCTTTAATAAAATTTGGAATCTCACTCTTCCTCATGTGCTTTGGATAATTTAGGGTTAAATAAATTCCATAATTTTCAAGAATATAAATCATTCAAGTGTGGTACTAGCTAATAATATTTTCCTTTCCATTTTGGGAAAGTTTAAAGTGGTAGCTTTAGGAAAAGGGAAAAAAAATATATGAATGAAAATCAACTAGCTTTGAATTGGAAAATATATTCCTTATGTGTTGGGAGTAATGATCCTAAAGATGAAATCAAAAAGAGGACAAATGGAAAGCTCCCCCTGTAGGGTGGATAAAATTAAATTTAGATGGGGCCTCCAAGGGAAACACATGGCTCTCAAGATGAAGAGTTAATCTGAAAGATCACCAATTAGCTTTTGTTGCTACATTTTCTAGAGATATAAGGGTAAAATTTAATCATTAGGTAGAAGTTTTTGCTTCCCTATGGGGGTTAAAATTTTCCAAACAATTGTTTTTTCAACATCTTATCATTGTGGGAGATTCCAAAATGGATAGGACCACTAAAACCTAAGGTGTCCTATTTTTGATGTTGTTGTCTAAGTACTTTTTTATCTCTTATGATCAGATTTTCCTAAATCCTTATCTTTTTCCCTGTCAGCCTAATACAAGTTCATTTAACCCGTGATCATTATTACCCTATAAAAGGCTAGTCAAAGTCCATTTATAAGGGTTAGCACTCAATTATAGAAAAGAAGCAAGAATACAAGTAATTACACTCAAGCACTCTTCCCTATTCTCTGCATATAGCCTTCCAAGAGTATTTCAAGCTTATTCAAGCACTCATACCAGTCTCAAGTCATCCAAAGTACATATAGTTTCACATATAGTTACATACATCACACAAAATTACACCAAGTACTTCAATGGAAAAACTACATTAACTTGATCCCTCTTTAGAGTATTGGTATGTAGGCAATGTGCCCACATACAAGGTGTGAAGTGAATCTAGGTTATCCTTTACACACTAACCCCTCCTCTCTTTTTCCTAAGTTTATATTCAATTTCAATCACAAAGATATCCTAAGGGTTTTGAAGACTAAATTAGACACACAATGAGCTCTATAGGCTTCTAGACCTTAAAAATTCATAGACAGGGTAACAGAGGCCTACTAAATGGAACCTAGAAAGCTTTTAGCCTCAAGACAACAGTGCCAAAATAAGACTATAGTGTTGGACAATAGGGTGTCTAATTTTTGTGCTTCTGTCCAACCTAGAAATGAAGTTCCAAAACCTATTCCAGCTTATTTTCCAGTCCTATTCCTTTAGTATTAGGTCATATCTCAGTCTAGATCAACTAAATAAGCTAAGTTCTATTTTCTCTCACTTCTTTCTATATTTAGAAAATATAAAAATACTATCTATTTACACAATTAGTAGGTTAATTAAAGCATATTATTCATTGATTTACATTTCTTAGACCCATTTATTATTTAGGAATTAAACACCTAATTTATTAAAATAATAAAACATTTGGTGACCCTGACTTACTCAAATTTTTGCACAAAAATCCTAAAAACCTAAGGGATAATTATTTTTTATTTTTTTCATAGTTTCTTAAATTTAAAAATCAAAAATCTACCAATTCATAGCAAAAATATCATATATTTTGTTTAAACCCTAGTTTACACATACTAAGTCCTTTTTGCATACAAACATTTTTCAAACACTAGAAAAAATATATTACTAATTTTAGAAATATTTTCTAAAATTCTACCAAATTCTCTTTTTTTTTCAAATTATTGCACTAATTTTGAAAAAAATATTCAAAACCCTAGTTGCATCAACTAAACTCCCAGTTATTTTCTAGTACTTTTCACATCATTTTTTAAAATTTTAATTTCATATCAAACCTAAAAAATTGATTTCAACATTAAAAATTCATAGTATTTTGCATAAGTATTTTTGAAAATTCTTTAGTTGCATATACTAGCACATACTTGCTTTTGAGGTATCACCTTACATGTTTGGTAGCTCAATATCCTTTTTTTGTAAATTTCAATTCAATATTTTTTGGACTTTGCATTTATTATATTCAGTCCTTTCCATTTCTAGTACATTACCTATTAAAACATATTGTAAAACATTTTAAAACATTTCAAATTGTTTTCTACTTTACGAATGGCTCAATATACCAGTTTTGATGAAATTGATAAAAGAGATCTTCAAGAACTCTTAACCAAACTTATAATTTTACAATAACAGTAAAAATTAACCAATGGGAAATCTTCTCAAACCATAGATCAACCAATTAAAAATGACACTATACGGTCAACTATGTCTCAACCACCCCCTATAGCATCCCAACCTTCTTTTATACCACCAACTGTAGCTAGTACATCCCTATCTCCTGATGTGGTAGCCCTTGTGTAAGAGATAATATCTCTTCAATCCAAGGTGCAACATCTTGAGCAAGGTACCACTAGACCTACATAGGGTTTGGATTTTTTAGCTCTTCTACATACACCATTGGCACATCATATTGCTTCTACACCCTTGCCATAAGGTTTTGTTTAACCCAAACTTACTCTTTATGAATGCAAGGGTGATCCAGATACACATTTGAGAGATTTTCATACAGCGTGTTTGGATTATGTACCCAATGATTGGATACTAACCAAGATTTTTCCATGGAGTCTAAAGCATTATGATTTACAATGGCTTTATAGTCTACTGAATTAGTTGGCCATGACATTCAATCCTTTAACAGACATGTTCCTATCATATTTTAGTATCAACATTGGTGATAAGGTTTCATATGCTCAAATTGATCAATAGAAATAATGGCCAATGAGCATCTCATAGACTATGTTTTTCAGTATAAGACCATCTTGGCTAAGATGACTAGTCCCATGGTAGATCAGGAGTTATAGGACCTCTTCAAATAGTCTTCTACCAGCACTTCATGAATCAATCATGTTTAATAAATTTTATTCCTTCACTGAATTATGTTTTACACTAAAGCAATGAGAAGTCAAGCTAATTTCAATGGGCAAACTCAAGTACTCAAGTATTTTAGACACAACAAACAAGAGTAAAAGAAAAGTCCCATACAAGGTAAAAATCAATGACAATAAGAATCAAAATTAACCAATAGTCAATGTGGATTCAAAGCCCCCTTAACATATGGTTATATCAACACTTCCTCATTGTGCATTTACCAATCTACCAATTTCTCTAGCTAGGGTTGTACAATAGTTATTAGAATGTAACATCATCACTCTCCCTCCTATCTAAGAAGTAGTTATAGCAAAGCCTCTTCCATAAGGATATGATTAGTATTCATTTTGATATTTTCACAAGGCACCAAGCCACACCATAAATAAATGCATTAGTTTGTGACATAAGATATAGGATTTGATAGATGATAATCTACTTAATCTGGGCACTTTAGTTGAGCCTCCAAAGATAAATCCAACATAAAATAAATCTTTGAAAATATTTTTAGATCCATTTATATAGCATTAAAAACAAGAGAAAGAGGATACATTAGGTATTCATCATACATACCATAGACATCCTCCACCAGCTAAATACTAGGCACCTTCAATTGAGGCACATCCTTTGAGAGGTATGATAGGTGTGTATGAGTCCAAAGTTCTAGCTAGGCCTTTGATATCTTTTTTAGATCAAGATATTGTGTAGGATAATACAAGCTATAATGCACTTTTTATTAGAGCACATATTCATAATCCACCTACTTGCAGTGTATTCATTAGCAATGGTTCCAATCTTAACATGTGCACCTTCACACTACTTCACCATTTGGGTTATTCAGAGTAGGATATCACTCCAACAAACATAATTATCAATGGTTTTAGTGGACATATTTAGATTTCATTGGGTGAGATAGTACTTACACTATATATTGGTCTTACATATGTGGCCACCCCATTCACTATAGTTCCCAGTGTAGGAATTTTTGACATATTACCTAGTCAACCATGGATTCAAAAACTTAGGGTAGTACCATCTATAGTTCATAGATGCATGAATTTAATTCACACTAATCAAGTTATCATAGTCAATGGAGTTATTTATGAGTCACCACTCCCCACTTTAGATCTTTCTACCATCTTACAGTCACTAACTTCAATTCTTCCATCGATTTCAATTTTAGAACAGCTTTCACCTCAGATCTAGCCATAGTTGTGACATCCATCGCTAGTATAGAGGGTTCATACAACCCCATAGTTTTAAGATTATATACAACTTAGAATGATAGTATTCACACCTAGAGTAGTTACATTGAGGTTTCATACAGCTACACAAAGAACACCTATTCAGAGAGCCCCTTCTACTTCTAGATGGGTCCTTAAGAGCCCTACAGTTGCATCCACTTCTTATATTTATATGGGGACCCCACATTCAAATTCCACTTTAGAGATTTAAAAGTAGTTACAATGTACATAGTTGTTAGATTCACAATCTCAAACATATACCCATGCATCATGATCACGTATTATTCATTTATTCGATATAGGACACCATGAGAGGGAGTCTCATTTGAGACTCATCAATTAGTATCATTTATTCCCAATTTTTACATACATAGCTTATATCAAAATACAAAAACATTCAAAACATATCAAAAACATTTCAATTATATGCATCATCCATGCTTTACATTAATACTATCATGATAGGACTTACATTTTTTGTTTCATGTTATTGTATGTTAATTTTCTACATTACCATGCTTGACTTGATCTTCTTTGAGTGTGTGCAGTAAGATCTAGTTACTTGATTGCTTCATTCTACCCATTGAGGGGGTACTCCTACTTCTACAATCAAGATACACATTGATATATACATACCCACTATGAGCATCTTCTACATGACTACACCATCTAGGTTATATCATTCCTACACTACACACTCTGATTTATCATGCTAATGTACATTACTTTATAGCTTACACATATTACTATATCAACACTTTCACTAGTATCTATCACTTGTGTATCTCTTAACATATACCTAGTCTATGTACTACACATGTTTTTAAAACTATCAAATTTTCTTTGATTAGTTAGATGTGTTCGTAATCTTTCTATCTATTACATGTCTTTCTCTACTTGCTTAGCATAGCTTGTGTGATTGCATTTCCAATTCTAGCTTGTATCTTACTTGTGCCTTAGGAAATTTTCTAATGTCCTTTACTTATATTCATGTGTGTGCCTTATGAGACCTTCCAATTTCCTTTACTTTTACTCCTCCATGTGCTTGTGGCCTTTGTGCCAACTTTACTTATTTCACTTGTATGTATATGTGGCATTTGAACATGCCTTCCATGCTTATTTTCTAGTTTGAGTGATATGTGCCCATGTGCCTTGTTTACATGGCCCTTTGGCCATCCTTGTATGCTTCTTAATTATTGATCCATGAGCTTGATTGATTGTTTGCTTCTCAATGTGTGAAATTCCATGATCCACATCATGCATTTCCCTTACTTTCTTAGATGTCTATGATGGACATCATGTTCCATCCCTCCAACTAAAAACTAATATGTAACATTTCTAGTTCAGTAATTTGCACATGACTTTCACATTGTTATATCTATCTAGGCATACCCCTATTTATATAAAAATATATCAATACAAACATTGTTATATCTTGAAACATATTGTCAAATATCAAATGTTATATCATATATCTATATAGCTTAGCACACTTGTAGGACTCTTTTCTTCTGAGGTCAGTCATTATAGGTTCATCATTCCTTCCCTCAAAA
This sequence comes from Torreya grandis, assembly GCA_037957365.1. NCBI lineage: Eukaryota > Viridiplantae > Streptophyta > Pinopsida > Cupressales > Taxaceae > Torreya > Torreya grandis. The sequence continues at coordinate 1,784,615 of JARHVA010001512.1, forward strand.
GAGGGGGCATCAAATAGGAAGTTTTTTCATAGAGACCAAAGCTCCTAATAGTCAAAACAACAACATTTATACCATTCAGTATAGAATCTAGAGGTTAAACCAGTCAAAATAGAGTAGAAAAATAGTGATAGTTCTAGATCAGTAACCAATTTTCACATCAGACAACAATGTTGGAAATGGACATTAGCACCAAACATAGGGGTGTCCACATTTTGTAACTCCTATCTAGTTAGAAAAAAACTTAAGTTTTCTAGAAACAAGTAAAAAATTTAGTTCAGAGATAGTTTTTGTACTTCTAGATCAATCAAATTTAGTAGTTTCAACATAGTTTTCTTAGATATAGGGGGTTATCATGTGTAGCATGATGGTTCTCACTTTTAGTTTAGATTAGGAAGTTGGCATATCTTTCAGATCAAAATCCATGTTCTAGACATCAATGATTGGGGGTAATGTATGCAACACATTGATCTTTTTTTCTAAGTTTAGTTTATTTTAGGCATTCTTAGTAGTTGCGTGTCTTACTCCATCTACAGGTGGTTGGCATCATTTTTGAGTTAAACTTTCATACAAGTTTAACTTTTTGAGTACTCTAGTTCTTGATTTGGCTTTCATATAAGTCTAGTACATCAGTTTTGGAGTGGCTTTTATACAAGCCTAACCTCCATCTTTTAAAATGGCCAAGAGTGGCCTAATTTTTAACATACATTCAGGTTATCCACACCACATTGTCAGATTTCTAGCACATCCATGGGTTCCATGAGCCATTTCATATGACATCTATTCTATACTAGTATCACTTCATAGCTTCACTTCAAGGGGTAATGGTGGAGCCAAAGGGTCCGCCTTTGTATTCTTGAGCCACTTATTTAGAGGGATTGGACACATAGTCTAGACATCAATTAGCACATGCATGATCATCTAGATTCACTTAGTGGGTAAATATGGAGATAAAGGGCCAAACTTTGTATTCTTGAGCCACCTATTTAGAAGGATTGGACACACAGTATAGACATCAATTATCACACACTTGATCATCTAGATTTACTCATTAGGCAAAAATGGATCCAAAGGGCCAACCTTTGTATTTTTGATCCACTTTCTAGGGAATTGAGAAATCAGCTCCATTCATGATATAACTTTTGGTAAAACATCATCTAACACAATCCAACATTACTTAGCTTTACTCAAGATCACAATAGGTTTTGTATTGGTTCTTGTACCAAGTGAGGTGTATTCATTCCTTTCTCTTCATTTTTATTTTATTCAAATTTTATATATTCTTATTTTATATCACATATAATAAGAACTAATCTAATATTTGTTTCATTTCACAAATTCACACTTGCAAAAAGTGCTCTCTATGCACTATCCAACATTACTCAACATCACACAAGTTTCATGGGCTTTACCTTTGTAGGGAAGTTTAGGTATGCTTTTTAATTTTTTCCTTTATCCTAGTATTTTGCTTTCCTACATCACTAGAATAAGGGGGGGGGAGAATTTAGTCATATAAAATATGAAATTAGATGACTTAGGCATGGCTAATGATACCCAACCCATAGATCCTCCTTCTTGCTCACATGACCCTTCTAGGCTATTCTTTCACTAATTCCCAGTCATCTATAGCCTTCCAAACTTAACTCTTTCAAGCCCAGATCTATCCCCTAGGTCTCATCCCCTTAGGACAACAACACCCAAATTGGATAGGAGTGTTGGAACCCAAGGTGTTTTATTTTTGATGTTGTTGTCCAAGTGCATTCTTACCTTTAACAATCAAATTTTCTCAAATCCTTATCTTTTTCCCTATCAACTTAATACAAGTTCATTTAACCCATGATCATTAATTACCTTATAAAGGCCATTCAAAGTCCATTTATAAAAATTTGACACTCATTTACAAAAAAAAGTAAGAATATGAGCAACTAGACTTAAGCACTCTTCCTTAGTCTCTGTATATAACCTTCTAAGAGAATTTCAAGCCTATTCAAGCACTCATATCAGTCTTGAGTTATCCAAAGAACATCTAGTTTCACATCTAGTTACATACATCACACACAATTATACCAAGCACTTCAATGGGAGAACTACATTATCTTGATCCCTCTTGGGAGTATTGGTATGTAGGTAGTAATCCCACACACATGGTGTAAAGTGCATCCAACATATCCTTTACACACTAACCCCTTCTCTCTTTTTCCCAAGTTTCTATTCAAATTCAAGCACAAAGATATCCTAAGGGTTTTGAAGACTAAATTATACACACAATTATCTCTACAAGCTTTTATGCCTCAAAAATTCATAAATAGGGTAACATAGGCTTACCAAACAGAACCCAGAAAGCATTCAGCCTCAAGACAATAACACCAAAATAGGAATACAACACCAGACAGTAGGGTGTCCACTTTTGGTGCTCCTATCCAACCCAAAAATGAAGTTTAGGAACCTGTTCCATCCTATTTTCTAATCTTACTCCTCCAGTATCAGGGCTTGTCTTAGTCTAGATCAACTAGAATAAGGTAAGTTATATTTTCTCTCACTTCTTGCTATATTTATAATAGGCAAAAATACTATCTATTTACACAAATCAGTAGGTTAATTAAATCATATTATTCACTAATTTACATTGCTGAGATCCATTTATTATTTAGGAATTAAACACCTAATTTCCTAAAATAATAAAATAGATTTTCTTTTATTTAAGTGTTGGGGTCTTCACCCAAAGTAAGGGTACTACTTTTTAGAACATTATTATTAAGTTTTTACTTTTTACATACCTTTTGAATCATTATTGCTTCAAGTTTCAACACATTTATAATGGGCCTAATGAGAAGCTTCTCAATTCTCTAAGGATGAAATGATAGATTCTAAAGTCTTTTCAAGACTTAAAGAATGATAATAAGGGACTTGAGTGGAATGGCATGAGTTGATTAAGTGGAAAAATCATTTCCCATTTGGGGATTTCCAAAAACCCCTATTTCAATTGAAATCTCCAAAACAATTTTTTATAATATTCTCATGGGGATCCTAAATAGAATTGAGCCCAAGATGCCTAATGAAATGAAGAATAATGAGGAGGTATGGAATATTTTACATACTGGAGGAATGGTTGGTTTCATGCAATGAATAGAAGGCCATAAAAAGCATGTTTTATCTCTATTTTTTTGGTTTTTAGGATAATAGAATGCTCACTATTAATGGGGTGCTTCTCAACATTACTAAAGACTTGATAAATCATGTCACTAGGTGGGAAATGTAGGGACTAAAGTTTACAAGATGGGTAGAGATTACAAAAAAGACGCAAGTAGTTTTGTGTTGGAAGGAGAAACTCTAGAGGTTCTACATAATGGATTTGATAGATAATATTTCTTGAGACCCTATGGATATGTGGCCTTTCATATCATGCAATACATTCAATTAGAGTTTAGGTACAATGTGGTGTGTTGGTCTATGTTTTTTTTAAATTATTTTAGACATGTTATTCCTTTGAGCTTACCTTTTTACATCCTTTAATCTTTGGAAACTTTAATTGAGAAGGTCAAAAATGGTAAGTATATTGTTCCTAGTCATGAAGGCATCATTTTCCTCATTTACAACTATTTTAAAGGAATGAATCAGATATCCCTTGAATTACCTAAACCCCACAAAGGAAAGGATGATTTATAGAAATTTCATAAAGTTTGGAGTAAATATCTGGGTAGTAATCTTCCTCCCATAGATAAAACTCTAGATAGGAGTAGGGGCATTCCCAAAACTCAAGGGGTTAGTATTAAGAAGCATTTGAGAAGTGTTTTCAAAGTTTCTTCATGCACTAAGTAAAAGGAAACCACCACAGATAAAGTAGGATCTTTGATTGGGCATCATATCCCATTAGATGGTGTTTCAAGAGATAAAGAGAGGCTTATATTCATATTGTGACTAAAAGGAAGAAAAACAAGGTCTTAATTGATAAGGCTAATAAGGGTAAAAGAAAAGTGGTGGATGTCCCTAAGGAGGCAGGGGTGGAAGATCCAAGAATTCAATCGCATAATCAGAATGAGGCTTTCAATTCTATTGTTGAATCTTTAAAGGGTAAAGAAAAATGGTTAAAATTGAAGAAGAGTTAGAATTGTAGAAATCTATTATGATATGGTTCATGAGGGAGCTTTTTGATCTCAAAGAGAAAGTTAAAATCCTTTAACAAGATGATAAATAGTTGAGTCAAAAATACATGGATAAATATTTTTAGTACTCAAATCCAGAGACTCAGGGATAGGATTGGAGGTTTAGAATGTGAGAATGATAAGCTAAATAAAAACACTAGTTACTTAGTCAATTGTATAAAAATAGCTATGCATAAAGGCATTTAGAATCTATAAAATTTAAGGTCTCATATGGAAGGTTTGATAGATATGAAGAGAACTTCTAAGGGTAAGCATCTCTAATGTTGTGAGTGTTTCAAATACTAAGATAAGGAAAACATGATTTTTTAGATAGATTCTAATTTAAAACGTATAAAAAGTTGTTGGGAAGATGTGGCAGGGAGTTTGGATAGTTAGAGTGTTTACAGTTTATTTTTTGTTGTATCTTGATTTTTGAAACTATTTATGTTTTAATTGGGTTTTATTTGAGTTGCTTGTAATTTTTTTTAGATTAGATTTATTTTTATAAACTTTTGGGCTTGGTGAGTCCTCTAAACTTCTTTTGTATTTTAGCTTATTGTAGGGATTGGGGTTCCTAGTTAAAAAAAGCCCACCCTTAACCTTAATTAAAAAACTTGTAGATGTAAACAACTTAAGATTGAGATATGAAGAATCAAGTAACAAGTGTAAATCATAATGCAATAAACCATAATTAAGTTAGGCACAAATATTGATAACTCAAGAACATGATATAGAAGATCCAAACTTAAGTGTAAAATATAATTCCCTAAACTGAAGGCAACCAAGGAAAAAAATAAATGAACCAATAATATAAAAAAAATAAACATCATTTACAAACACACAAATACAATAAAATGAGCATTTAGTGAATCATTGGTGCATGTGTGAAAGTAAGATGTTACTCTTAGATATTGTACCCCTAAGCTCTAGAGGAAAACTAAAACTATGAGATGTAAATCGATATAGAAAGGGGGAAATAGAAGAAAAAGGAATGGGTGGATGAGCTATCTCTAAATGTCCTATGTAAGTAGACATTGTGTATAAAGTATAATGGACTCTAATCCAAATGTAGTTTTCTCAAGGATGTGGGAAAGAATAAAATGAGGAAAAATAAGAGATTTATTAAAGAGGAAGAATGGGAAATGTATACTCACAAAAACATGAGAGTGTTTAGATAAATAAAAAAAATGAATGGTAATAAGATTCACTGAGTTGTCCCGAGATGCCTCATGCATCCAAGTGTTGCCTACATAGTCTATGAGTGCCTCAAGATAATGTTGTTCTCTCATAAATTGGAGAGTAACTGAAGGAAAAGAAATGGTAAGTTAGAAATGATCATGGTTAGATAAAGGGTTCCCACCTAGTAAATGTGGCAAATTGCATCATCTAAAATAAGGTCAAAAACCACTTGTGAATAGAATGACAAAATAAGTAAATATTTTATGGTTTTACATCTCTCATGGAGATTTTAATCCCTTTTTTAATTTTTTTAATTTTTAGGTTATTTTTTAAATTTTTAGAGTTTTTCGCATTTTTAGAATAAGGTATGTATAAGAATACTTTGATAAGTATAAAGTAAAAAAGGATCTTAAAAAATGGTTAGAGCATAGCTTAATTTTCTCTCAAAATAATGAGAGAATGGCTTAAGTTACTTTTAAAATGACAAGAGCATGGCTTAAGTTACTCATAAAATAGTGTGAGTGTGAATTAAATTGCTCGTAAAATAGCAAAATCATGGCTTTATTTTCTCGTAAAACAATGAGAGTGAGGCTTAAGTTACTCATAAAATGATGAGACCATGGCTTAGGTTACTCATAAAATGATGAGAGTGTGGCTTAGGTTTCTCAAAAAATGGTGAGAGTGTGGCTTAGTTTTCTCATGAAATAGTGAGAGTGTGGCTTATGTTACTTACAAAATAATGATAACATGGCTTAGGTTACTCACAACACGATGAGAGTGTGGATTAGGTTTCTCATAAGATGGAAAGATTATGGCTTAGGTTACTCATAAAATGGTGAGAGTGTGGCTTAGGTTGGTTTCAATATGATGAGAGTGTAGCTTAGGTTGATTGTAAAATGGTGAGAGTGTGGCTTAGGTTACTCATAAAATGATGAGAGTGTGGCTTAGGTTTCTCAAAAAATGATGAGAGTATGTCTTAATTTATTCACAAAATTATGAGAGTGTGGCTTAGGTTTCTCACAAAATGGTGAGAATGTGGCTTATATTACTCATAAAATAGTGAGATCATGGCTTAGGTTACTCTCAATATGGTAAGAGTGTGACTTAAGTTTCTCACAAAATGGTGAGAGAGTGGATTAGGTTACTCACAAATGGGTGAAATCATGGCTTAATTTACTTGTAAAATAGTGAGAGCATGCTTAGGTTACTCACAAAATAGTGAGAATTTGGCTTAGGTTACCCGTAAATCAGTTAGAGTCTGGCTTAAGTTGCTCACAAGATGGTGAGAGAATGGCTTAAGTTACTCACAAAATAGTGTGAGTGTGGCTTAAGTTGTTCATAAATGGTGAGAGTGTGGTTTAAGTTACTCACAAAATGGTGAGAGTGTGGTTTAGGTTGCTCATATAAGGGTGAGATCATGTCTTAGGTTAGTCACAAAAAAATGAGAGCATGGTTTAGGTTGCTTAAAAAATGGCAAGAGCATGACTTAGGTTACTCATAAAATAATGATAGTGTGGAAAATCAGTGATCAAGATAGCCTTAATAACTAAGAATTACCTACATAGTCTAAATACACCTCAAGGCATTGTACTTTTACCTACAACATAAGATACTATGAATCAATAGCAAGGTGGAAAATAAAAATGGAACAAAAATAAAATAGATGGTACAGATTTTAACAAGAGATAAAAGATGCATTTTTTAGGAACCATCATGCAAGGAAATAATGCACACATGTGTTAAGATATTTTCTCAAATATGTGTTGATGATAACCAGATCTAAATGATATACTTAAAACTTTTCTTTTAATTCTAGCATCTGAAATTATCTTTTGTACTTGTGAACTGAAATCAAGATTAGGATTAGACTAACTCAATGAAAAGTGGGATGAGGGGAGGGTGTTTTTATGTCATGCCCCCAAGCATTTCTAATCAACATTCCTGTGTCATTATGTATATTAAAAATTATAAATAGGTTAGATCATTATTAGTGAGTACAAATCTAAAACAACTTGCATGAACATAACATATTAAGCCTAACCCATATGGTGAGCTATGGAAAACAAGAAACAAATATGAAATAGAAGACAAAAGCTATGTTTATACCTTTATTAGATATTTTATTGTAATATCTCTCCTTATCTACACTTAATTACTGGTTTGTCTTGGCATGACAATGTTGAATCTCCTTGTATAATTTGGCAGAGTAAGTTTAATATAAAAGCTTATCTATAATGGCCAAAGTATCTTGTATTTATAGACTTTTAAAATGATTGTGAACCATCCATATCATATCCAATGGAGGGTGGAGAATAAGTATTAAAATTCATGATTACACACATGTTAGAATCATAATGATTAAGAGTGAGGGGATAAATCATCTTCAAAACTTTTCATTCAATTACACTTAAGCAATCATGAACCAAACAAACGTATAGATCTAGCAAGCATAAGCAACTATCTACATGAGAATGAAACATAAGAACACATAATATATGTGGGAAACCATGAAGGGGAAGAAAACCCACTGACATATACAAATGGACTACAATCCTATAAGAAAAAATCCAAATTTATTGAAGCACCAACTCCACATGGAGCACCAACTTCAACAAGTCAAGCACCCACTTGACTAGGCTTTAGCAAACACCCACTTTTAAGGAGGCACAAACCCCTAGATAACCCAGCACCAACTCATCCACCTAATTTTTTTTATCACCTTCATAAATATATGTTTCTCAACCAATAGATGATGACCATGTCATCAGCTCTTCACACTCTTATCCCTCTCAAACTACCTTCTATGCCTCTTCGCTCAACTAGGTATCTTCAAGACTAATTAGGTCATATGACCTTGATATTCATACTCAAACCTCCTATTTTATATTCATTATAGTCCCTCTACTCTCTTATAATGGTCTATAATACCTCCTTCCACTCAATTATATTCCATCTTATTTGTTTCTCTATTTAATCCTCTTTCTTACACAAATAAGCCTATTAGACATTGCTTTTATACAAGCCTCATGCTCATACATACCTTGTTCAGCCACACACATTTGACCTCTTAGTTGGTCCATATAATAGGTCTTATTACATGTCATTAAAAATATTAAAATGACCTTTGAGTTCCTTTTGGTTTGTCGTGACTCAATTTGATCTCATTTCACTTTTAGGTCTCATGGAGACCTAATTGCATTAGGTTTATCTAATAGCATATTATCATTTGATTCCTTGGAACACCTTTCACCTCCATATACATCAAAATTATTTTATAAAAAAATAAAATATACCTTATACAACATCCTCTAGGCTCCATAATACTTTTTAGGTCCAACCACCACTTCAAACTCTTCATTAGCACTATTCACATTAGGCCTTTGAACACATAGAAAAGTATGTCTTAAACAAATGAAGATAACACATATTTTATCCACACAAATATGATAATAAATTACTTATAAATAACCTACATGACCTAAAAAATATTACCATATGCTTTAAACACTTCAACTCAAGGAATAAAGGCTTAAACTCATCTCTTCAGTATGCTCACTCAGGATTGTTAGAAATGTCAAAAATTAGTCATGAAACTACTTGACATCCAAAAATTGAAAGGAAACTTTAAATTATTATCAACCCATTTAAAATATTTTATAACATATTTATAATAATATATCACAAAAAACACAAGCTCTAATATCAAACATTGGTCTTGCAAACAATGTCTTAACCTTATCTCACATAGTCTTGTTTGAACCAGACAAGCCATTTTGGCTTCAACTTTTCATCCTCTTACACTAACTTCTAATATTTTTAAAAGAATTAACAGGGATTTAAAGTCACAAAAACAACACCATTTACTACATTGCATCACTCTTTCATTAACTTACACTCAAATCCAATTTTTCATTTATATAACTTGCTTACTCAGAACTTTCAAGGCTATCAAAAACACAGTCATGAAACATTGACCTTATAACACATATATATTGAATTTTAAAGACTTAAAATGCATGAAAATTATCCTCTAACATATCTAGACCATCTTAAAATATAAATATGGTCTAGTGGCAACTATTGGTCTTATAGACCAATTTGTTTAACTCACTACACACAGACCTCACTAAGCCAGAAAAGCCATTTTGGATTTATCATTTTCAACACTTACACTATATTTAAAACTCCTAAAATACATGTACATTAATAATAAAAACTTCATGCACTTGAATCCATCAATCTGCCTTGAAAACACATTTTGAACCAACTTATCATTACTGCTTGGGTTTTGCACAATTTGCTTTATTAGGCCTGTTAGCGACTGGCCTACTTAGATCACCAAAATGAGACACTTAAGGACAATAACCAATCCATAAACCACTATGGACATCAAAATAAATACTCTACCTTCTCCATCCAGTCATTTTCAAACTTTATCCAATACAACTTTTGATAGCTATACCGACTTCTTCCAAAACAAGCCTATATCTTCACATTTTCCCTCTCATATCTATAAAAACCACCACCTAGAGGTATGTGGGACATTCCAATATAAGATAAAAACACTTAACTAGGAATACCAATCCATTCTAGTCAATTCTTATCAACATCTTCACCATTAGGTCCTTATTAGGGTTTTAAGAAGGTTTAAACCTATCTGCAATGCTAACAATCATTCATAAAGCAAAGCCCTTGAATTCAAAAAATAATTCATGAAAATTTAACATAGGACCCTTACACATATATCATGAATATATTAGGTTACCATGCAAATTTTTTATGAGCTAATGAGTACAAGAAAATCCTTCTCAAGTTGATAACCCTTCATTCTAAGCACTTGAGAGACCTCCAAATAACTTTTCATGACTTGTTTTTCAAAATAGAACCTAAAACTTCATGAACATGCCTAAAATAACTTGGCTAAAATTTTTAAATGCTCACATACTCACACTTTCTTTGAAAACTGATCTTGATACCCCATTAGGCTACACTCCTTCTCTCTCTCTACACCATAGTCTTCATACCTTACTAGGCCTTAAACCAACCTTCATGCCTCTTTTTATGATATCAACACCTCATTTTCAAGATAAAAATATCACTCTCATTAAATATAACTTCTCTCATTATTAAACACTACCATACATCCTTCACATGTCTTGAAAATAGATCCTTATGCCTCATTAGGCCAGGCAGGGTCTAGGAGTGGTTTAGATACAAACTTGGTATAAAGGTCATACTCTTATAAGATTATTTTGAGACTCTCATGAGTGATCCAATGCCTCATATACATGCTAAAATATCCTTAAAAACCTCTCACATGCTTGAGATAACTCACCTCATCATGCCACCAACTCATACCTCTACCATGTTATGACTAGACTTCTTTCTTCCATGTACCTGAACACCTTTGACACCTTGATATGTGACTTCATGTAATCCTAATACATTATTTGCCTTCAAATTATCTCTTTCCTTTAAAATATTTCCTTAAAACATCTTACATTAACTATACCTTTCATGCTCATACCACTTATGATAATTATCATTAATGCAACACTCTTATGTGCTTTGACATAACTCACTACCAATTGTCCTTGCCACTGCCAACTGACCTTGCTCTCAAAAAGTCTTTCAAGCCTAATTTTCATCATAACTTCACAATAACCTTCAATGAAAATAGTGACAACTTCATGCTAACCTAAACATTGATATCAACATTGGCATCAACAAATAGATAAGATAAAGCTCAATAAACTCACCTTGTCACATCAAGCTCATAAGCTCGTACCTCAAAGACCACTCACCATGCATATTCATTAGTTTCACCTTGACATCAATGAAATAAACCTTGACATAAATTACAACACTTCTCAACAAATTCATATTCTATTATTTATGGTAAACACACTACAACCTAATCATTCTTATCTCCCCAATTTTGGTCTTTCTCCCCCTTTAACATTAATTACAAAGAGATACTTACAACTTTTAGAATCACACCTTGAAACAAAATCTCAACACATAGAATATGAAGCATTATATGAAAATTCTCCCCCTTACTCCATGCATACCTCATTCAAATTAACTCACATCATAACACCACTCACCTTGTCCTTGACATGATTGATATGATTCAAACCTTTGATCACCCACTAGGCCATCATATTCTTGACATCAACTATAGAACTAGGGACTCCCACTTTGTCTTCACATCTTGACCTCACCACATGAGTCATTATTAATCTTAGACCATCCTCATCTTTCTTCAAACATCTTGATACTAATACCACTTCTCAACATAGATTAAGCTCAACTACCAACCGTTAGAAACAAGGAACAATTTTTTTATTACCTCTCATATATCATTTGACTACCCTTTGACCTCAAAATCCTAATTTCAACCTTATATCTCTCACCATGATGCCTAACAATTTCAAACTTTAGAGCTTCCAATCTCCCTAAACTCTCATACTACTCACAATAATGCAAAAGGAAATTTAAAAATGAATCATGCACATGATTTTGTATTCCATATCATGGCTCTTCATGAACTTGCAACACAAACAACCTAAAATCCTCTCAAGATGAATCCTTCTTCTACTACAACCTCATGCTTTTATAGATAGATGAGTGTCTCCATGAAGCTTATTGGAGTCACCCCTTTTCATAGGGAACTAAAACATAATGAACTCAAGAGATTCTCAGATCTCCAATCCACTCTTTTCAACCATCTTACAATCATGAGACTAATAGTCACTTTTTAGAACCCACTTAGGCTTGACTAAAGAATTTTACTCATCCACCTTGTCATTCTTCTTCTATTTAACTACCTTGTCAATATATGTATATAACACATGTTCTTGACATTCCTTCACATTTGATCCTTGCTCTACCCTATCAAATAGTCCACTTTGACTACTTTACTATCATGACTCACCTTGATTATCTTTGTCCTTCTATACAAATGTTTGACCCTTCTCACGCACTCTAGGTGCTCCATATATATTTTTATGTCTTGAGGACCTTCTAAATATATTAGTACAATATCTTGTAATGTGTCCCACATTATGACAATTATAGCAAATAACATTATTTTTATTACCTCTTAACTAATCACTCCTTCTCCCATGGTCCCATGACAACTCATCCCTTGAGACCGATTCTAAAATCACTTATTTTATGACCTAAGATATGACAAGTAAAATAACAACCATTGAAATAATTGGAATATCTCATTACATTAGACTACCTGATTGGTCTCTTAATGTTGACTTTCATGTTGGTTCTCTTAAATTATTTTGGCTTTTCACACTCTTTCTCAAAATTGATCATCTTATCTATGATTTGGTCATGCTCAACCTTAAAGGAAGCTATCTCTATCTTCAACTGATCATACTTAACTTATTTTGATCTAAACTTTGTATTGACATCTTCCTAATTAATTCCTGAGATCCTTGATGGTCTTCTCATCATTTTTATCTTCTTTGACCTTGTCACTCTTCAAAGTACATATTTGTTCCTTAAAATCCTTGACCATAGATCTCAACTCATGTTTCTTCTTATTTTGAATGCTTCAAATCATCTAGGGAAATTATGATCTTAGATTCAAGGTCTACTTCAACTTCTCTTTCTTCACTATTATAATATACTTCTTCATCATACGTGTTATCTTCTTCCTTGGAGCAACTTGCTTCTTTAGCCAAGAATATAACTCCATTGCCAACTTGATCAACACAGTCATCATCATCATTAGAAAAATTATCATCACTTACCTTATATGACTTATTCTTACCTTCAAACTCATTCAACATATCTCTTACATTCTTAGCTTGTGAAATGAATTGATCTTCATTGTTATGATGATAAACACTATCATCATCACCATCCATGCTTGCATTTCTAGGATCTCCTTTAGGTTTTTAAGCCTAATTCAAATGACCATAGATATAATACCAATTATTGGAAGTATAACAGTCTTCAAAACCTTTCATTTAATTACCTTTAAAAAATCATGAACCAAACAAACATATAGATCTAGCAAGCATAAGCAACTATCCACATGAGCATGAAACACAATAACACATCACATATGTGGAAAAACCTCAAGTGGAAGAAAACCAACTAATATCTATAAATAGACTATAGTATTATAATACAAAAACCAAATTTATTGAATTACCAACTACACATGGATCACCAACCCCAACTAATCAAGCACCCACTTGACTAGGCTTTAGCAAGCTCCTACTTGCAAGGAGGCACCAACCCCTAAATGAATTAGAACCAATTGAAACACCTAATTAATTTGATCACCTTTAGAACACTATGTTTTTTAACCAACATATGATGATCACCTATTCATCTCTTCAAACTTTTATCCCTCTCAAACTAGCTTCTAGGCCTCTTCGCTCAACTAGGTCTCTTCAAGACTGATTAGGTCATATGACCTTGATCTTCATACTCAAAACTCCTATTAGATATTCATGACATTAACTCTACTCTATTATAATTTTATATAAGACATATTTCCACTCAATTATCCTATATCTCTTTCACTCCACCATTCAATCCTCTTTGTTACATAAATATGCCTATTAGACCTTGATTTTATATAATCCTCATGATCATACGCACCTTGGTCATCCACACACACTTGACCTCTTAGTTCATCCATATAATATTTCTTAGGAAATCTCATAACTAATATTAAAATTACCTTTGAGTTCCTTTAGGTATATCATGAATCAATTAGATCTCATTTCACTTTTAGGTCTCATGGAGACCTAATTACATTATGTTTGTCTAGTAACACATTACCATTTGATCCCTTGGAACACCATTCACCTATATATATATATATATATATATATATATATATATATAGATGCCAATATTATATTATATACCTATACTATATAACTCTAACAGACCTTATCCAAAGATTGGATAGTTTGTTAGTGATGTCATGGTGGTGTCATGGAGGTGTCCAGGTGAGTGGATGAAGTGTCTAGATAATCTAAGTGACAAATGACAAAGTGTGTAATGTGCTTATCCTAGTATGATTGAAGTTGGTTTGGTTGATATTATATTTTGGCATAGTTAGAGATGATTAGGGATGAATTTTAATTATTAATCATGTGGAAGATGTCCCATAATAATTTTTTTATTTTTTGATTGATTGTGTGCATGAGTGGATTTCATTTGGTTGATCATTGTTTTCATCTAAAATTTTGGGATTCAATAGCAAAAAATATGAGTTGTTAATTTGATGACATCATAATTTCCATGTGTAGATGAGTCAAGGGGATTTGGCCATATGTTTGTGATCAAATTAGTCCCAATTTTATATGGTCCAAGTCTCAAGTCACACAATGAATCATATCCAAAGATATGTGTATGTAAAGTTGGGCTTTGAGGGATTTTTTACAGTGTTTTTTATGTTCAAATAGAGCTAATAAGCGTTTGGTGATGTAATATATCACACATATGAAATTTTTAGGATCATCTTGATTTATTTATGAATTCTCATATGATATAATATCTTATGAACTAAATCTTAGATCATGTGACTAAGCATGACAAAAGATATACAAGTGCAAAGTTGGGCTCCCAGGTAGTTTGACAATGTTTTTCCATACTTAGCAAAATTGTCCATGTGGCAAGAAAAGATAAGTAGGTATTTTGATGTAATAATATTTTGTACATGTGGTAGTTTTATAACAATTTCATCATATTGTTTTATTCAATTTCGTGCCTAGTTTATATGTGCTAAGTTTTAGTTCATTGTGATGAAGTGCATCAAAATATATGCATGTGCAAAGTTGGCCTTCCAAATAGTTCTAGGCATAGTTGGCTTTGTGACATAAAAATCTGAATGATTAAATTAATGATGTTATATCTTACACATGTAAAGGTTCTAGAAGCAAGTTAATACATGAATAGATTTTCTTATATGAGGAGATCATATGGCTCAAGTTTTAGGTTGTGATATTGATCGAGGTAAAAGTTATTAAGGAGCAAAGATGGCCTTGTAAGTAGATTGCAATGGTCCCCATACTTAACCAAATTTTTGAAGGGTAAAGACCAAGACCAAATGGAGATCTAATAACTCATGGCTATTCATAAAAATCAAGATAAATGAAGAGTATTGATTAAAATAGGTCAAAATGATAGTTGTCTATAATTGTTAAAGCAAAGACAATCTTAGAGAGATCGATGAAACGTATGTGGTCAAAGATTTCCAGGATGCATGAGATGAGTTCAACTATTCAAAGTTTAACATTTGGGCAGTGGTGCACTATGATTTAAAGTTTAAATAAGACCAATGGTGTGTATTTAATCTAATATGTGAGGGAATGAGATATATTTTAAGTGACTAAAGTTTAATTGTCACCATTTCAATTAAAATATTTGAATTTAACAAAGGAAAGATTAGTGTCTGGTTTTTAGGCCATAACTTTTGATACAAGAAAAAATTTCTCATGGTGTAAAAATAAAATTTGTAGAGGACTCTATTAATGATAAATATTGTACTCTCAATGAATCAACCTTTTCACCTATTGTAAAGGTCAAGTTGGAATCATACCAGTCTAATCGTAGGGGTTCTAAAGGTTCATTTAATATCCTAAAGATGAGAGGGGGTTTTTATTATAAATTTTGGGAATAATCAACAAGTTATGAAGATAACTTACTCCATTATAACAATCAAAAATTCATTTATCGAATCATGAGTTAGTTAGGATAAGAATCTATAATCTATTCTATTTGATAGAGAAAACTTATGAATTAGATAGTCTCTTGAAGAATAGAAACCTGATTCTGTAATGTATATGTATATTCAAATGATATCTTCACTTCTTATTTGTAATGATTTCCAAATTAACTCTAAATAAGATCAAAAATATAAGAGATATAAAAAATAAAGAGAGACAAAAATGTAAACAAAGAGCAACAAACTACAAACAACTAATAAACAAGGCAAACAATTAATCCTAGAGCAAAGAAAGAAATAAACAAGAACAAACAATAAAAATAAGAAAATAAAATAAAACTAAGAACTAACTCAGAAGAACACTTCTATGAATAAAATAACCCTATAACATAAATTAATCTAATGAAAGAGAAACTAAACTTAATATAAATAAGAGAAACTAGAGAATCTAATTAATGAACTAATTCTAAACAAAACCAACTAAAACTAATCGAAGACTACGATCAAGATTAAATTTAAATAAGGGAATCTAAATAAGAAGCAACAGTGAAATTAGAAAAAGTAAAGAAAAAGAGATAATATAAGAACTGAAATAGACCTATAATCTATTTAAATTTAACTAACAAGAAAATGAAGAACTTAAATAAGAAATTAATCTTAAACTAAGAAACAATCACTAAACAAAATAAAGTAATCAAACTAAAATACTAATCAAGATAAAAGATAAAACTAACTAGATATAAACAGAAACTAAAGATCAAATATGAATCTAAAGGAAAAATTGATTAGAAATGACTAAGAAACTTTAGCAGAACAAGAAAAGTTAATCAAAACTGAAAGTAACTTAAGATCTATTTAAACTAAAACTAAACTAGATAAGATAAAACCAAGGATGTAAGAAAAATAACAAAAGATTAACTAGAAAATTGAAATAAAGATATTAAACTAAAGATAGACTAAAACAGATATAGATCTAAAATATATCAACCTATAACAAACCAAAAAAAATAAAAATTAAGAGAATATATAACCATCTAAGATAAAGAAAAGAACAAAACTAAACTAAGAAATAAAGAAGAAAAATAAACTAAACTAATTAGAAAAGAAATGGCTATAGATATAACTATATTAAAATAACCAAAATAAAAAAAAAAAATAGATTTAGAAGAAATTTGAAAGATCTGTTTGTATTAAAGTTAGAGTCAAATAATTATAAAAAATGTGTGAGTCTCAAAATGAGAGTCATCTTAGTAGAAAAAATAAATTTCATTGAGAAAACCAACATCCTTTCTCTACAAAACTTTGAATGACAACTTTGCAATCAAAATAGATCAATGAAATGTCGTGAAACGGTGAAATTATCATCATTATCCAAACTAAATACTTGAAATTTTTGTATAAGATTGAAAATAACAATCATCAAAAGATATTAAGCTTAGCAAAGTTTGAATAATTAATAATATATGTTAAATAAAACTAGATATACATGTGTTGCATAAGCAATTACTCACCCATCAAATAAAGTGCCATTGGGTCTATCTGTAAAAGTTGTACTATCTTAGAGAAGTTGCATAAAAAAGGAGATAAATGATTGACTTCCAAAAATACCCAAGTCTTCAATACCTGTTGTGCTTTTATCTTCAAATGAATGCTTGATCTCTTCTTATACCTTCAACTTAGTTGTGAAATAAGTTATAACTAACTTTAATTAGTTATTAGTTAATGTTAACTAATTGAGCTTTAACAAAGTCAATTAATTAAACTAAAATTGGTTAAGGACATATTTAATTAATACTTAATTTTTTTAATTTGATAAAGATATTTAAAATAATAGACTTGGGGTACAAATCTTAACAGGTGGGGACCCATATTAATTAATGATATAATAGAATACACATCAATCATAAAATAAATAAATAAAAATTTGATAAATTATATTCATATTAAACCATAACACATATTTATTTAACTTAAGCATATATAATTATATCAAAACTCTATCAAGTCTAAAATATCAAAGTGTCAAGCTAAAATATCAAGTTCTACATGAAAAAGTTCAACACTAAACATAAATTATCCCTTGGTTGACCAATTGTCATCCAAATCTGATAACATTTCAATTATTTGTTTGTCTTATTCATGAAGATAAAAATTGTACTCCATTTTAGTTGCAGGGAATGGCAACAATCTAGTCCTCAAATCAGTCGTGTTGTCATCAACCTCTAGCTTAATTCTTTTCAGTAACTTGACTTCTCGTAGTGCTTCAAGCTAAGTAATTTTTAGAGCAGTGTTCTTTTCATCAGTGTGAGGTGGAAAATCTATGGTTTTCCTTTTGTTAGCATACCCCTGACCTCACAAACTCAACCTTCATACATCAAAATGGGTTCACTAAGAATATGGGCATCTAATAGGTTCAACCTTCTATATTTTCCAACAAGGTCTCCATGAGAAGGGGAAGGTGCATCTGAAGGAATAACCATCTTCCTAAGGTCCTTTGCATGGGTTGTCTCCACTTCAATCTATACAGCCCCATGGTTCTATTATAAGTTGATCAACAGGCAATTGGTTCACCTCTAAAATTATGGGGGCTCGATAGGCAAATGCTGAGGATCATGCTCTAGATGGTGAGACGAACTACTTTGGGAAATTGCATAGGCTCTAATTCTATGGCCATGAAAATCCATATAACCTCAGAAACCCCGAGAGTAACATATATAACCCTTATTGACTGGGTTAATGGAAAAATTATTCAGAATATTCCAAATTTTCAGATCATAGGCATCAAAGTGAATGGGCATCCTTGTGCCTCTATGAAACCTAAGTCCAAAATATCCTACACAAAATCCACCTCTATTAAATGTCACCTTGGATCTTACCTTTGTTAAAACTTGACTAGATACCACCTCTATTGGGATTTTATCCCCATATTTTTTTATCATTACTTCCTATTGGCTGGTCCCACCTAGACATAATGAATAATCTGAGATATAGCAGTAAAATCTAAGATTGAGGCATTCGGGTAAGCTTTTAGCTCCAAACTAAAACATACTACATTGTATCTGAATATAAAATTTATTAAATTTCATAAGTCAAACATAAGATTTTGATATCAATTTCATTGAATTTTAATCTCAATATCTATTTTAAAATAAAAGTTCAAAACCTCAACATTGAGATAAAACATACTACTTCAAATGAAACCTCATGTTCTTCAAATTGGCGACATCTATTCAAAAGTATCCACATATATATATAGAGATTTATACCATTACAGCTAACTGATCCAATTCAAACTTTCACAAAATGATTCTAATTTCTGACACTATCAATCATATTTTATACATTGAAACTAGACCAAATTTTCAAGATGATTACTATCATATCAAAATCATAATACATAATCCACTATAACTAACCATTTTTTGACCTCATGAATGTTGATATCCACATATACATGCATAAGCCCATAATCATCTAAAACATATGCAAATTTCTCTTCTACAAATATGTTTGATGTAGACCATCAAATTCATGCAGAACCATTACAACATACCCTAACAACTTTCATGATTTTGGATATGTTCAAACTGAAACTATCCATTCGAAATATACTTCGATAACTTTAACATACAATTTTAAAAACTAACCATATATGCAACAAAATTTCATGCACTAAATTCTCTTATTAATTTTTGAGTTTATTAGTATCACCATTTTTAGACTTGCATGTCTTTTGTCTAGGAAACCACTTAAGAATTTTCCATAAATATAAATCCTAAATCTGATACTATTTTCTACCACAGGTATTTTTATACTTAGTTATTCTACAAAATTCCAAAACCAAAACCAAAAGCCTTTATGCATGATGAAAACCGACAAATAATTGAAAACTTTTTGATATTTCTATAGATTTTATATAAAACTATCATTATTTCAACTGAAAATAGAAAAACATCTACATACTGAAAGTTATCCAAAAATATTCCATAAACAAGAACCCTAAAAGTTCAAGATTTCAAGCATGACACAATATCAAAATCTTCAACATTTCACATGTAACTAGGTAAATAATCTCTTCTTTTTATTCTATACTCAACTTGAAAGATAAATTTAACTTTTCATTTACTCAAAAATGCAACTTTCATGCCAAGATTGACAAACATGTAACACTGTCATAATAAAATACCCTTCAAAATAGCTTTTTGAAATAAAATACAAAGCCTAAGCCATGTACTTTGATATTCAACCAAAACCAAAAATTATCATTTATTTGTCTCTTATAAAAGGCATCAAATTTTCATGCATAGATCTGTATATATTCATGTAGAACAAAATGATAACTTTGAAACCTCTAAACCAGAAACCTGACTATATGTAGATACCCTTTATATCATAAACAATACAAGAAAATTTTATTGCATGCAATTAACTAGAAATTTTTTTCAAGTACATCAACATACTTTCAAACTTTCCAAATAGACAACCAATTCATGCACAAAACCCAAATATATTTCACACTATAGTTATGACCTCTAATGTTCAGATAAACCCGTAAACAAATGACACTGCATGCAAAAGATTCACTAAAATTTTCAAAATGCTTTCTATATTTTTCCTCACTCAATAAAAATAAAAGCTCAAAAATTTATTTTATGCAAAATAGAAACCATTTGAAACTTTCCTTCCTCATTCCAAACCTTCAAACATCCACAACATATTTTTGAAGCAAAACTAGTCAAAATGGACACACCTGATGTCTTCACTTGAATCTTGTTTCCAATATTCTTGTCAAAACTCATTCTGAAACTCACTAATTATTTGATAGGGATTTGCTCCTGCACAAAGGTTGCACTTGAATGACCAAAAATTAATAAAAACAAAACTTTTATTTTCCAGCCTGAGCCTGTAACTGACTGAATGATGTGCTTACTTATTATTGTCTAGCATTAACTAATGACATACTTCGTAATATTTCTAAGTTACTTGTCAATCTGATCAAACTTAGTAACCAACTATTCTTCATGCTAAATTCCTTCCTAAATTATGTCATTTGAGGATATCAGTTAATCATTAATGCCCAATACTTCCATATCTTCAAATAATCTTGTAGCACTATGAATACACACTCAAACTTGAATGTACTTACCAACTCACTTGCCTCGAAGTCTAATTTGCCAAGTGGTGTCCAGTTCAGCTAAAAATTTATCTTGTCATTCATTGGAGGGTCTTATGACTTATGTATTTCACAATTAAATCAACATTACCAATTAACTAAGAAAAGTGACCAAAGGTCCTCAAAACTTAGAATTACTTCCCATTTCTTAGCCAATAGTTATATTTCATAAATGAGTCAAATGTATTAACCAAGTTATATACCTTGATATTGCTTCTTTACCAAACAAAAGGATCCTCAATATTTTGCATATTAGGTTATTCCCATGACTACTTTATATAATGCAAACCATTATGACTTAGCCTCAAATTTTAAAAAATGCCATGAATGCTAGGATAGGTCCCCTTAGACAATTTGTACATGAATGCAAAATTTGTGACAAAAAAAGTTCTTTTGCTTAATTCTCTAATGACGTGAACCTCTCATAAGAAATCTATGACATTTTCAAAAATCTTGTAAGCTATATCTAATGCATCAATCTTCAAGATACCAAGAATGCAATATATGTTCTGGAACTATGATCACCCAAATTTGACCATTTACTCAAAACTTGAAACAACTAAACTTAGTATAGGCCAATTAGGTTTCCACAAATTAAACAGAATCAAAATAAACTAGACTACTAATTGTATGAATTAATATATAAGGATTACTAAACCATCCAAAGTATATTTGAATTTTAAATAATCATTATATCAAGTAGTGAATAAACTGAGCTATATATTTTCAAAACAACTTTCAAATTCTCCATGTCATAATTATTATCATGAAAGATGAATCAAATGTACTCATGAAGATCAAAACATAACCATATATCAACAAATATGATCAAAAAATAAAAATTTATGCATCAACAAAAACTATCAAAATATACTGAATCTGAATAATAGAAAAATTGATCATATCTATAACCATAAATGCATATTTTATTCATTTATCCACCATAATCTTGAAATCACTTAAAACATAAATAAAAATTATCAAAAAATCATTACCATTTCATAATCATAGCATGCATCTAAAAATACTATCAATCAATAGGGTCCTTGATACAGTTTTAGGCTTTATAATAGGGTCATCTCTATGGCAACAAGTATAGATTTTTTAAAATTTGGAGGGTTGTAACAAATAGGCATAATAGACTCCAAGGAACATCTGTATATATATATATTTGAAGGTCTAAAAGTTTGTCTCGTGATGATTAGCTATTGCAGAGTGTTGTAGACTCCATGAGGATCATCTATATGGATTTTAGAGGTGTGATCAATATATTTTGAGTATGAACAATACTTAATAAGTTGATTGTGTGTTTTTTCATGGTGTTCTTATATACAAGTTCATTGTTTGAGTTGTTTGAGCATATATAGAGGTGAGTATAGTTGATTGTGATCATTTGAGGAAGACGAAGGGGTCATGTGGAGTAGACCTATGTATTTAGAAGTGGTCTTATGTTCTTATTTTGCTTGATAAAGTGATAAATGGGTGAACAGGTCTTCATGAGACCTATAAGAGCTACAAGGGCCTAATTTAAAGGTGTGGCTACTTGAGGGTGACCCATATATGCTATGAACAACCTATGAAGATTGTATTGAGTCGTGTCTTGATGTGAGAGAAGCCTTAAGGGTTAATTTAAGTATAATGGCCAACCAAGAAGCAATTTATCATGAAGACTCTATAAATAGTGAAACCAAAGGAGATGGTTTCTAGGGCTTATGTGTGTGGAGTATTCATTAAAGTGAAGAAAAGAAGAGAGTTAGTTTACCTAGTGGATGAGTTGATGAGTAGAGGACTATGTGTATGACCTATAGGTCATATTTTTTATGATATAATAGTGCTCTTGTAGTTTGAGGATATGCAAAGAGGTCTAAGTTTGCATATGAGGATAGTTTGAGTGAAGGAGAGAGATTATGGCATGCCTATGTGAGAGGCACATATGAGATAGGAAGTTTGTATAGGGGTTAGAAAATCAAAATTCCATCATCAGTTGTGTAAGACATCAGTTATAAGGTGGAAGTGTTCATATCACAGGAGGGTCATAAGGACTTGATTTTCCTTAGGGGTAATTACTCCTTGTGAAATAGGTGTTTTACTAAAGGCCTTAGGTCAGAAGAACTTGGCTAAGGTTTTGGGTCAGAAGGACTTGACCAATAGGTGGTCAAAAGGACTTGATCATCTTAGGGGTTAATTGCTCCTTGTGGAATAGTGGTTTCACTAAATTTTGGTTATAAAGACTTGACCAGTCTCTTGTTTATGAACATATTATAAGATAAGTAGTCCATATGCTTTTAGGCTTGAGAGTGGGTTTAATTCCCCAAGAGGGTTTTCCCACATATAACTTCTATTATGTATATGATCTTGATTATCTTTATGTTCATTACTATAAATGATGTGTATGCTTCATGAATGTTGATATTATTTAGTTAATATTTTCAACGGATTGAAAGGATTACAATTGAAGTTTGGATTATATGGGCTCACTGATTCACCTCTCCCCTTAGTGATTATACCTCTAAGAATTGGTATTAGAATAGGTCCTTTGCTAAAGGCTTGAGATCTTGAAGGTGATCCAAGGTATAATATGGGTAGTCAACAAATGCAATTTAGATTTTCTTTACCAAGCAAGCACCGATGATTAATTAATCTAATTACAATTTTTGGGGTGTAAGGATGAGGACATACATTACGTCCCTAGGGTTTGATGTATGGAAATCTATTGTGGATGGTTATGTTGCTCCTACTACTACCTCTATTTAGTTTTATAGATAAGAAGATGTTTAAAAATAATTCTAAGGCAATAAATGTCATCACTTGTGGTCTTCTAGAGACTGAGTTCACCTAGGTAATCCATTACAAATTTTCTAAATAGATATGGGAAAAAACATGTATCATTTGTGAAAGAGAATTAAAGGTCAATATTGTTAATTTATAGACTCACATAAGGCAATTTAAAAGTCTCAAGATGAAGGAAGAAGATTATGTGGCATCCTTTTTTCAATAGAGTTTATGAGATTGTGGACATCATCAGAGGTCTTAGAGAGAACCTTGAAGAGGATAATGTAGTTAAAAAATTATTAAGGTCTTTGTCCCTCAAGTTTGATCCAAAAGTATCTTTTATAGAATAAATTCATGATCTTACTTAGTTGAAGATGGATCAATTGCATGGCACCCTTACTACCTATGAGATGAGAGTAAATGATGATATACCACCAAAGAAGGGAGCAACATTCAAGATAAAAATTAAGCCAAAGAAGAAGTTCCAAGGTAAAAAAACCCAAGGAGAATGACATTTTTGATATTGATGAGGATGAACTAATTGATTTGTTTACAAGGAAATTGAAAATAGGTTCAGGCAAGTATAAGGGTAAATTACCCTTCAAATGCCTTCAATTATGGATAGGTAGGATATTTTTATAATAAGTTCCATATTAAGTATAATAATAATGACGATGAAGAGCATAATGAAGACCAAGATGAAGACAAGAAGACATATAAGTCTGATAAGAGGAAGAAAGGATTTAGAAAGTATGACAACAACAAGAAGTTTTTCAAGAATTAAGAAGAGTCTCTACACCAATAAAGATTGTAGCTCATCAGATGAGAGTGAAGATAGTGACTTAGATTATGATCATGAAGATGATGGTCCTATTGTAGATGAATCCCTCTTCATGTCTAAAGAAGGAAGTTGATCATATCAAAAGGAGTCTACTTGGAATGGTTCAGATGATGATAAAGATGAGGTGGACAGTGAGATTGAATTGATGAATGCTCTTGAAGAACTAAAAATTGAGAAGAATAATAATAAGAAGATGAAGTCACAAATCAAGTAATATAAGGATTAATTTAGTGTGTTTGAGGTAATATTAGTTGAATACTCTAGAGAGCATGAAAGTTTTGTCATGTTTCTTAATTCTAAGTTGGAATCTATGTCTACAAGTCTAAGAGCCTAAGAAGAATAATGCTCAAGGTATGATTCTGAGATTGTGTCTTTGAAAGATGAGTTAGAGAATTATACAAGCAAGGTAAAATCATTTATCATGTTTGATAAAAGTTATAATGATCCAGATGATCTCCTAAAGATTCAAAAGTTAGCTAGTGATAAATCTAGATTAGGTTTTAATGAAGATGCCAAATTTGCTTCTAAATGTTGACATGAATGTCAATGAGAGTAAGGTGGATCAATCTTTTAAGATAAATATTTAGACAAGGAATGAAGGTGCTATCATAATGAAGACCAATCAGATCAGACAACCAAATGCCATGAGGTATGCAAGTTTCTATGGTTATTATTACACATGTAATCAATTTGGTCACATGGATAGAGAATGCAAAATACTTGTTAGAAATGAATTTTATTAGAACTATGATGGGGGTATTCAGTCAAAATGTGTGATTAAGGTTGAATTCTTTAATTATCTTAATGAGGGATACTTTTCTAAGCATTATCCAAATAAGGAAAGGTAAGGTAGGTCTTCAAAAGAAGCAAATTGTTTTAGCTGTCATGACATTGGATACATTGATATTTTTTTTCCAAATAAGGTAAGACAAGTTGAGTTTCCATCAATGGGTTATTGTTTTTTTATAACTATCAAAAGAGAGGTCACATTTCTAGATTCTAAAAATAGAGGCCTATAAGTCAAAATAGGTTCAATCAGGTTCCTAGAGTGCAAGGTAGAAGGTAAGTTAACTCATGGAGACCAAAGGTGGTATGTATGAGTCATGGTGAGACTGCAAGTCCAAGTAATCTATTTATTATGGTGGATAATGCTACAGAAGTTGAATATTTCCAAGGGATTTCATTTTTTTCTCATGTTGTGAATTAAAAAATCAAGCTCAAAGAGAATACTAAGATGTTGGTTGAAGCTATTTCTAAGGTATGTATGAATCCAAGTGAACATCCTATTATTGTTGAGTAAGCTTCATGTAAAGAACATTAGTTGTCAGTACTTAGTGATGAGGTTCCAAACTATAAGGAAGATTCTTCAGATGAAAAGGTATGTCATGAATCTTTGTTGTCTCCATGTTTTATCAATTAAATCTTAGAAGAGAAGTAGAATATAGTAGTGGTAGAGTATGTTTCTTCTCTTCAGCTTAAGAAGAAGAAAAATAAGAACTACAAATATCATATTACTAAGGAAGAGAATAAATATGAGGAGTTGTGGGTAAATCCTAGTTTCACATTATTATAGGACATTGTGAAGTAGGGTGTCTCCCTCTATGCTTCTTAAAGAGACTCCTTTCAGTGGAGAAGCAAGTGTTGTTGTGTATGTAGTGTCTGATAGGGTCAAAATGGGTGTTTCTAGGTGGTCTAATGAGATTGATGCAATGTCTAGAATATTTTGATGCTTAGATAGGTCTTTACACTTCTTTGTGATGAGTTCTAGGTAGTTTTGTGTCTTGATGATCTTGTTTGTGCTAATTGAAGATTTTTGAATGCTCTCAATTTACTTAGTTTTGACTTAAGGGAAAGCAAGCTTAAAATGGGTTATAGGATGTATAGGTTCCTAAATATGTGGAAGCTCAAATATTGGTCTATAAGTGTGTAATTTTTGTATTCAAGTGTACAGGAAGTTTCAAAGGTGGATGTTGACTAGAAGGAGGTTTGTTGACCTTGTTTGTTTTAAGATTCTAGGGTTTTGGGCTCTGTTAGAAAATTGGTTTGCTTTATGATTTAAGTTTTGAGGCTTATTAATAGGTTTAATATGTTAAATGGGTTTTCAAATCAAGCTTCATAGAGATTTGAAGGTTTATGGATTTTAAATTATTCAATTTTTTTGTCAAACTGGAGGCCTAATTGGCTAGTAGGTTTGTGAATGAAGTATGTTAAAGAGAGTGAGATAGATGATTCAAGTTGTTTTAATAGAGGGGTAATATGAGAGTGTTCCATTTATGAAGTTTTAGTTCTTGAATTTGTGTCTATAGAAAGTTATGGGCTTTACAAGTTTTAGGGAGTGCTACAAGGAAACTAGACAGGGCTAGTGAAAAGAAGTGTTTTTTTTGTTCAGTTTATCCAAGAAAACAAGGAATGATTATTTCAAGGTGAGTTCTCAGGATTGGTTTAGAACATGTTTTCTATTTTTTGAGTGGCATGAAAATTTTTTGGTGGTCCTTGAGGTGGTTTGAGAGAGAGGGCTAGTAAGCCTGTATGGTGGTTCTTCATGGTGTGTGGAGATATGAAGATGATCAAGAGGTAAAATGGATCAAATATCTTAAGGGGGGAGTCCCTCTTATATGTTTCTTAGTTATTTCCATCATATTCTAGTGTTTTGTGTGTTCTTTTTTCATTGGTTGTAGTGATTGGTTAAAGAGTGTTGGCATGTAGCAAGAGGATGTTGTCAAGGCAAGAAGAGGTAGGATCAAGATAAGGGGGAGTTTGGAATATATTTATAATATTGTCTTCTCCTAATATTATTATTTTTATTTCCTTGTGATCATTTCTTCACACTTTTTCATTGTGTCAAAGGGGGAGAAAGTTCCTATTGTGAGAGTGCTTGAAGAGAGAGAAAGAAGGTGAGTTATATGATGTGTGTTGACACAATGACAAAGGGGGAGATTATTGGAGAGTTTTCAATGATGTCATAGTTATTTCATGGAGGTTTCTAAGTTATTGGATGAATTATCTTGATATTATAAGTGGCAATGATAAAGTGTGCAATGTGCTTGTCCTAATATGCTTGAAGTTGGTTAGGTTGATATTATATTTTGGCATGGTTAGAGATGATTAGGGATGAATATAAAGTATTGATCATGTGAAATAGGTCCCATAATAAATTTTATATTACTTTGAGTGATTATTTTCATGATTTTATTTCATCTATTTGATCATTGTTTTCATCTAGACTTTTTGGGTCTAATGGTAGAAAATTTGACTTGGCAGTTTGATGACATCATAATTGCCATGTGTGGATGAGTCAGGGGGAGTTAGTCATATGGTTATGATCAGATTAGTCCCAAGTTGATATTTTCCAAGTCTTAATTAATGTGATTAAGTGTATACAAATATATGTGTGTGTAAATTTGGGCTCCCAAGCATTTTTTATAGTGTTTTCTATGTTCAAACAGAGCCAAGTAAACAGTTTGGTGATGTCATATCTCACACATATGAAAGTTTCAGGGACATCTTGATATATAAATGAATTCCCCAATGATATAATATCTTATGCACTAAATATTAGGTCATTTTAATAAGCATGATAAAATATAGACAAGTGCAAAGTTGGGTTCCAGGGAGTTTGACAGTGTTTTCACATACTTAGCCAAATTTGCATCTGGTAAGAAAAGCTAAGTAGGCATTTTGATGTAATTATATTTCACACATGTGTCAATTTCAAAACAATTTGATCATATGTTTTTATTAATTTTTGTGCCTATTGTATATGTGGTAAGTTTCAAGTCATGCAATGAAGTGCATCAAAAGATGTACATGTGCAAAGTTGGCCTCCTAGACAGTTCTAGGCATAATTGGCTTCGTGGCAAAAAAATCTAAATGAGCACATTAATGAAATTATATCTTTCATGTGTAAATTTTATATGATAAATTTGACATATGAATATATTCTCTTATATGATGAAATCATATGGATCAAGTTTTAGGTCATGAGATTGATCGAGGTAAAAGTTATTAAGGAGCAAAGATGGCCTTCCAGGTAGATTGTAATGGTCCCCATACTTAGACAAATTTGTGAAGGGTAAAGACTTGGACCAAATAGAGATCCAACAGCTCACGATCATTCGTATATATCAAGATTAATGGATTGTATCGATTCATATAGATCAAAGTGATAGTTGTCTAGCATTTTTAAAACAAGGACAATCTCAAAGAGATTGACGGAGTGTATATGGTCAAAGATTGCCAAGATGCACAAGATGACGTCAACTGTTCTAAGTTTAACATTTGGTTAGTGTCACACTATGAGTTAAATTTTGAAGAAGATCGATGGTGCATATTTAATCTAATATATGAGGGCACAATATGTATTTTAAGTGATCAAAGTTTAATTGTGACAGTTTGAATTTAAATATTTGAATTTAATAAAGGAAAGACGAGTGTTTGGTTTTTGGGACATATCTTTTGATACAAGTAGAATTTGCTCATGGTGGAAAAAGAGAATTTGTAGAAGACTTCAATACTTAGTTGTATATATTGATTTAAAGGTTTGAAATTGTTTACAATAAAATTTATGAAGGTTCAAAGTTGATTGTGTGTTTTGTTTCAGTAAATTTTTGTTTATTATTCAAATAAGAAAAGAAGAAACTAAATACAAGTATGGTTAAAAACCTATTTGATTGTGCACGTGTTGAATTAAAATTTTGTGAATAAATCCTTTTTGTCTTGATAGGATGACCTATAGATAAAAAAATCACTAAATCAAACTTATTTGTTAGATAGATAGTTGAGTGGATTGCCTAGCAATGGCTAGATCCTAGAAGTAAGAGCTTCTTTAGGGGTTGTCAATCCACACATTTTAAAAAATTAAATTTATCAACAAAAAATATAGTACTTTCATCAATAATCAAAAAGTAATGAAATTTAACACAAGAATGCTTGCTAAGAAATAGACTATAAATAACTAAAATAGTGATTGGCTAATTAATACTAGTGTTAGATTTTTTAGGTATGCTTTAAAAAATCAAAAAAGGGTCTATGAATAGGTAGGGACATAGAGAATCATATTTTTATAATGATAGGTAGGTAAAAATAGCTTTCTATATTTTACTACCATAGTGAACATCAATGGTTGGGTTGACCATCGATGGTTAATGTGAATGTCGACAGTCAAAGTGATCGTTGGTGGTTGGACAGACCATCGGTGATCAGAGTGATCATCAATGGTTAGATAGACCATTGGTGGTTGAGTCAACCATCAATGGTTATTGTGTGTAGATCTAGGTTGATAAATATCTAATTGACAGGATCACAAGGTGAGATTCAGGGAGTTGGGTAAGTGTTTAGATGATAACAAAAAGCAAATAAAGTAATGAAATATTAGAAACCAAACACTTATCTTACAGAAGTAGTTTGGGTGGATGCTTAAGGTGGTTGACTCATTGGTGGAGTTTGGCATGATTTTGATAGAATAATGGTACTTGATGCTTTGGCAGAGCTGTGTTGGTAAGTTAGATCTCTAATGTAGTAGTTGGATTGATGATGATGATTGAACTACAAAAAGATAATTTTGGATGCACAAGCTCTTGATAAAAATTGTGGATTTAACAGATACCCTTCACATATTCTATCCTCTCTTCTTATAGGCAAGGTAAGAGATTTATAATAAGACGTGCACTGGGCTTCCAAAAATTAACTCGTACATGTAATGAATTGCAACTAGATTTAGATGAGTTATTTTGAGAAATGCAAGGTGGGTGAGTTTGCATGTTAGTGGTTTAGGAGGTACACCCTAACCATTGACAGTTAAGGTGAATATCAATAATCAACTTAACCATTGGTGGTTAAGGGTGAAGGGTCAAAATAGGCAAAAGCTAAGGTTAAGCTAGTTTGGTCAAACAAATTATGGGTTAGGTTGGGTTAGGGGTCAAATAGTTAGATTGGTCCCAAGGGGCTCCTAAAGAGGTTAAGGGTTATTTCAACACTCAAAATCATGGTATGTGTATTTTTTTGTGTCTACATTTTGACCCTTTTTTGTTATGTGGCTTAAATCAACAAGTTAAAAAATAAAAACTGATGTTGGTCTAAGGTTTGGTTGCCTCGAGTATGGGAGGAGGTGTTCCCCCTCAAATAAAGAGGTGGTAAGGTAAATCAAAATCAAGTGTGGGTTTGATAAGGTGGGAAAAGGTGATGACAAAGGTAGACATCATGAAGGTGGATGATAAGTTGGGCACTAAAGTGTAAATAGGCATACCAAGTGAGACAAAAGATGTGATATTTAAGATCATGCAAAGATGAGGTTACCATAGTTAAAAACAATAAAGGTCGGTATTAGAAATATAAGTGACCAGTGTACCACATGACCACATTTAGGTGTGGCGACTAGGTACACCTGTTAATCTCCTAGACAAGGTCAGTGATTCTATGGGTATCTAGGGTAGGAAGTTCTCCTATGGAAAAACATAAATAGGTTGAGTGTTGTGAATATTCGAGGTAGGAAGTACTCCAAAAAAGACACAATCAAGTCAATTTAGCACAAGGTGGTACAAGTTCAAAAGGGTCAATATGGTAATGTTGACACTAAGATCAAAGAACTAGATAAATAATGTCACAAAACATATGCTAGTTGGGTTGAAATAGACTAATGACAAGATGATGAAGTGGTCAGGTGGGATTGGAGAAGGTAGTCTCCAAGGGTGGGCATAAATAGGTTTGGGTTTGCCAAAAAATAGGTCTATTAAGGTGAAAGAAACCAAAGGGGACCACCTGACCATGAATGGTTAGGGTCCCTAAGGGTGATCGTCAATGGTGACCCTGACTATCAATGGTCAGGTTAGAAACCCTAAAATTTCATGGGGAAAAATTGAAAATGGAATTACTCTTCACTTATTTGTGTTTTTTCTTTCATTTGACTTAGAGCTCTAGTTTTTGGTGCTTTGTGGTGAAGGTACTCTCTGATTATGTTTATTGAGGTGGAGGGTAATATTTAGCTAAGTTGCAAAGTTAACCTAGTGGACTAGCCAAGATGTAGGGAGCACATGAGTATGGATGAGGATAAGTAGGCCTACGATCGAATCCATGGTGGTGGTCATGAAATGAGGTAGGGAATGCTCTTAATTTATTAGTTTAGCTTTAAATGTGCACATGCATTGGGATTACTATAGGTTAAAATGGGTGGGGTTATGCCCTAGGTAGGGTTTGGTTGGGTTTAGGTAAATTTAGGAATTAGTGGGGTGGGTAGGTAAATTAGGTTAGTTAATGGTTTAGGTTATAAAATTACATGGTTTATCTTGAATTTTGGTTAGTTTTTAGGGTAAATATGGTTTGGGTGTTCTATATTTGGAACACCCATAAATACCATTGATGGTAAGGGTCAACTATCGATAATTGACATCCTTAAAAAAAAGGATGCCTGATCATCAACAGTCATAATGACCATCAACATTCACAATGACCATTGGCAATCAACTAGAGTAGATAAGGTTTGTGATAAGTGATTAAAAATTTAAGTAAAATGGAATGTTTACATGTTAGGTAAAGGGTGATGAGGGTAGCCTTAAAGGGTAGACCTAGCAGGTATTGGGTAGATAGGTAGGATGGATAAGGAAATATGTCAGTTGCTTAAGGGGTAGGATAGAATAAAATGATATAGGTGACTAAGTTTTGTGATAATAAATGTTCACAAGTGAGGGAGAAGATACAAATGCATGATCAAGTATTACGTATCTTTATAGAGATCTAGTAGAGGATGAGCTCAATTGACTAGGCCCACATGGAAGAGGTAGTGTTAGAAGCTATGAGGCACTATTATCATGTACCTCAAGATGTCTCCATGGTTATAGCACTCATCAAGAGATGGTATCCCGCTATGAACACCTTTATATTGCTAACTAGGGAGATGACTATCTTATCTAAGGACGTATATAGGATCACCTAAATTCCACTTTGTAGTGATCTGATCTATCATATAGATTAAGAGGAGTGGGATGATCATGTCAAGCTTCTTTATGGGGATGATAGTGATCAGGTCAGATGGCATGCTAGGGGATTTAGGTATAGTGCTTTGTATTAGAGGTTTATAGGTGAGAGGAGACTCATGACCATGCTCATGATTGTTGTTACATACTTTGCACCTCCCAACTCGAGCTATGAGAGGTTCCTTTACCTGATGTTGGGGGTGTTGGTCAAGTTATTACCAGTTCAGACTATATTTAGTTGGGTGCCTGTTCTCCTAGTATATATATATAGGAAACTATGAGGGTTTAGGTCCAACAGTATGGTATCAGCATTGACCTAGTTCTACATTGTTGGGCCTATGATAATATTCAAGTGTTGAGGCTAGTTAGATTGTTGTGGGAAGGATAAAAATAGATAGAGTTCCTCATTAGTTTCATGTGATGGAGGGTTGATTTTATAGTGTCAGGTGCAGTAGGTGGTACACATAATATTGAGTGTTTTAGGGGTACACTAGGTACACTAGTGATAGGTGACATCACTTGGAGGTTATATGTGCAATTTCTAGTATGGGTTGGTTACAAGAGTCAGACTCTCCCTTTAAAGCTACATATGGATATTTGATAAGAGAGATGGGGAGCTGGAGTTGATCCCATTTGATAAGGTATGCTGACAATTCAACCTAGTATAGGGTATCCTAGGTCCATTCCCTAGGTATAGGCGAGAGGATTCAGAGCTTTTACTACTAGACCCATATCTTATGCCTACTTTGATAGATTACAAGTTTTTAGCTAGGGCACAGATAGATGATGTTGGGTTTATATATGGATATATGGCATGGTATCAGCCATTATATGTAGTTATAGATGTTGGTGGGGATGATAGAAGTGTAATGTCGATGGCCATGGATCTAGTTCGCCATGATGGACAAGTAGGAGTGGCTTTAGCCACTTCATAGGGATAGGTTATAATTATAAAAGGTCAAGTGGCCACATTACAGGGTTAGATTACTACACTACAGGGTTGGGTTTCCACCTTACAAGGTTAGTTTGATATCGTGATAGGTGACAGGGATTAGGCATAGACCTCATTAGGCTTAGTGACCCAGGAGTGGGACTCTCTAAGGTAGAGAGGAAGAGGATTAGTATTAGCATAAGTATGGCCACTAGGCACCATCCCTGTGGCATGATACCTAGCTACAGTGGAGGAGATATGATACTATAAGTCCATAGTTTTGACACAATATCGATAGGATCCCCAATGGGGTGAGTATAGGGCAAGCTTGGTTGGTGGTGCTAGTGTGGTGACACTAGGTCAATGAGTAGCATCTATATATGGATAGATAAGGATAGATATGGGATTGGTAAGTATATTAGGTGGGAAGGCACTAGAATCCAACAATGATCTAAGAGGTAGTGGTGTCCCTGGGGCATAGATGTAGCTAAATTATGACACTTTATATACCATTTTGATTTCAACCTACGAGCCAATGTGGTGAGAATTAAATTTTGAGAGAGAGACATGTTTATCTTCTCATACACATTATTATGCTATTTGACTCATGAGTTATACATTTGATCATTATGGATGCTCATGTTCATGGTTTATGATTTATGGTTTGATGTTAATGTTTAATGCTTATGGTGTGATGTTTATATGTGATTATGGATTATGCTTATGTTACATATGCTAGACACTAATATAGGCTTAGCTAGGAATGAGATGGTTTTGATTTATGGTTATGCTTATGACATGCTAACTTTTTACAAGCATATACTACATTATATTAAACTTAGACATGTGGTGGAAAGTGGTTGATTATTTTATTACTCATGGATGCTATGTTTTTTATTATGCTTGTTATGGTTATGCTTGTTAATTTTTTAAGATAAAACATATGAGGTAGTTTAATTAACAACACTAGATTGGAGAACAAATAATATAATCATGAGATAGACATTGTAATGAAAATACGAACTAGTCATGATAGGATAAGAAGAGGGCACAATACTTTTTCATTTACAAGGACTAAAATAAAATCAAAGTTGGATTGGCTTAATGAACATAAGCCCTTTGAATGCTTTGTAGTAACATTCGTTAGTTGGTTAAAAATGTGTCTTGACCACATCATGTCAAGTAAGCTCAAAATCATTTTCTTGTAGTGAGTAAAGGGAAAATGGGTGAAGATGGAATCTTCTTATGAGACTAGCATACCTATTCTATAGGTGTCCAAAGAGATAGTATAATCAAGTTTATGCTAAACTGTGTACACTGATCAATGCGAGAAGTCTACCTATGAAAGCTGATTGTGGATTCCACCTTATTATGTTGTTTTAGAGTTGATTGTGGCTTTCAAAATTAGTTTGCTATTTTTGTGATTTTGATAAAGGGTCTTTTATTTATTGTTGTATATGGGAAGTTGATCGATGCGGGAAGCTTCCAAGAAATTGTTACACTTTTGAAAAAATATTTTTCTCAACCATCCTACAAGGGAGTGGTCTAAGTTTATTTTCTTTGCTTATTGATAATTGTCCTTCAAGGGAGAAGTCCACCTTACGTTTTGGAAATTTCAAATAAATTTTCCATAATTGTCCTTCAAGGAAGCAATCTATGAATGCTAGGAATGA